>CM046380.1:10511870-10652163 GCA_025413485.1 Ficus microcarpa | reverse complement strand
TATAACAATTACTGGATTTTAGTATTGAAAATAATTTTATATTAGAGAGTGACTTTCCTACTAAATGTCAAAATGTGCTTTGAGCATGAATTTGACATTATTTACACCGTAGATGCTCGTAGTGAATAATTCATACTCTAACTAGCTGAGAAAAGTTCAAAGTCACATCACAAGAAACAGATATTGGGGTTTTTTTTTTTTTTTTGGCATATTGAGCTTCCCTTAAAGTGACTTAAATAACATATTATATTTGTGATGCACAGTGATAAGGATAATTCCTTTTGCAATTCTTTATTTTTCCCTTCCTCTTTCTCGAAGGTATTCTCTTTTTTTTTTTTTTTGGCTAAAAGTTAAAGATATTCTTTTATTGAATGAAATTTCTTAAAGATTTTCTAAGCTTACCATTCTCAATTACTTTATTAAACTTAGTTTAGGCTTCCCGACTTAAGAAGGAAAGAATAATTATTCTCAAGAGAAAAGGGAAATTGTAGAAAAATGATTGCGTTACGTCCTTTAAAAAAGTGAAATTTTGATTTGCATTTGAATTTAATAGCTTTATATAGTGAAACATTCAAATGTTTGCACTTCAATAATTATGTAACCAAATGCATATTTAAATACAAACATTACATTGAATCAAATATCAAATTCAATAGGTAATCCAAACGAAATAATAAGGATAATTCCTTTTGCAATTCTTTCCTTTTTTTTCCTTGGTCTTTCTTAAAAATATTCTAAATCTACCATTCTCAAATACATTATTATGCTTCCCAACTTAGGAAGAAAGGATAGTTCTTGCTCCAATAAAAGGGAAAAGATGGTTCTTGTTTCAGATTATTCCTTTTCTTAATCTGTCCTTCCTTCTTTTGTTTCTTTTTTTTTTTTTTTTTTCCTGATTGATAAATGCACAAAACACACTTTTGTTCATATATTTATTAATATAATTTACAATTTAATTAAATATTTTTATAATATTAATTCATAAATATTTTGCATTGTAAATATTTATAATTTTATTTATTTATTTATTTTTCCTTTCTTTCCTTCTCTCCTCTTTCTTTTTTTTTTCCTTTCTTTCCTTTTCGGTCCCCTTTCTTCCGCAGCCTGACCCGCGAGAAACAGCCCATCCAGCCAGCCCGGAATTCCAGGCCCGTGTCTTCAGCCAGGCCCACGTGAAGTCAACTCCTTGTCCCAGCGGGCCCAGCGCGAGTTTCGGGCCTGAACTCCAGCAGTTGCCAACCCGTGGATCCAGCCCACGAATCCAGCCAGCAAATTCGGTTCCAGTTGCAACTCCAGCCCCAAGCCCGCGTCTCCCAGCTGGCCCGCGCGAGTTTTGGGCCGCGTGACTCCAGCTGCAACTCCAGCCCAATCCGCGTGAAATCAGCCATTCCACTCGGGCCGAATGTCCTCCAGCCAGCAGCCAATCCTTAGGCTGATTTTGTGGGCCGAATTTCACTCAATCACAACTGCACATTGAGGCCTATAAAATCAAGCATTTGTAGCAAGCCATGAACGGGTTTTTTTTCCATGAAATTTTTGGCTGAAATTTTAATGTTAATTTTTCTTTTCTTGCATTTTTCATCTCATATTTTCTTGTAGAATTTTGTGAGATGGATTGCAAGCTAGGCTAAATTTCTTTTAGTGAAGCTAGAGATGAACTCATGTGTTGAGTTTTCCAATTGAAGTTTGTTAGTTTGATTTTGTAATGAATATATATTTGAGTGAAATATTCTTTCTCCATTTTTTTTCTAAATGCTCTTTGAATGCTAAATATTATGCTCAAGTTTTTATATAGATTTAGTCATGCTTTTCTATGTAATTTTATCATGTAATGTTTGTAACTAAAATTATTTTAATAAATTGATCTTTACTGCAATATTGTCAATTTGATATATTGTCGATTTTGGATAATTTATAATAATAATCTTTTTGGTCCTAACGTGAGAAGTCTAATTTATTTGATACTTTTGTTAAATCAAAACTAAAATTGGAAAACAACACATATGAGGGATTCTTGAGCTTTACCACTTTTTGATTATTGAATTTTTCTCTATTTTAAATTACGTCATTTTAAATAAAAAAAAATCACAAAAATAATTCTTCTTTCTCTTTCTTTGATTACTTATTTCTCCTAACGCTTTTGTTCCACTAATCTTTTATTGTTTGTTTTTATTACCTTCTCGTGGATACGACCGCCCCGATCTGTACTACAATCGACCGTTGTTTTTGTACACATGTGGGCGTAATCAAATTTTGGCGCCGTTGCCGGGAGGTGTCAAGAAACAAGATTGATTGGTGGATATTACGCCAAAGAGGTAAGTACATTTTTGTTTTTTTTGTTTTTATATTTTTTTCCATAGTTTGGTCACTTGTTTTTGTTATAGATTGATTAGTCAAGTCGTATTTTGCATAGTGTCTTTGTTTTCTTTGGGTTTTTGTTTTAGTGGTCAGTTTTCTTAGTTTGTTTTCTATTACTTATTTTGCATTTTTTTACCTTTGTTGTCGTATACCTTTTCTTTGTTTTCTTTACTTATATATATTAACTGTTAAGTTTCCATTTTGTTTCTTTATTTATTTCTACTATCAAGTAATACGGTCTTTAATTTGTATTTATATATATATATATATATATATATATTTTTTTGTGTTGTCTTATTTTTGTTTAAAAAAAAAAAATTTACTGTTCATATTTCACTTATATATATATTTTCTTTCCTTTCGGTTAAGTAAAAAAAAAAAAAAGAGTTAGACTTTTTTTTTATTAGTTTAATTTTTTTTTTTTTTTTGTTGTTTACGTTTTAAAATATAAAATTTTTTTTTTCTTTTTACCGTTCCTTGTTTTTGGTGTTTTTGTTTACAGTATTTTTTTTTAAAAAAATTACTGTCATATTTATAGTTCACATTATATATTTTTGATTGTTTGTTTTTGTTTTGTTAATATTCATTTAATTTCCACTTTATAGCTTGTTTTAATTCCTTGTATTATATTTAGGTTTTAACTTTTAGGTTCAATTTAGTGTTGATAAATTAGGACTCATAATTTGTGTAACATTAGGTTTTAGTGTAACATTAACTTAGAATACTAATTGTGCTAATATCTAACATTTCATATAACACGCCTTTTATTTTATTTATTTTATTTATATATATATATATATTTGTAAGCAATTGTGTGGAAACGTTGAAAAGTACAAACTAAGGGAGTTCTGTCTAGGAGGTTGGTTTTTAAGGAGGCCTCGCCCCACCAATTTTTCCTGGAGCACTCTTAGGGGTTGCGATTCGCGGATCTACATAATTGTTTTTTTGTAAAATAATTCTATTCAAAAAAAAAAAAATTTTCAAAAAAAAAAAAAAAAAGGGGTGTCACTCGAGGTGAATGAATCGTTATAGAAACGAACTAGGGAGATTTGCACGAAGACCTGAAAACCCTAATGAAGTTTCCTCTTCTACGTTAGCTTCCTCCATCTCCAACGCTTAGCAATTCCAAATCCTTTTGCGATGGCTCAAATCGAGGAGGTCCAGCACAAGACGTTGAACGACTACCTTCACCCTACGCGTACGGCCACACCATCATGCATAATGTTTCCACCTAATCTGCCGAATTTGGATTCAAGCCGGGTATGATTCAACTTTTGCCGACCTTTCATGGGTTAGAAAGCGAAAATCCATACGTGCATATTCGGGAGTTTGAAGAGGTGGTGGCCACTTTCCGCAACCGAGCTGACGTGCAGATTCTGCGCGATTGAAGTTTTTCCCTTTCTCTCTAAAGGACAAGGCCAAAAGTTGGTTGTATTCTTTGCGACCTAGGTCTATTGGAACATGGGAAGAGATGACAACTGCATTCTCAACAAGTATTTCCCACACCATAAGACCAATGGTCTTAAACGACAGATTTCGACCTTTACTCAGAAGGACAATGAAACTCTCTATCAAGTCTGGGAGCGGTTTAAAGATTTGTTGAATCAATGTCCCCACCATGGTTACGAGAGTTGGCGCCTCGTCAGTTATTTTTACGAAGGACTCACAATCCGAGAGCGTCAATTTGTGGAGATGATGTGCAATGGTGAGTTTCTCCAAAAGGACCCCGAAGAAGCTTTCGAGTATCTCAACGAGCTAGCCGAGAAAGCCCACACATGGACTGGACCAAGTGCTACTGATAGCACTAGTCGATCCCGACCTGTTGGAGTCTACCAACTAAGGGAAGAGGACAACCTCAAGGTCCAAATCGAGTCTTTGACACGACAGATTGAGGTCCTCAAAACCAAGGAAAGTAGAGGAATCCACATGGTTGCAAGGGCAGAATCATAAGAGCCATGCTTCGTTTGTGGAGGGATGGAACATTTAGCTAAGGATTGCCCTGCTTATAATGAAATGAGAGGGGGTTACGAGGAACAATGTAATGCCTTAGGGGCATACAACAAGCCTTCTCTAACACATACAATCCTGGCTGGAGGAACCATCCAAACTTCAGTTGGAGAGATTCCAATCAAACACAACCATCAGGTGGGCAATGGAGAACGGAGCAACAGCTACAACCATCAAAGGCGAATTCTACATCTCAATATCATTCACAACCGCTGAGGAGTTCTCTCGAGAATACCTTGCAATCTTTCATGGAGGCGCAGACTAGGATGAACCAAAAGTTCGAATCACTTTTCACGCAATTGGTGGAAGAAAGTAAAGAGATGAAGAGTCAGATCACAAAGCTGACCAGTGCCTTAGTTGTTCAAGAAAAAGGCAAGTTTCCTTCCCAAGCTCAATCCAACCCCACGGGGCAACACATGGCACAAACCTCCAACTCTGAAGGGCGAAACATCAAGGAGGTTAACGCCATCACCACTCGTAGTGGCAAGATTTTGGATGAACCATCAAGAACTACTGTCACTTCAAGTAGTCGAGAAGTCGCCCCCAAAGAAGATGAGCCAACTGAACTTCCAGTAAAGGTGCCTTTCCCCCAAGCTCTGCGATCAACTGGGAAAGTGCTGGATAGTCAAGGTGAGATCCTCGAGCATTTGACTCAAGTAAAGATTAATCTTCCTCTGCTTCATGTGATCAAGCAAGTGCTGGCTTATGCCAAAGTCATCAAGGATCTGTGCACCGTCAAAAGAAGCACCACGTTAAGAAGACTGCCTTCTTAACGGAACAAGTGAGTGCGGTGATCGAGCAGAAGGCACCGCCCATATACAAAGATCCTGGTTGTCCCACCATCTCGTGCCAAATTGGGACTCAAGAATTCGGCCAAGCTTTGCTCGACCTTGGAGCGAGTGTTAATCTCATGCCTTACTCCATCTACTCGCAACTTGGTCTAGGAGAGATTAAGCCCACATCTGTGGTTTTGCAATTGGCCGATCGTTCGATCAGAAGCCTCGGGGTATAGTTGAGGATGTTCTGGTTCAAGTTGAGAAGTTTTATTACCCCGTTGATTTTCTCGTCCTAGATACCCAATCTGTGGTGAGCATGGAATCCAAGATTCCCATCATCCTTGGTAGACCTTTCCTTGCTACAGTCAATGCTTTGATCAACTGTAGGAATGGTCTCATGAAAATATCGTTCGAGAACATGACCTTGGAGGTAAATGTTTCCACATTGCAAAGCAGCCACATGATGATGCGAGTGTCACCAAACATTCCTGATCGACACACTCGTCTCGGAGGAGATTCAACTGCAGAGCGATTTTGATAATCTTGATGATCTCCTCCAAAATTCTGACTCTGAGAGTTCCGGTCCTTGTGAGTTAGCCAACAACGCTACCATCTATAAAGACTCACAAGGCAGAGGAACCAAGTTTTGGCAACCACGTTTCGAAGAGCTCCCACGAGAGAAAGAAAAGCCAAAACCATCCACTGAAGAGATCCCAACACTTAAGCTGGCGCAATGCCTGAGGGTCTGAAACATGTCTTCCTGGAAGCTGGTGATACCTTTCCTGTTATCATTTCATCTAAACTTGACGCATCACAAGAGCAGCGGTTAGTCTACATGCTGCAAGAGCACAAAGCTGCGTTGGTTGGACGATTGCTGACATTAAGGGTATTAGCCCCTTAATTTGCTCCCATCACATCAAGTTGGAAGACGGGGCTATTCCACGAAGGGATCCCCAAAGGAGACTGAACCCAACAATGAAAGAAGTTGTGAAGAATGAAGTCTTGAAGCTTTTGGATGCAGGTATCATCTATCCGATCGCTGATAGCAAGTGGGTCAGTCCAACTCAGGTAGTGCCCAAAAAATCGGGGGTAACAGTGGTGGAGAGTGAGAAAGGGGCTCTTGTCCCCACAAGGACTGTTACGGGTTGGCGCATGTGTATCGACTATCGAAAGCTGAACACCGCCACTCGTAAGGATCACTTTCCGCTTCCGTTCATCGACCAAATCCTAGAGCCGTGGCTGGTCATCCTTTCTACTGCTTTCTCGATGGCTACTCAGGCTATTATCAAATCGAGATTGCATTGGAGGATCAAGAGAAGACTACGTTTACCTGTCCTTTTGGTACTTATGCCTTCCGGCGCATGCCATTTGGACTGTGTAATGCGCTGCCACCTTTCAAAGGTGCATGATGAGCATTTTCAGGGACATGGTCGAAAATATATGGAAGTTTTCATGGATGATTTGACCATCTTCGGCGATTCCTTTGACTCGTGCCTTCTCAACTTGGAAGCTGTTTTGACAAGATGTGAACAGAAAGGTCTCGTACTCAACTGGGAGAAGTGTCATTTCATGGTACCATCTGGCATAGTCTTGGGGCATGTTGTTTCTGAGAAAGGGATTGAGGTCGATCAATCTAAGATTGAACTTATCTCTAAATTGCCCACCCCCAAGTCAGTGAAAGAAATTCGGTCATTTCTCGGACATGCTGGTTTCTATAGGAGGTTCATTCAGAATTTTTCCGCGATTTCCGACCCCTGTGCAACCTCCTGGCTAAGGACTCAGTGTCACATGGACACAAGAGTGTGAGGAGTCCTTCCGACACTTGTAGCAAACTGACCTCTGCCCCCATCATACAACCACCAGATTGGAGCATTCCTTTTGAAATCATGTGCGATGCAAGTAATTATGCTGTGGGAGCCGTCCTTGGACAACGAAGGGAGGGGAAGC
Organism: Ficus microcarpa; assembly: GCA_025413485.1. Classification (NCBI taxonomy): domain Eukaryota; kingdom Viridiplantae; phylum Streptophyta; class Magnoliopsida; order Rosales; family Moraceae; genus Ficus; species Ficus microcarpa. Next base: position 10,645,075 of record CM046380.1, on the reverse strand, counting down.
CTTTTGTTGTATACTACGCAAGTTGAACTCTAAATAGTGCTCAAATGACTACTCAACTACTGAAAAAGAGTTGCTTGCTGTAGTGTTCGCTCTTGACAAGTTCCGTGCATATCTGATTGGTTCACCCATCACTATTTTCACAGATCATGCAGCCCTTAAGTATCTCCTTTCCAAAAAGGATGCCAAGGCGCGATTGATTAGGTGGATCCTCCTGTTGCAGGAATTTAACTCACATCAAGGACAAGAAAGGAGTCGAAACGTTGTTGTAGACCACCTCTCTCGACTCGAATTAGTGACCCTGCTGACGTCCTGCTATCCGAGATGACTTCCCCGATGAACATATTCGCTGTCACCAGCTACCTGGTACGCTCACATTATCAACTACTTGGTGACCGGCGAGCTTCCTGCTGATTGGAGTGCTCAAGATAAGCGCAAATTTTTGGTCGAGGTGCGTAATTTCTACTGGGATGATCCGTACCTTTACAAATACTTCCCGACCAGATCATGAGGCGATGCATTCCTGACGATGAAATTCATAGTGTTCTAAACTTTTGCCATAATGATGCATGTGGTGGTCATTTCTCGTGAAGAAGACGCCACAAAAATCCTGCAGTGTGCTCTTTATTGGCCCACTTTGTTTAAGGACACTAATGAGTTTTGTCGTTCTTGTCTGAGGTGCCAAAAGTTAGGTGCTTTGTCCCGCCGCCATATGATGCCCTTGAACCCAATTATTGTGATAGAGATATTCGATTGTTGGGGGATAGACTTTATGAGACCATTTCCATCTTCTTTTGGCTATCTCTACATTCTCCTTACTGTGGACTACGTCTCTAAATGGGTAGAAGTCGTGCCGTGTCGAACCAATGATAATGCAAAGTTGTGAAGTTCTTGAAAGAAAATGTGTATCTAGGTTTGGTACTCCGCGTGCCATCATCAGCGATCAAGGAACTCATTTCTGCAACCGTTCTTTTGAGGCTCTCATGCGCAAATATGGGGTGATCCACAAAGTTTCAACCGCTTATCACCCACAAACGAACGGCCAAGCTGAGCTAGCAAACCGAGAGATCAAGCAAATCTTGGAGAAGACGGTAAACCCCGACCGCAAAGATTGGTCTTTGTGCCTTTTCGATGCACTTTGGGCATACCGTACTGCATAGAAGTCCACTCTTGGAATGTCTCCTTATAGGCTCGTTTTGGAAAGCCTGTCATCTACCTGTAGAGCTCGAACATAAAGCTATTGGGCTATCAAAACCTTAACTTTGATCTCAGTGCTGCAGGTATACATCGCAAGCTCCAGCTGTCAGAAATTGAGGAGTTGAGAAATGATGCATATAATAACTCCAAGATTTACAAGGCTAGAATGAAAGTGGCTCACGACAAGCAGATTTTGAGGAAGAACTTCGAGCCAAATCAGAGGGTACATCTTTATGACTCCCGTCTGCATCTCCACCCAAGTAAGTTAAGGTCGCAGTGGACTAGTCCATTTACGGTGAAACAAGTCTTTCCCAACGGTGCTGTCGAGATCGAGGACCCAAGCGATGGGAGAATTTCAGAGTCAATGGTCAGAGACTGAAGCATTACATTAAACGAGTGAGCCAGGCTGAAGAAATCATTCTTGAGGCCCCCGTTATGAATAGTTTGCTTCCAACCATTTTGTATCATATTTCTTTCTTTTATTTTGTGTGTTTGTGTCCTTTATTTTGGTTGTTTTGTGTGTTTTTATATTTGTTTGTGTGTTTTGAGCATCAGATCAGGTAGCTCATCTACGTTTCACCGTCATCATCCAGGTGTTCTCTTTCTTGTTCTCTACATTTATACATATTTTAGACATTGAGGACACTGTCTGATTTTGGTTGGGGTGGTGAGCATATTCATGCGTGAATTTAATTCTTGTCATTTTGAATCTGGATCAAAATTTTTGCAAGTTATCTAAGTGTGATTTCAATTTTCGGTTTGAGTCATTTGTTACTTGACATAAGAATGATTTCAGAGTTTTTTATGCACATGTTAAACCTTGTGGTAAGATGGTTGTTAACACATTTAGTTGAGAAAAATTCCCAAGTTGAGTGTTCCAATTTTGGTGAGTTGTGAGAGTGGAGAAAACAGCTTTTGAACTTTTATTGATTGTGAGTTGGTATATCACTATTTGGAACACCACTATTTTAACTTGTACTTTGCTTGAGGGATGATTTTTGGATAGATAGATTGATCTTTGTAATAGAGTCCTGTTCTGTAAGATTCGTCATTTTCTCTTATTAATCAAAAAACAAAAAAAACAAAAAAAAAAAAAGAGGCAAGAGCATTCATTTCAAATCAGTATTAATGTAGTTCGGTTGTATCTCATCTGGGCTGCATAGCAGTCAAAGAATCCTTACTGATTTGTTCTATCAAGCATGAGTCTCTTGTTATAAATTTAAAAAAATAAGTGTTTATTTGTTTGTTTGTATTCACGGCTTTTATGTAACTTTCTATTTGATCTGATGAAACCCCGAAAGTTGTTATGGTGAAATGGTGTAATGTTCCGATATTTGATTCGCCTATCATTTGATCAATGGTGTTTATAGCTTGTCCTAAATTGCCTCTCTCATACGAGCGTTGACTGATTCCTTCCAACTCCATGAGTGAAAACCCTACACTAAAATATTTCCAACACCCGTGAGGTAATGGAGTTGAGACTTTTCTTGGTGAACTTTTCAATACTACTTGTGTTAGGACTGTGTAAGAAGGATATGGTTAATGCACACACACACAACTCTGGAATAGTGACTGAATAGTTTTGATTGCATTTTCTGATTTTTGCTATGTTTTGTTTAGTGCTTGGATGATTTTTGCAGGTTTCGATTAAATTTCAGCTTGACTTGGTTTTTCTCGCTTGAATTGCTAGAGACTAGCAATAAGCTGGTTGGGGTTGTGATAAATGCACAAAAACACACTTTTGTTCATATGATTTATTAGATAATTACAATTTAATTAATATTTTTATAATATTAATTCATAATATTTGCATTGTAAATATTTATAATTTTATTTATTATTATTTATTTATTTTTCCTTCTTTCTTCTCTCCTCTTTCCTTTTTTTTTCCTTCTTCCTTTTCGGTCCCCTTTCTTCCCAGCCTGACCTGCGAAAACAGCCATCCAGCCAGCCCGGAATCCAGCCGTGTCTTCAGCCAGGCCCACGTGAAGTCAACCCTTGTCCAGCGGGCCAGCGCAAGTTTCGGGCCTGAACTCCAACAGTTGCCAGCCCGTGATCCAGCCCACGAATCCAGCCAGCAATCGGTTCCACTACAACTCACCCCAAGCCCGCGTCTCCCAGCTGCCCGCGCGAGTTCGGGCCACGTGACTCCAGCTGCAACTCCAGGCCCAATTCGCGTAAATCAGCCATCCACTCGGGCCGATGTCCTCCAGCCAGCAGCCAATCCTTAGGCTGATTTGTGGGCCGAATTCACTCCATCACAACTGCACATTGAGGCCTATAAATCAAGCATTGTAGCAAGCATGACGGTTTTTTTTCCATGAAATTTTGGCTGAAATTTAATGTTAATTTTTCTTTTTCTTGCATTTTTCATCTCATATTTTCTTGTTAGAATTTGTGAGATGGATTGGTAAGCTAGGTTAAATTTCTTTTGGTGAAGCTAGAGATGAACTCATGTGTTGAGTTTTCCAATTGAAGTTTGTTAGTTTGATTTTGTAATGAATATATATTTGAGTGAAATATTCTTCTCCATTTTTTTTCTAAATGTTCTTTGAATGCTAAATATTATGTGCCAAGTTTTTATATAGATTAGTCATGCTTTTTCTATGTAAATTTTATCATGTAATGTTTTGTAACTAAAATTATTTTATAAATTGATCTTTTACTGCAATATTGTCAATTTGATATATTGTCGATTTTAGATAATTTATAATAATAATCTTTTGGTCTAACGTGAGAAGTCTAATTTATTTGAATCTTTTTGTTAAATCAAAACTAAAATTGGAAAACAATACATATGAGGGATCTTATGCTTTACCACTTTTGATATTGAATTTCTCTATTTTAAATACGTCGTTTTAAAATAAAAAAAATCACAAAAATAATTCTTCTTTTCTTCTTTAATACTTATTTCTCTAACGCTTTTGTTCCACTAATCTTTTATTGTTTGTTTTTATTACCTCCTCGTGGATACGACCGCCCGATCTGTACTACAATCGACCGCTTGTTTTTGTACACATTTGGGCGTAATCACTGATCTCTATAACATTTTTAATACAATGCTCAATTTTTAAATAAATGCCAAGAAAAATAATGCTCCAAAAGAATGGTATACGTAATTTGGTGCCTAATTTAACCAAATATAGCAAAGCCAAAATTTTTATTTGGCTGCTTAATTTGGTTGATATGTCGACGACCTTTTCACTTAATAACTAGATTGTCTTTTTTCAAAACATAGAATATATGAGGAAAAATAGTTGTAACATTTAAAAGAACAATGTGCATCAGAGTACAAAATGTAACATTAATATATCAAATATGCCCTTTTAAACTTTTTCATATTTCGTCAAAAAAAAAAAAACTTTAGAAATAATAGTATTTGTATTAGAAATTATTTTAGAATTGCCACCACTGGTCACAGTTGATAACCCAGAACTATATTGTGAATCCTCACTTAAATCTGTCATTTTCTTTTTTAAATTGAGACCAGAATTCAAACCACAAGATCAATCATTCAATCAAATAATATTGAGCATGTTTCTTAACTTTTCTTAAGAAACAAGCGTGCTATTTGTTTGCAAAATTGTGCTAAATTTTATTTGTGACAATTCTACAGGATGTCTTCTTTAGTTGGAGAAAGAATCCACACGACTCAGATTTTTTTTAGTAACATATATATCAAGAGAGAATTGGATTTGACTAGACAATGCGTGGTTTGAAAACAATGATCAGTTATTTAACAAGGTACATAATATATCGTCAAATTTTTAATATAATTTCATAACATCTAATTTTATTCAAGTAACACTTACCTTCTGCTAGACTATATATGCAACCAACATAAATATGTCATTGACAAGGTAATTAGTTTGTTCTTTTTCCCAACTCTCTCTAACATATTTTTCCATTTTTACCAAGCTGTCCACATCTTAAATAAAAATAAAAAATAAAAAATTAAACAACAGCTTTGTTGGTTGATTTTATCTTCACTAGGAGGTAAAAGAAGACCCATCTTCCTCTGTTCATCTAAAGAAAGGCCCTTGAAGTTCTTTAAACTCTTGATCAAGTAATTCAATAGCTTTACGTCGTAATGTAATTTCTATATATATGTATATATATATATATATATATATATATTAAAAAATTTACAGCCATCTCACTTTGTAGCAAAATTTTGGTAAACAAATTCCAATTCTAACAAGGCATGTCATTTTGTATGAAAACATAGAGACTTGAAACATTCTCAAATTTACCAACATGCTAATTCTAAGGATTATGCTGACATTCGGAGCCTAATGACTCTGAACCTTGAATCGGTAGCCTAAATGGGATCACAACGCAAAACGAACGAACCAAATGGCAAACTGAAAGTTAATTAAGATAATAATAATGAAACAGAAATGGGACCAACCATAGAGTTCATATTTCGCAGTCTAAGAGCATCAATGACTGCAAACCGGTTGAAACCATGTTAAAATCCGCATAACAGATGAAAAAAATAAAATAAAATAAAATAAAAACCGAAAAGCTACAGCCTAAAATTCTCCAAGTTCAAGGGCCTTACAAGATTCCTCTACCCTTGGCGATTATTGCAACGAAAAATTGAAACTTTCAGCACAATCTCTCTTCGAGAATTCTTATCATTCAGCTCATAGATGCAGACATCTCCGCGGCCTAGAGAGTTCTCCCTTAGAAATTTAGAGTACCCTCCACACAGAAAATGTCCCGTGTTGCAATCTAAGAACGGCACTTGCCACGATCTATTCCCCACTTCCAGTCTTATAATCTGTGGCTTCTGCTCAATATGTCGCTTCACAAAGGAAGTCGGCAGATGCTGCAAAAACGAAAATAGTTGAAAAACTGTCATTCTTAACCGGTGAAGTGATGGAAGTGGGAAATATAATTTTTCGTACTGACAAGGAAACTAACCGATACTTTTATATAAAATATGTAAGCTAGGGACTGATGTCTATTCATACACACACACACACACAAATAACATCCCGTTATCAATTAAAATATATCAGGAGATCATTACGAGCTTATGTAAAAATTCTTCTTGAAGCATACTGATTCAGTTACGTGTCACGATTGATTTGAAGAAGGCATTTTTGAAAAGAACTTGCTGGCTGCTTCAAAAGCTTCACTATTCTTAAGACGCCTTCAAGTGGGCTGTGCAACAGCTGTTTGGTTTCCAGATTTGGAGTTCGCAAACTTGCCTGTAGAAAAAACACAGTCGATAAACAGTACTTAATCATATGCTAGAAAAATTTCAGATCTTTAATACCTTTAGATTTGCCTTTCTCAGCATCTCCTTCTCTTCGAGGATGTTCAGATTTTTCCTCTTCAGCTCGGCGAAGTTGATGAATGCCAAAGTCATCATCACTAGTACATTCAGTCTTAATCTCAGCTCCTATGTATTTCTTCTGCTCATCTCTAGTAGATGAATTCTTCCCAGCTGAAATGTAGCAAAGCTTACTTATAACTAATACAATACTTCATTCAGTATAGACCGAATTGAAATTTTAGCAATTTTGTTTCCTTCGTACCGACCGTGGGACGATTGGCAGTAGAACTCATCAGCGACTCGGGAAATGGAAACTACAAACGAAATTTTGTTTCCATTAATTAACTCAAAGGTGCAACTGTCACCTACTGCCAAATTGTTGTCCCGAGCAAATTTCACCCAGCCAGCTCTCTGTAGAAGGGCTCTTTGTCCACCAAATTTTCTGACGCACAAAATCTTCACAGGCCAAGTGCTTCCACCAGACACATGCAGGATAGCATCACTTGATTGAGAATATAGATGATTCTTCCAAATCTCGGACGGAAGATACTACTAGAATTAGAACATAAAACAATGATTAAAAATTTAAAGATATGCTAAAACATAAAGGTGAAAAATAAAAAATAAAGTTCAAAGTGGAAACACATTTCAGAGTAACAAAAGAAAACAATAATACTACAAACCATCAAGCTTTTTTTTTTTTTTCCCCTTCCTCTGTATGGATGATCGAAAAGATACAGCCTTGAGGAATTTCAGAAATTTTCCAGTAGTTAAGTAGCATAAAATTCGAAATGTTACTACCTTTAATACAAGAACATAGAACATAACAAACCGACTAAAACAAAACATACATAACTAAGTTCAACTATCATCCAATATGATACTACATCGAAACTATAACAAGAACTTATAGTTAGGCGACATTACGTCGAAAAAGGTAAACCTTCATCACGACTCTGCAGTGATAATTCCACTCAATCAACTCAAAGATGCAGATGTCTCCTGAATGCAGGGAGTTTTCCTGTAGAAATTTATGGTACCCTTTACAGAGATAATATCCTGATTTGAAACTTGAGAAATGAACAAGCCACCGATTATTCCCTATTTCAAGTCTAACGATTTGCGACTTTGGTTCAAGATATTTCTTCACAAAATTAGCAGGTAGACACTGCAAATAAGAACCATTGAAGGGACACTATTAATTTCTGAAACCTAAGCAAGTGAGAAAAAATTGTCTTTTTGGCAAGGAAAAGTAACCATTTACTTGAAGATGATAGCTACGGATTGATGGATTGATGTCTATCCATGAAAATACAGTCTCTTCAATTAAATGGTTTACTTATTGTGAGGGACTATACATTTTTGTAAACATATTAATTTGTATAAGAAAACATGACGTACCACTTTATAAGAATTTGTCACACGTGATTTGAAGAAGGGTTTTCTAGAAGAGAATTTGCTGGCTGCTTCAAAAGCCTTGCTGTCTGTTATAACCCTTCGAGTGTGCTGCCTAGCAGCTGTGACCTTGCCTGTACACAAAAGCAGTGGATAAGCAGTACTAATTCATTTGTTGGTAAAATTTTGCGCTCTTTGATATCTTCTAGATTTACCTTTCTTGGCATCAACTTTTGCCCGAGGATGTTGAGACTTTATCCCTACAGCTTCGCTCTGTAGATGAAGGCAATAATTATCTCCTTGGGCCCTTTTTAAAAGTTGAGCACTAGCTCTGGTTCTCATTCTCTTGCGAGGTGGAGAAATCAGTGGCAGAGATTCCTATGCTGTGTTGGGACAGGGTGATGAACTGCCCAAGATTTGAACTGAATCATCATCATCATCATCTTTGGTTTCTTCTTTATTGGGCACTTTGGGATTCCCTTTAACCTCAGACTTGTCTGAATGGGCAGGAATAGAAGGATAATCTATCTGACAAGTAGATGAATCACAAATTGAAAGTTGAAATCGAGAATTCCCTTCATGTCTGAAAATAAGCAAGTGCCCAATGCCTAAGGAATAGTTCTTTGCAAATTTCAGCCAACCCTGATTTAGCCACACCTTGCCATCGCTTTTCTTCACACCTATTTTCCATTCCAAACCATAGGGAGGTTTGAGTAAAATCGATTTGGGCAGAGTTCTGCCATATAGCCTCACTACCCTCTTCGGAAGCTTCAGCATACATCACAGATAGCATTCTTCAGAATACACAACTTAGCTCCAATCCAAAGGTAAAGGGAAGAACAGAAAAGAACACTATTCCTTAGGCATTGGGCACTTGAAAGCTTAAAAAAATTAGTACAGTATACAGTGTGCTCTTCCTTATGCGTAAGTTTGCAGAAAATTTGCACGTCCATGAAGACTATAACCAAGATTTCTAAAGGAAACAGTACTAATGCAATAATATATTAGACCATAAGTGGTCTTAGTTTTATCTTGGCAAAAGCCAAGAATATGTTATGTCCCTAAAATATGCATTTTATAAAGTTTCTTTTTGATTAACACTAAAACAAAGTACATGCCTTTAGATCTGTTTATTTGTGTAAAGGATAAAAGAGTAATCAGTCAAGCATTGGCTTCTAAATCCTTTTCAAAAGTTAACTGCAATAATCCCTGTTTATAATGGTTGAATTCATTAACAAAAACTGAAAAACAGAAGTTCTCTTTTTTTTTTTTTTTTTACTCGAACAGAACAACAAAAAACAAACCAACAATAACAGCATAACAGCCAAACTCTCTTCTTCAAGTACAAAAGCATACGCTACAAGAGAAAAGGTGATAAAAACGAAAAAAAAAAAAAAAAAAAACCGAAATCAACTAGATACAGCATACAACAATACGAAGGCGATTCAGATAACAAGTACAAAGACATGTTCATGGACACAAACTAGGAGGAGACCAGACCTAGTTTACAGTTTGGTCATGGAATTCATGAAACAAGACCAAGAAAAAAAAAAAAAAAAACCAACGACATGAAATCCATTAAAAAAAAAAATTCAAACCCAACAAAAACCCAAAAAAAAAAAAAAATCCAAGAATAGATGTGTTGACCAAAAAAAAATCGTCAATGTTACAGCTGTTCTTCAGATCATACAAATACGAGTAACTCACAGAAAAATAAAAGCAGTTTCTTTTCATTAAAATAAAAAATAAGGAGAGAAAATGAACAAAACCCAAATGAGAAAATCTACTGATGCGAAGAGGTGGCTTACAAGCTTCTCCTTCTTAAGAGTTGATTTGAAAATTTTGTTGAAAAACTCAAAATCAGTCGACATACCTTGCCCATCACCAGAATCCATCGCAGAAAAAGAAAGAAAAAAAAAAAAAAGGTTTCTATCTCTTCTCTCTCTCTCTCTCTCTATTTCAAAGGGATGTGGTGAACAAAAAAGCCCCTTCGGTCAAAAAACCCGAGGTCAAAGAGCACAGATTTGTCCCTTTCTCTCTCTGTTCTTCTTCTGGAAAAAAAAAAAAAAAAGAGTAAACTAGGGTTTTTATTTGACGGGAGTTTTTGCCTAATAATCCCAACCTAGTCTGGTTCCAGACGAGATCCTAATTTTTCTGATTAAGCTTTAAATAACTAGAGATTCAAGAAATCAACCATAACCGATTTTGGTGAAACAAAGGAAATCAGAAAAAGAAAAAGGTACGATTTTTTGCTGAAGAAGTACGAGTTTACCAGAGTACGTCAATGTCAGAGACTCAGAGCTTTTCCCATTGGTTCTTCGATCGGCTCCACCTCCGCACCGCAGGAATCAATTCGAATTCGGTTCCGATGCCTCCGACGGTGGAGAAAGATTTTCCGGCGGCGAATTTCCGATGATTCTAATCGCCGCCGTTCAGTCTTGTCGAAGCTACTGAAAAAACATGAATAAAAAAATTTAAAAAAAAAGGCGCGAAAATGGTGAGAGACAAGAGAACCAAAAAGAGAGAGGGAAGGCAGCTGATTGAAAGCTTATTTATTTTATAGAGCTTTTACTTTAGCTTTTTTAGTAAGTAGAAAAATAAAAATAAAAGTTCTAATTTCTGTAATTATTTAAAATTAAAAAGTTTTTAATGTCAAAATGATTTTTAAAGTATTCTAATAAGTATTAACCATGTTAAATGAAATTCATAATGTCTAATTTAATTTTTGTTATAAATTTTAAAGTTTATTTAATAGAGTTTTTCTTGAAAGTCACGTGTCTTGGTTTTGATAGGAAGTATTTCTAAAGACTGGAAGCTCTTTTAACAGATTATCCAAACAATTCTAGAAGCTGCTTCTAGACCTTTAAAGTCAAAAGTAACTTCTAAAAATTTCTGCCAAACAGACTTTAAGGAAGAATTAATGAGATGTTGTTTCTTGGCTTCTATGAATCATCACGTCGTTTTGATTTATTTTTATGAATTTTCTTTTCTTCTCTTTTTTTCTTTTCTTGGAAACATTTTTCAATCGAAGAAAGAAGAATTTTAGGGTGTTTTGATACTAATACCTCCAAACCTAAACCTAATCACCCCTTCGTAACTTATCCTCCAAAATTTTTATTTTGATAATTTAACTTTTGATCTTTTTAAATTTTGTTATAATTGTACTACATTTCAGATTTGATAGAAATTTGTTTTCACATGGGCTTTTTATGATTAATTTAACAAAAAATTAAGTCATATGAAGTATGTTACAATAATTTAATAAACTTAGGAGATAAATCGGGAAAAAAAATTATTGGGAAACTAAAAGTAATTAAAAGATGAGAAGTTAGTGAATTCAAATAGGGATAGACCACAATATTGTTTGAGAGTAGGAAAGCACACGGCATATCATTTTCCACATAACAATTTATGACAAACTTGGAATGAAAACATTAGTCGTTTTAGTTGAGGGACATACAACTTGGGATAGACAATTGCATCTCTTTCTTCAATTTAATTTCGTACATGCCATTTTAGCATTTTTTTTATTTTTCCTTTGCTAAAGCACGGAAAGGATTGAGATGTGATTAGAAGTATTATCTAAAGGGTGATTCCACGATCTACATTGAACTTTATTACACTGTAAAGAGTTTAAATCCTCTATCTCAAAAAAAAAAAAAAAAAGTGATATTTTTGTAATGATCTCATTTTAAAAGGATGTGTCATGTCTTAGGGAAGAAGATATATGACAATATATTTAGTATGCGTTTGGTACTAAGATTTGAATTGTAGAATTTGGGTTTGAATTGAATTGTATGTTTGTCAAAACATTTGAACTGCTAGAATTAAAAAGTATAAAAACTTAAAATGTGTTAAAAAAAAATCAATATGAAGTTTATTTCGTTTATCTCGAAATTATATGTAATTTTTTTAAAAAATTCATTTGGACTTGTTTATACAAAATTATGGACTTTTAAAATTTGAGTTACAAAACTGTGTAAATAATAAAATCAAAGGAAAATAATAAAAATTAAATTGTAATTATAAGAGTTGAATCTTAACACCAAACAACCATATTTCAAACAATTTTATTATTTTTTTAAAAACAAATTTAATAAGAGCGTACACCCTATCACATCATCTTTAATAATGAGTACATAACCTTGAGCAGAAAAGTTAACAATCAGTTAATTGACCCAGGCAAGTCAATAAATAAAATTAAAAATCATAACACAAGAAAATAATTGAAGAGATTATGATAATAATCACAGGCCATTAACTTTTGAACTTAAAATCATGGGATTTATAGTTAAATGACCTTTTTTTGATAAGTTTTTTAATAAATGACTAAAATTTTTAAAAATTAGTTAAAAAGTTTAAGTTTTTAAAATTTAGTTAAAATGCTATATAAATATATATTTTTTCATATAATGATCAATCACTTTTGTAAACAGTCAATCAGCAATTGACCATATTAAACAGTTAATCACTGATTAATCATCAATTAATCAATGATTGATTATCGGTCAATCACTGATTAGCTATAATACAACTCACAAATTTTTGTAATCAATTAATGATTGACCCATAGTCAATCATTAATTGACCATAAATAATATCACAAATTTTCATTTTTGTAATCCATCAATGATTGACTATGAACAATATCATAAATTTTCATTTTTGTAGTCAATCATTGATTGACCATAAACTATATCACAAATTTTCCACTAAATCAGTGATAGCCCCCACTGGCGATAGCCCCTTTCTCTCTGTCCATTCTCGATTATCTCCCTCTCACCACTGCTTTTTTTTCCCCTTCTTTCGCCTCTGGTTTCTCTCTCTTTCTTCGTTGATCGAAAAGGCACTGTACCGATGACAATAGCGATGGCGACAGTGGTAGCTTTTTGCAGTTCGATCGGAGAATGCCGAGACCGCCGTTATTTCCAGTAGATGAAGCAATCGAGGGTCCTAGGCTCCGCGAGCTTTCTTCTCTCGTGACAAGAGTGGCTTCCTCTCCGTAATCTGGTTTCTCACTCTCCGTCATGAGTGGCATGACAATTTTGCCCTATATGTCAAGATTCTGACGTCGCCAGTCTCTGTCCGAGGCTGTGGTCAACAGCGGTGATGGTTGAAAGGAGAGAAGAGAGAAACGGGTAGAGGGAGGAGAGAGAGAAAGAGCCCGGGGGGGGGGGGGGAGGAGTCTGGGAAGTTGATGAAATTTGTTTAGGCCATTTAGCTAAATAACAAAATGTTAGGCTATCTATTAAATTAGGTGATTACCATGGGCTACCCAACCTAATTTTCCCAAAATGATTAGCCAAAATTTTGAATTACAGCACAAGACAAACTGGTCAACTAGTAAAATGAATGCAAAGATCTATACTTACATTCGTGGCAGTTTATTTTTATTTTTATTTTTTATTTTTGCCCCCCTCTTTCGCACGCGCTAAGCGCATGCTACGTAACTGGTAATGCTAAGAGAGAAAGTGGACCAAAGAGAACACACATATTGCAGTCTAAGGGCACAAAACCATTAAAAATCTATGTTTAAATCCGCATGACATGAAAATTCCAGAAGCTACTACTGCTTATAACTGTTCAAGTTCAACAATCTTTCTAGATGATCAATTAAAGCATGTTATTTCGAAATATGTAGACTTTGAACACGACCTCTCTCTCATCTTTCCTCTTATTCAGCTCGAAGATGCACACATCTCCGCGATGCAGAGAGTTTTCGGTCCGGAATTTAGAGTAACCTCCAGAGAGAAAAGATCCAGAGTTGCAGTTTGTGAGGTGCACAGGCCATGAACTATTCCCTACTTCAAGTCTTATAGTTTGCGCCTTTTGTTCCAGTCTCCTCGCAAAGGCACTTGGCAGACGCTGCAAAAATTGAAGATTATTGAAAAAATGTTGTCACTAATCGTTGAAAGTGGTTTGGCGAGGAAACAAAACCCGTTTTCTTATAGATCTTAGCGATTGCTTCATGTTTGCTCTTGGGAATGTAGCCAGTCTCCCATTAGCAATTAAACGTTATAAAGACGTTTGGTAAAAATTAAAAAACAAAGACTAACTGATATAAAGAAATTTTATGAGGGAAAATCAATTTTTGATGGAGACATATTATTAAGTACGGAAAATGCGACGTACCACAACATAAGTACTTGTCACTCTTGTTATGCAGAAGGGGTTTTTTGAAAAGAATTTGTTGGCTGCTTCGTACGCTTTGCTCTCTCTAAATCGCAATGAAGTGAGTCGCCCAATAGCTCTGTGATCTCCGGATTTGAACTTCCCAAACTTGACTGTACACAAAGTAGTAAACAAACAGTACTAACTCATACGTTAATGAAAATTTAGATCTTGAACCTTAAGATTTATATTTCTTGGCGTAGCCTTTACCTTGAGGATTTTGAGATCTGGTCTCTTCAGCCTGGCCCAGTGGATGAATGCCAAAGTCATTATTGCTAGAGTCACTACCTAGTGTCTCATCCTCTCCTGTTGGAGTCTGAGATCGCGTCTTTGTATGAACCTTCGGTTTCCTCCCTCTCCGTGTGGCAAATTTGTCTCCACTGGCTGTTTTAATACCTTGACCAGTGGCACTGGCTCTCACTCTCTTGTGATGTGGAGAAGATGGTGGCAGATCTTCCTCCCCAGAAGACGAACTGTCAAAGACTTGATCTGCATTCTGTTTCTTCCTGCTTGGACTCATTAACATCACACTCATCAAGATGGGCAGGAATCAAGGGAGAAGATATTTCACAAGTAGTTATATCACAAATCGAAAGTTGGAATTGAGAATTCCCTTTATATCTGAAAAAATGTAAGTGGCCAAAGCCTAAGGCATAATGCTTTGCAAATTCTGGCCAACCTTGCTGCAGCCGCACCTTGCCCTCCCTTTTTCCAAACCTATTTTCCATGTTGAACCAAAGGGAGGTTTAAGAACCGCCGAATTGGATAGAGATTCTCCACGTAATCTCACAAACTTTTGTGGAAGTTCCTGCATACATTACAGCAAGCATTTTTCAGATACAGAATTTAGAAAAACCATCATGGAATTACATAGAAAGTAAAAGCCATCATGGAATTACATAGAAAAACCATCATGGAATCTAACAAACCTCTTTTAGAAAGTAAAAGAAAAGATATTCAGTTCCGAAAAAAAAAAAAAAAAAAAAAAAAAAAAAAAAAAAACGGAGTAGGCAATGCGATAAAATTATCATAGCTTAATTACAAGGAAACTCGTCGCACTGTAGTGTACAGTGCCATCTTCCATGTGGATAAATAGGCATAAATGTCTCGCAATATGAAGATTATATCAAAGATTACAAAACAAAACAAGACCTTTCCAAAAAGAAATTAGACCACAAGTGGCCTCAGATTTTAGCTAATAAAATCTGATAATGAATTCCATAGCAGAAATATGAAATCATAACAAAGTGTATTTTTCCTTTCGAAAAAATTAAATAATAAAAAAAAAGAATTAAAAGTTTATGTAACTAGGTTTCATTCCATTTAGTATGGTTAAATGCATTAAAGAGAACCAAACCAGCTCTTTTCATCGCTCTTTTTCTTTTTCTCATTTTTTCATCCCATAAAGGAAGTAACAGAACTAGCAAAAAAATAAATGAAAATGAAAAGAAACAATAACAGTAACAAATAATCAAATAAAATCTCTTCAAGATACAATGACAGAACATGAACATGAACCAAGTAAAAAACAACACCCACTTCAGCCAAAAAGTTCATAATAGCTCCATCAAAGTAAACACACTATATTATTGTTCCATAAAAGCTAACCTAAGATAAAGAAAACAAAAAATATGGCGCAGATTATATTACATTCTTCAGATTACTAGAGTAACACTCCTTAGATTATTATCTAAAAAAAGGGCAAAATTTGAGACTATTAAAGCTACAGAAAATAAGAAAGATCCACAATATAGAAAGAGATTGGTTACTAGCATCTCTCTCTCAAGAGTTTCTTTGAAAATTATCCTGAAAAAACAAAACCCATTGGAGGAGGAGCCTTGGAGATTCCCAGAAGCCATTCCAGAAACAAAATTACAAAGCTTTCTCTCTCTACCTCTTTCTCTCTCTCTCTCTCTCGCTCTCTAAAAATGAAGTTCTATTTCTACTCTGGAGTCTTCAGAATACAAACCGGTCAAAAAGCCTAAGTAAAAAAG
The DNA here is from genome assembly GCA_025413485.1 of Ficus microcarpa. Taxonomy (NCBI): domain Eukaryota; kingdom Viridiplantae; phylum Streptophyta; class Magnoliopsida; order Rosales; family Moraceae; genus Ficus; species Ficus microcarpa. Next base: position 10,629,034 of record CM046380.1, on the reverse strand, counting down.
TGGACATTCTCTCTCTCTCTCGTCTTCTTCTGTAATAAGATTAAACAATGGTTTTCATCTAAAGGGAAGTTTTGCCTAAAATGTGATCTTCTGATTAAACATCGAGAATCACGAAATTAAAGAAATCAAACCTTACCCAATTTGGGCGAAACACAGGAAATGAGAAAAGGTACGATTTTTTTCTGATGAAAGTAGGAAAAGAGCTTACCAGAGTACGTCAATGTCAGGGACTGAAACTCGCCTTAAGCCATTGGTTCTCCGGTCGGTCCCACCCCCACAGGAATCGATTTGGGCGCCATTTTTTCTCGCCGGAGACAGAAATTTCGTGGCTATTTTCCGATGATTCTGATTGCCGTCTAATCGACGCCGGAAATTGGGGGAGAAAAAAAAAAGGCGCGGAAATAGGGAGACTTGAAGAGACGAGATTGCTTACTGACAAAGGCAAAGCTGATTTAGGAGGACATAAAACGTTCTGTCGTTTCAGTGTTACATTATTTTTATTATTATTATCATTATTTTTTTTTTTTTTGTATGATTAAGGGAATTTCTACCTAACGATCTCGTATTTTAAATTTTTTAATACTATTGTTTTTTGAAATTTTCTATTAGACACTTTATTATGAAATTAAATATATAATTACCGTTACATTATATTGGAAAAACTGTCTTTCACCCATTATAATTTTTTTTTTATATTTTTCACTTATATATGAGAGATAAATCAGAATCAATAGCCGAGGTCCGTATTATGACAGTGGCCTTTTCCAAACTCTAACACATCTTTTCCGTTTTTATCAAGCTCTCTGCCTCTTAATTCTTAAGGTAAAAAAAAATTACGGCCCTTTTTAGAGTATTTTAGAAATGACTTTGTTTTGAATATAAAATAAAAATGAGAATATTTTGTGTATGGTATTGAAATTTTTTTTTTTTTGAAATTGCATTTAGTTGTATACGTACAAAGATTAGTTTGAGTACAAGAAAAAAGTAAATTTCTGTTTTTGTATGTTTATGAAAATATTTATTAAGTGTATACGCTTTAAAAAATAAAACCGAAATAGAAAATAATTAAAAAATGAAAAAAATTTCTTAACAAAAAAAATGAAAACAATTTTTGTTTTCATTTTTATTTTCTAATTTTGTGCAAAACAAACCCGATTTTAAAACTATCTCCAAAATACCTAATTCAAAACCGTGAAACGCCTTTCTTTTTTTTAATCATTTCAAAATAAAAACTAGTTTTTTTTTCTTTTTAAAAATCTAGCTTTTTTTTTTTTTTTGGATTGAGAGAAAATAAGACTCATTTTCTTTTGATTTTCTAAATGAATTTCTTTTGTTCTCTAAAGGAAGGCCCTACAAGTTCTTCAAACTTGATGTTACATGCATGTTTAGTAGAACTTTCCAAAAGATGCTTTTGATTTTTTAGATTCAAAAGCAGTTTTTAAAAGTGTTTGAATAATCTATCAGAAGAGTTTCTAGTCTCTAGAAGTGTTTTCTGTCAAAGTCAAAAAGTATAACTTCTAATAAAAATTCTTCTGAGTAAATTTTAAAACTTAAAATAAAATTTAAATTAGACATTATAAATTTCATTATAACATTTTTTTACTTATTAGAAAACTTTAAATATCATTTTGACCTCAAAAGCTCATTGATTTCAAACACTTACTGAGAAATCATAACTTTTGTTTATCTTATTCTACTACTTAAAAGCAAAAGCAAAAACTCTACCAAACAACTCACAATAATTCAATAACTTTATGTCAGAAATGTTACTTCAGCATGTGACAAGACAGATTACACAACTATCACACTTTGTAGCAAAATTACACGCAGTATGTAAATTTGACAAACAGCCTCCCCTCTTTTGGTTTTTTTTTTTTTTTGGCTCGAAGATAGACAGCCTCAAAACTAATTGAAATTAGAATCAAATTAAACTCAGTTCTGCAAGTATTTTGGAATCAATATTCAACAATGAATTTAATTAAACCAGTCACAAAAAATCATAGGACCTTGCTCATAATCCCAGACCCAAAGCCACTTTTTACTTGCTCCTCATATCTGCCTCCTCCTCAGCTTCATTATCTTTCTTTTATTCCTTTTTTAGAAAAACAAAAAAACAAAACAAAACAAAAACTACAAAAAAACAAAACAATACTATTCTAGGCTCTCATTAGAGCTGATGACAGATGTGTTTTGTTTATATCATAAATTTAAATAGTAAATTTGAATGGAAAATTTTTTAAACAGTATCCAAAAACAATTTTCAGATAGTGATCCAAACAGCCACTTAGCTTTGAACATCCATCAAAATGACTTTGTTTGCCCTAACATGGTTATTTGTGCGACGGCTTGCTTAAGATAAAACTTAAACCCAATAAAATATGACCACCACTGTGATGATGAATTGATTAGGTAACAACACTAATTACATGGCTCTTGATTGCAAGCATAGCCCAAACCCTAGCATCTAAACTTTAGTAATAATTCTACAATTAACTCCATCATAAAATGTAGAGTTCAAATTCTCGTCCCAAACTCCAAAGAACTAATTACATGGGTTTCATTTGGGTTTAAATGTCTCCCATTAGAGAGCATAAAATCCTAATTACATATCACACAGGTTAAAATCCTAACTCAGATAACTATGTGCTTAAATTCATCTTAACCTAGCTCGAGGAAAAAAAAAATTCAAAATTGATCTGGTCATCAAATGAATGTTAGCATTTCCTTTTTCCATTTCTAATTCTTTTTTTTTTTTTTTTTTTCTCCACTCCTTATTTGGATGGAAGGGCAAATAAGATGAAGATTTCCAAGTGAGGTCTCACTCACTGGTCCATTGAAATATTCCATACAATCTCATGACCAAGTACAACTCGAATTTCTTTAACACAAATTGCAAAATATTTTTACCCAAGGAAAAGCCAGCAATCACATTAGAAAGCAAATCACAAAAGACACTACCATTCTTAAAAATCTAATACTAGGATTTAAATGTTTTTTCATTAACTATCATGCTAATTCTAAGAATAATGGAAATATTCACAGCCCATAAACTCTGGACCTTAAATCAGTAGCCTAAACGGAATCATCTCACGTGACAAACTAATCAAATAGCAGACGGAAATTTAATTAAGATAATGCTGAAACAGAAATGGGACCAACCAAAGTCTAAGAGCATCGGTGACTATTGCAAACCGGTAGAAACCATGTTTAAATCAGCACAGGAAGATGCAAAAAACAGAAGCTATAGCTGACAAATTCTCAAGTTCAACCTTACGAGATAATTCTACTCTTGAAATTGAAAAATTGAACTTTTAGTACAACCTCTCTTCGAGAATTCTTATTGTTGAGCTCGTAGATGCAGACATCTCCTCGTCCCAGAGAGTTCTCACTCAAAAATTTAGAGTACCCTCCACACAGAAAATGTCCTGTGTTGCAATCTAAGAACTGCACGGGCCATGATCTATTCCCTACTTCTAGTCTCACAGTTTGTGGCTTTTGCTCAATGTGTCTCTTGACAAATGAAGCAGGCAAACGCTGCAAAAACGAAGATTATTACAAGGGCATATAAATATTCTTCTTGATGCATATTGATTTGCACGTAAAATGTAACGTACCAGATTGTAATTACGTGTCACGACTGATTTGAAGAATGGTTTTATTGAATAGAACTTGTTGGCTGCTTTGAAAGCTTCACTCTTCCTAAGAAGCCTTCAAGTCGGCAGCACAACTTTTCGGTTTCCTGAGTTAGACTCGGCGAGCTTGGCTGTAGAAAAAATTGCAGTCAATAAACAGTGCTTAATCATATGTTAGAAAAACTTTAGATCTTTAATACCTTTAGATTTGCCTTTTTCTCATATGTTACTAAAAATTTAGATCTTGAACCTTAAGATTCATATTTCTCAGCAGAGCCTTTACCTTGAGGATATCGAGATTTGGTCTCTTCAGCCCGGCCCAGTAGATGAATGCCAAAATCATCGCTAGAGTCACTCCCTAGTGTCGTATCCTCTTCAGTTGGAGCTTGAGATCGAGTCCTTGTAGAATCTTCGGTTTCCTCCCTCTCTGTGTGGCAGGTTTGTCTCCACTGGTCACTTTTATACCTTGACCCCTAGCACTGGGTCTCACTCTCTTGTGAGGTGGAGAAGATGGTGGCATATCTTCCTCCCCAGATGACGAACTAACTGAATCATGATCACCTTCTGTTTCTTCCTACTTGGACTCGCTAACATCACGCTCATCAAGATGGGCAGGAATCGAAGGAGAAGGTATCTCGCAAGTAGATCTATCACCAATCGAAAGTTGGAATTGTGAATTCCCTTTATATCTGAAAAAAAGCAAGTGGCCAAAGCCTAATGCAAAATGCTTAGCAAATTCTGGCCAACCTGCTGCAGCCACATCATGCCTTTCCTTTTCTTCAAACCTATTTTCCATGTTGAACCAGAGGGCAGTTTAAGAACCACCGAATTGGATAGAGACTCTCCATATAATCTCACAAACTTCTGTGGAAGTTTCTGCACACATCACAGATAGCTTTTTTCAGATACAGAATTTACGAAACCGATCAGAAAGTAAGTTCCCAAAAAATCAAAAACCGGATTAGGCAATGTAATAGAATTATCAGAGCTTAATTACAAGGAAACTTGGAGCACTGTTGTAGAATGTGCGATCTTCCTTGTGGATAAATTGGCATAAAAGTTGTGCAATAGGGAGACTATATATAAGATTACAAAAGAAAACAATATATATCCATGAAGATATTAGACCACAAGTGGCCTCAGATTTTATCTTATTAAAATCCAACTATGAATTCCATAGCCGAAATTTGTTATCATAACAAAGTATATGTTTCCTTTCGAAAAAACAAAAAGAACAAGAAGTGTGCGTAACTAGGCTCGGTCCATATAGTGTGGCTAAATGCATTTAAGAAAACCAAAGCAGTTCTTTTTATCCCTCATTTTTCCTTTTCCCAGTTTTTCATCCCATAAAGAAAGCACCACAACAAAAAACATCAACCCTGTAAGTTCATAAGTTGTTTCCTTCAGTTACTCGCTTGAATAAATTCGAGGTTTAGTGTTTATAGGCATTGAAGGGGGGGAAAAAAAACTGTTCAATTTATTTCTCATTTTCTTTTTTCCCATTTCGCTATCCAAGGTAGAAAGTAACAGAAGCAGCGAAGGAAAAAGAAAAAAAAAAGCATAGGAAATAAAAGAAAAGAAAAACAAGCACTTAACACTCAGCAGGACCCCCCCCCCCCCCCCAAAAAAAAAAAAAAATCTCTGCTAGCACTGAAGCATACTTGATACGACGATAAAACAACATAAAGCTAGGAGAGAATGCAGTCAAGTGAGTACAAAGACATCATCGGAAACGTGAACCAGTAGAAAACCACACCCACTTTAGCCATGATGTTCAAAAAAGCTTCATCTAGGGAAGCTTGGTTTCCACCCCATAAAATCCAACAAGGAAAACTTGCCATTTCATGCTATAACTTAAATCTGGTGCAGATTATGGAACATTCTTAAGATAATACAAGTAACACTACTCAGATTAATAAATAGATATATATGTATGTATATATATCTAGATTACATCTTCTGCAGATGATAAGAACTGTACATCCACAAGATAAGAAGAGATGGCTTACTGGCATCTTTCTCTGAAGAATTTCTTTGAAAGTTATCCCGAAAAAACCATAACAAGGGAAGTAGGAGCCTAAAAGAGTCAACTGTAACACATTGACTTCTACTCTAACTACACCAGCATTTTCAAGAGTTATTCCTCTTGAAAAAACTCAGGGTTTAACGGTTAAATACATTAAAGAAGTAAAATATTTCTTTTTTCTCTTTTGTTATCCCAGAAAAAGAGTGACACAACAAAAAGAAAAGAAACTAGAACAAAATACTCAACAACGCAACAAAAACCAAACCAAACAATAACAGCATTCATAATCAACCAAACTCTCTTCTAGTACTAAAGCCTAGACTACAAGAATAAAGGTAGATAAAAAAAAAATCCCTACAAAAAATCCAAACTTACCAAAAAGTCAAGAACAGATGTCGTGACAACGAAAATCAGTTTCATGTTACTGCAACACTTCAGATTAAACAAGTTTAAGAGACTCGTTGAAATGCAAAAGCAATTTCTTATGAGTTGATTTGAAAATGACGATGAAAAACTCAAAACCAGTCTACAAGCCATCTATGGCAGCTTAGTTTCACCATAAACCCACCAAAGACAACACACCAAACTAATCAGTTTCCCAGCTATAACTTAAATCAGGTGCTGATTTTATATTACATAAATATATATATATATATATGTTTATATTACATCAACAAGAGATAGAAAGAGATTGCTTACAAGCATCTTTCTCTCAAAAGTTTCTCTGAAAATTATCCTGAAAAATCCAAAACCATTGGAGGACCCAGAAGCCGTTGTAGAAACAAAGAATGAAACAGTTAAACTTCTGTGTGTGTGTGTGTGTGTGTTGAGTTGAAACTAAAGCACAAAATGCAACCCTTTCTCTCTCTATCCCTATCTCTTTCTACCTCTTTCTCTTTCTACAGTGATGTTGAGCTGCAAAAAAGCCCCTTCGGTAAAAAAAAAAATAACCGTAGGTCAAAGAGGATAAATTTCTCCATTTTCTCTCAGTTCTTCTTCTGGTAAAAGAGTAAACTAGGTTTTTCATCTAATGGAAATTTTTGCTAAAAATCCCAACCGGGTTTGGTTTCAGACGAAATCCTAATGTATATGATTAAGCTGTTAATAACGAGAGATTCAAGAAATCAACCATAACCGATTTTGGTGAAACAGCAGAAAATCAGAAAAGGTACGATTTTTGCTGAAGAAGTACGAGCTCACCAGAGTACGTCAATGTCAGAGACTCAGAGACTGTTGCTCGGTTCTCCCATTGGTTCACCGATCGGCCCCACCTCCGCACCGAAGGAATCGATTTGAATTAGGCTCCGATGCCATTTTCCGACGGCGAAGAAAGATTTTCCGGCGGCGATTTCCCGATGATTTTGATCGCCGCCGTTCAGTCGTCATCGAAGCCAAATAAAAAAATAAAAAAAAGAGGGCGCGAAAAGGGTGATAGACAAGGCAACTAAACAGAGGGCAGCTGATTGGTTGAGAGGAGTTAACGACACGTCGTTTCTTGGCTTCCATAAAACGTGACGTCGTTTATGGGTGCAAATTGAAATAAGAAGGAAAAGCTGGTGCATGTATTTAAATAAGAAAAAACAAATGATAATTGGCCATGATAATCCTTATCAATGTGCAAAAAATCACGGTATTGATTAATTTATGGCAACGTATTAGAGCCAATGAGATAGGCATTGATTTTTTGCAACAATAGCATTCTTTGTGGTTATACAAATAGTCTAGTGGTAATTTCGCTCTATCATAAGATGCAGAGTTCGAATATCTCAAATCTCCCACTCCCAAATTCAAAAAAGAAAGTAGTATTTAGCTTGGATTGGAGAGATCTTTTATGATTATCTCTCATTCTTGTTAGTAAATTTAATTGAAACAGTAAATTTAAATTATTATAAGAGAAAATATTTTTAAAAAACTTTTTAAATAATGTCTAAAAACAATCAAAGTGCCAAACAAACTATATAAATAAATATAAATAGAAAGTAAGAAAAAAAAATACAGTCGGTGGAATTCGATTCATATAAAGGGGTGCTTTGCATGAATCCTATGGATTAATCAAAATAAAATATGGGACATCACAGTTATTATAAAAGAAAAGTAAGAAAAAGAATGAGTAAGAGCATAAACTATTATAAAATATGTTGCCTTGATGTGTATATGCATCGACTTTCATAATGTCACGTTAATGGCCATCATAGATAGGCCACCAGTGTAATCACATTCCACTCGCAACAAATGGTTTAGTAAGAGAAACAAATTACCAACATTTATATATTTTTTAAGCTATCAATCAAGAAAATTTTAAACCAAATATGCGGAAAAAAAAAGTGAATTAATGGTCCGATTTTTCAAAGAAATTTTTGGCATGCCATAATCTGTTAGATCTCGTAGGATGGAAGTCTTAAAAGTGCATCAATTTCAAGTATTTGCACAAAAATTTAGCACCTCATTTTAACTCAGTTTTAAACATTTTTTTAGAATGTTTTTTTCTCACAAAAATTTGAATCTACTAATTAAATTGTGGATTGAAACTATAATACAAACGAAAACCAAGATAACTATGTGATTAAATTCAACTTAAAACCTGGCTCAAGAACAAGCTACATCGGCAGGACTACTCATGTACACAGATGTGATATAAATCAATAAAGTTTTTTTTTTTTTTTGTTTTTTTCAAACGTTAAAGGGTTATAGGGAAGGGAGATATTGTATCTAGATAATCTTCGGTGATGTTGTCGCACCTGCATGATAATATAGATCTCTCGTATAATGAATTGTTTATATATCATGACTATCAAGGTGAAACAGTTCAAACAAGTGTCTTTAATAAGGAGAATAAACCGCCTTACCTGCCCACCTAGTTCCTTGGTAGTAAATCATTAATTTGTTCAAGAATCCTAAATCCTTACCCACTTAAATCCATAATAATCTAGTACATGGAAAGTACTCTTGTTTTGCTTATCTAAACGAAGGCCTCATGTTCTTTCAACATTGATCAGACAATCTCAATTAGGTGCAAACTCACGATACAACACAACTCAAATTTTCAATAAGACATGTCGAAAAAAATCACATTAGAAAGCAAATCGAATGGCTACGTGGCATATCTTACAACTCATGACCAGATCTAGACAACTAAAGAGATTTTTTTTTTTTTTTTCATAACAAAAAAACTAGATTTTTTTTTCTTTTTCCTTCCTCCGTATGGATGATCGAAAAGATAGGAATTTCAGGAAATTTCCAGTAGTTAAGTAGCATAAAATTCGAAATGTTTTTGACTTTAATACGAGAACAGAGAACATAACAAACCGACTAAAACAAAACATACATAATAAGTTCAACTATCATCCAAGATGATACTACTTCGAAACTATAAAAAGAACTGATAGTTAGGCGACATTACGTCGAAAAAGGGAAACCTTCATCACTACTCCACGGTGATAATTCCTCTCAATCAACTCAAAGATGCAGATGTCTCCTGAATGCAGGGAGTTTTCCTGCAGAAATTTATGGTACCCTTTACAGAAATAATATCCTGATTTGTGACTTATGAAATGAACAAGCCACCGATTATTCCCTATTTCGAGTCTAATGATCTGCGACTTTGGTTCAAGATATTTCTTCACAAAATTAGCAGGCAGATGCTGCAAAAAAAAAAAAAAAAAAAAAAAAAAACCCCATTGAAAAGACACTATAAATTTCCGAAACCAAAGCAAGCGAGAAAAAAATTATGTTTTTGGCAAGGAAAATTAGCCATTTACTTGAAGATGTTAGCCACGGATTGGTGTCTATTCATGAAAATATAGTCTTTTCAGTTAAATGGTTTACTTATTGTGAGGGACTATACTTTCTTGTAAACATATTAATTTGTATAAAAAAATGTGACGTACCACTTTATAAGAATTTGTCACACGTGATTTGAAGAAGGGTTTTCCAGAAGAGAATTTGCTGGCTGCTTCAAAAGCCTTGCTATCTGTTATAACCCTTCGAGTGCGCTGCCTTGCAGCTGTGACCTTGCCGGTACACAAAAGCAGTGGATAGGCAGTACTAATTCATTTGTTAGTAAAATTTTGAGTTCTTTGATAGCTTCTAGGTTTACCTTTCATGGCATCAGCTTTTTCTCGAGGATGTTGAGACTTTATCCCTACAGCATCACTCTGTAGATGAAGGCAATAATTATCTTTTCGGGCCCTTTTTAAAAAGTTGAGCACTAGCTCTGGTTCTCATTCTCTTGCGAGGTGGAGAAACCGGTCACAGAGATACCTCTGCTGTGTTTGGACAGGTGATGAACTACCCAAGATTTGAACTGAATCATCATCATCATCATCTTTGGTTTCTTCCTTATTGGGCACTTTGGGATTCCCTTTAACCTCAGACTCGTCTGAATGGGCAGGAATAGAAGGATAATCTATCAGACAAGTAGATGAATCACAAATTTAAAGTTGAAATCAAGAATTCCCTCCATGTCTGAAAATAAGCAAGTGCCTGACACCTAAGGAATAGTGCTTTGCAAATTTCGGCCAACCCTGATTCAGCCACACCGTGCCATCGCTTTTCTTCAAACCTATTTTCCATTCCGAACAATTGGGAGGTTTGAGTAAAATCGATTTAAGTAGAGTTCCATCATATAGCCTCGCTACCCTCTTCGGAAGCTTCTGCATACATCACAGATAGCATTCTTCAGAATACACAACTTAGCTACAATCCAAAAGTAAAGGGAAAAACAGAAAAGAGCACTATTCCTTAGGCATCGGACACTTGAAAGCTCAAAAAAATTAGTGCAGTACACAGTGTCCTCTTCCTTATGGGTAAGTTCGTAGAAAATTCGCACTTCCATGGAGATTATAACCAAGATTTCTAAAGGAAACAGTACTAATGCAAGCATATATCAGACCATAAGTGGTCTTAGCTTTTATCTTGCAAAAAGCCAAGAATATGTTCTGCCACTAAAATATGCATTTTATAAAGTTTATTTTTGATTAACACTAAAACAAAGTACATGCCTTTAGATCTGTTTATTTATGTAAAGGATAAAAGAGTAGTCAGTCAAGCATTGGCTTCTAAATCGTTTTCAAGAGTTAACTCCAATCATCCCTGTTTATAATGGTTGAATTCATAAACAAAAATTGAAAAACAGAAGTTCATTTTTTTTTTTTAACTCGAGCAGAACAACAAAAACCAAACCAACAATAACAGCATACCAACCAAACTCTCTTCTAGTACAAAAGGATAGGCTACAAGAGAAAAGGTGGGAAAAAAAAACGAAATCAACTAGATACAGCATACAAGAATACAAAGGCGATTCAGATAACAAGTACAAAGACATGCTCATCGACACAAACTAGTAGGAGACCAGACCTAGTTTACTGTTTGGTCATGGAATTCATGAAACAAGACCAAGAAAAAAAAAAAAAAACAAATCAACAACATGAAATCCATTAAAAAAAAAATCAAACCCAACAAAAACCAAAAAAAAAAAAAAAAAACCGAAGAACATATGTCTTGACCAAAAAAAAAAAAAAATCATCCATGTTACAACTGTTCTTCAGATCATACAAGTCAGAGAAACTCACAGAAAAATAAAAGCAGTCTCTTTTCATAAAAATAAAAAATAAGGAGAGGAAATGAACAGAACCCATACAAGAAAATCTACTGATGCGAAGAAGTGGCTTACAAGCTTCTCCTTCTAAAGAGTTGATTTGAAAATTATGTTGAAAAACTCAAAACCAGTCGACAAACCTTGCCCATCACCAGAATCCATTGTAGAAAAAGAAAGGAAAAAAAAAAATAAAAAGGTTTCTTTCTCTTCTCTCTCTCTCTCTCTCTCTCTCTCTCTCTCTATTTCAAAGGAAATAGTGATGTGGTGAACAAAAAAGCCCTTTCGGTCAAAAAAACCCTACGTCAAAGAGGACAGATTTGTCCCTTTCTCTCTCTGTTCTTCTTCTGGAAAAAAAGAGTAAACTAGGGTTTTTATCTAATGGGAGTTTTTGCCTAATAATCCCAACCTAGTTTGGTTTCAGACGAAATCCTAATTTTTCTGATTAAGCTTTAAATAACGAGAGATTCAAGAAATCAACTGTAACCGATTTAGGTGAAACAAAGGAAATCAGAAAAAGAAAAAGGTAAGATTTTTTGCTGAAGAAGTACGAGCTTACCAGAGTACGTCAATGTCAGACTCAGAGCTCTTCCCATTGGTTCTTCGATCGGCTCCTCCTCCGCACCGCAGGAATCAATTCGAATTCGGTTCCGATGTCATTTTCCGACGGCAGAGAGAGATTTTCCGGCAACGAATTTCTGATGATTCTTATCGCCGCCGTTCAGTCTTGTCGAAGCTACTGAAAACACATGAATAAAAAAATTTAAAAAAAAAGGCGCGAAAATGGTGAGAGACATGAGAACCAAAAAGAGAGAGGGCAGCTGATTGAAATCCTGTTTGAAAGAGTTTTTACTTTTGTTTACTGTAGAGAAGAAGAGAAATAAAAGTTATAAATTCTTGAAAAGTGCTTGAAATCAAAAAAATTTTTAATGTCAAAATAATTTTCTAAAGTATTGTAATAAATACTAAACAACATAAATGAAATTTATAATATTTAATTTAAATTTTGTTATAAGTATCAACGTTTACTCAGAAGAGTTTTTTTTAAAGACCACATTTTTAACTTTGATAAAAAGTACTTTTGAAAACTATAAACTCTTTTGACAGATCATCGAAACACTTTTAGAAGCTGCTTTTAGACATTAGAAGTCAAAAATGACTTCTAAAAAGCTTGTTAAATAGACCCTAAGGAGGAGTTAATGAGATGTCATTTCTTGACTTCCATAAAATGTTACGTCGTTTTGATTTATTTATATGGGATTTTTTTTTTGGAAACTTTTTTCAATAGAAGAAATAAATTTAAAGGGTGTTTAATATTAATACCTCCAAACCTAAACCTAATTATCATTTGGTAACTTATCTCTTAAATATTTATTTTGATAATTTAACTCTTGATCTTTTTAAATTTTATTATAATTGTACTACATTTCATATGTGATCAAAAATGAGGTTTTTTGTTTTTACACGAGCTTTTTGTGATTAATTTAACAGAAAATTTAAGCATGTTACAATAGTTTAACAAACTCAAGGAGATAAATTGAGAAAAAAAATATATTGGTAAACCAAAAGTAATCAAAAGATGAGAAGTTGGTGAAATCAAATAAGGGCCTGTAGACGACAATATTGTTTGCGAGTAGGAAAGCACACGGCATATCCTTTTCCACATAATAACTTATGGTAAACTTGGAATGAAAACGTTTGTCGTTTTGGTTGAGGGACGTTTAACTTGGCATAGGCAATTGCATATCTTTCTTCAATTTAATTTCGTAAAATTTAACCTGAATTACATGCCATTTTAGGATTTTTTTCCCCCTTTTGCTAAAGCACGGAAAAGATTAAGATATGATTGGAGGCATTACCTAACGGGTGATTTCACAATCTTTATTGAATTTTATTATAAAGTGAAGAGTTTAAATCCTTGACTCCAAATAAAAAAAAAAAAAAAAAAAACATGTGATGTTTTTGTAATGATCTCATTTTAAAAGGATGTGTCATGTCTTAGGGAAAAAGATATATGACAATATATTTCGTATGCGTTTGGTATTAAGGTTTGGGTTGTAAAATTCATGTTTGAAATGAATTATGTATTTGTCGAAGAATTTGAATTACTAGAGTCAAAAAATATAAAAACTTGAAATGTGTTAAAAACAATATATCAGTATGGAGCTTGTTTCGTTCGTCTTGAAATTCCATGCAATTTTTTTTTAAATCATATCATTTAGACTTGTCTATGCAAAATTATAGACTTTTAAAATTTGAGTTGCAAAACTGTATGAATAGTAAAACCGAAAAAAAATAAGATAAAAATTAAATTGTAATTATAAGATTTGAACCCAAACACTAACAAGCATAGTTCAAACAACTTTATTAAATTTTTTAAAATAAATTTTCATAAGAACATGTACCCTAACACATCATCTTTAATATTGAGTTCATAACCTTGAGGAGAAAGTTAACAATCACTTAATTGACCCAGGCAAGTCAATAATTGAAATTAGAGATCATAACGCAAGAAAATAATTGAAGAGATTATGTTAATAATCACATGCCATTAACTTCTGAACTTAAAATAGTGGGATTTATAACTTTTGATAAGCTTTTTAATAAATGACCCTAATTTTTAAAAATTAGTTTAAAAGCCTAAGTTTTCAGAAATTAGTTAAAAGACATTTTTTTTCTTAAAATGGTCAATCATTTTTGTAAATAGTCAATTACTAATTGACTATATTGAACAATTAATCACTGATTAACTATCGGTCAATCACTGATTGATAATAATACAACTCACAAATTTTTTTAATCAATCACTGATTGACCCATAATCAATCATTGATTGGCCATTAACAATATCACAAATTTTCATTTTTGCAATCAATCATTGTCATTGATTGACCATAAATCATATTACAAATTTTCATTCTTGTAATCAATCATTGATTGACCCATACCAATCATTGATTAATCATAAAAAATATCATAAATTTTCCCGTCAATCAACAATTAATTATGAGTAAATCATTGATTTGCCATTTAAAAAATAATTAAAAAAAAAAACTCTCTCCCTCTCCCCCACCTGCAATAGCCCTCTTTCTCTCTCCCCATTCTCGATTCTCTCTTTCACTACTGCTTCGCCCCCCCCCCCTCTCTCTCCTCTGGTTTCTCCCTCTCACCACTGTGAGCCATGATTGATCGTGGGCTCGGTAGTTATGGAAATTGATCTTTCATCGTTTATCGTTTGGTTAAGGTGGGCGTTGAACGATGAACCAAGCACCTTTGCAATGGACATATTGGGCACACGTCAGGCAATCGAACGTCATTGTTCGTCATTCGTCATGTTAAGTCAGGTGTTAAGCTGATCAAAAACACTTGGTAATTTTCTGGTTTTTATGAGATCAATATCAAGTGATAAATAGACTGCTGTTCGATGTTGATAAGTTCCTTATATGATTGCCAATTGGGCCGAGCCCAAGTATCCGGGCTTATCAATGCGCAATGGGCGAACGATGGACCATAGTCCATTGTCTATCACTTATTGGTTCGATGGTTGTGGAGACCTCAGCATAACGTAATGGGAAGATGAATCTAATTCCAACAATCTTAATTTTTGAAAAGAGGTTAAAAAAATAGCTCTTTAACTAGTGAAATTGTTGAAACTATCCTTAATACTCAATAATTAAGCAATATTATAAACATAAAATAAACAATAAATTAAATTCACCTACAAATAAATTGTTTATTTTATTTGCTGATATTTATTCAAACTATTTTTGAAACATATTATTTGCTTTAATAAAAAGAATATTTATCTACTAAATTTATTATTTACTTCAAATGCTTCAAAAATCAATGCATTAAACTTTTTTTTAAAATTTCTTAAAAAAATTGTGATTGTAGTCATAAATTAGCGATAATTTCATACCTAAGTTCAAAAAAAACCATTATTTACTACTCTTTAAAAAAGGGTCTTAATAAGTAGTCACTCATTTATTGTAATAGAGAAAATTAGGTGGAGAATAATATTTTGAATACCTCCTTATAAATTTGTCTGCTCTAATATTAAAATTGATAATTTTAGTATTAGTATTATGAAATGGTAAAATTATCAAATTTAATATTATGATGGGCATAGTTATCAAAAGCTGTTAAATTTATGATATTTTTGCATAGAGATTTATAACTAAATAGACTTTTTTTAAAAAATTTTTTTACTTAATGAGTGAAGTTTTTAAAAAAGAGTTAAAATGTATTTTTTTCTGAATGGTGTTAATCAATTGTCTTGCATGGCCAATCATTGATTAACGTCAATCAGTCACATAACAGTCGATCAATGATCGACCGTAAGTCAATAATTGATTAACCATAATGTAAATCATAATCAATCATTGATTGATTAAATCTAAAAAAATGACAAACGATCATTTTCCTAAATAAAAAAAAGTTAAGCTATCAATTAGATTAGGTATTCAAAAAATGCTACTTAGCCTAATTTTCCTTTTGGATCACGTTTAGATCACAAGCCCCATTTAGGCTCCGTTTAGATTATGTGTCCATTTTTTAAAAGGAAAATTTTCTTGTTTTAAATGAAAAGGCTTTTCATTTTGAAATAAGATATAGTGTTTGGATGTGTAAAAAGTTTTCTTTTTGAAAACAAAAGTTGTTTGGAATGAGAAAAAATGGGATTGGAAATAGTACATTGTGAGAAGATTTCAAAAAGATTCTTTTTTTTTTTTTTTTTTTTTTCAGAAAGAGTACTTTACAAAATAAGTTTGAAATAAAATAGTTTTTTTTTCTTTTCAAAATGAGAAAAATATGGAAGAAAATAAGATATTTTTTTTTTCACTTTTTTGTAAAAATTTTCCGATTTCAGAAATTAGACACTCCATCCAAACAGAGGGTTAATATTTTCTTAGTCTTTTTTTTTTTTTAATTTAAGTTGAAAAGAAAAGAAAAGGGGAAAAAAAGATTTGGGGATAAACATGTCGTTAGCGAAGAATCGAAGATTCCATTCACTGGAGGTGACCGCAGAGCAAATCACCTTTGACGCAAAAAGAACAAAAAAATCATTTCTTGTTTCTTTTCAAGAAAATATGATGAACCAACTCGAGTATTTCAGAAAAATCTTTCGTTTGCCATGAGAAATAAAGCAGATTAAGAACAGCAAGAATAAATGCTTAAATCAAATTAGCAACTCATAATTAAAATGTGAGAATATTGTAGGCAAGAAAGAACTAATTATATTCACACTAACTTTAATTTACGATCTACTAATCTCAACAGATAACCTGTCTAGATGGAACATATAAAATAAAGTATAATTTCACTACTTTATTTTCATTAGTAAACGATGCATATAATAGTGATATTGTTAGACGGAAAAGTAAATCATGGATATTTTTGTAAAAGTTCCTTTGAAAATTTGGAAAAGGAAAATTCGGTCGCAATTAAATGACACGACCAGGGAGAAAATGGAAAGCTATTTAAAAAAAAAAATGAAATGAAAAAAATTTCCAAGTTCTTACTAATAATACAGTATTGTTATACTGGACTGCAGTCCAAACTTTATCTGTGTATAATTGGACTGTATAAAAATTTTTCTTATAACTTTAAGCCAATTAGCCCTTAATGTCCTAAATATTGTGCTTGATTTTTCTATAGTGGTTTTGAATCTTATTCTTACTATTTTATCTGTAATGACGGTTTTTTGCAGTATCTTCTCCATACTGCTTGTCATACTTGCTGTACCATCATAATCAACCTTTTGACTTTCTTTAGTCAAAGTTTGACCACAAACTTTAACTTTTTTTGTCAAACTTTGACCATCATAAAATCATAAAATTTTTTCTACCTTTTTGCTCGAAAGGTCATATGCTTGACTAAGCAATCATTTTTGAGTATTATAAAATCATAAGAACTCACAAAATTAAATAAAAACTCTCATCAGGATTTTTCATGAATACCTTCACGGTGCAACTTAAATTTCTTTACAAAGAAATCATAATATCGTAAAAAGTAGTTATTACATGTACCTACCAAAACTAAAACAACGTTGTTTTCTTCTCGTTCACACTTTTGCTAAACCTAAAATGCAATACTGGGGTTTTTATTTTTTTATTTTTTTTAAGGGTTATGCAATAGTATTGGTTTTATGATGTAAGTCATCATATTTTTTAATAGAAAATATTTTGATGTGACATATGGACTCATTTGGGATTTCAACTTAACTCCAACTAAACTGTATTTTGTCATATCAGTTTTTATCTTTTTTCTGAATAGTCAACACAAATTATAACTAGTTTTTAAAAACTCAACCAATTACAATCAATTACAAATTATAACTAGTTTTTTCTGTATAGTTAACACAAATTATAATTAATTTTTAAAAACTCAATCAATTATAACTTAACAATTTCATCTCTAACCAGTGAAACCAAACGAAAGCTAATTGTTTGACATCTTTTTTTTTTTGTGAAACATAATTGTTTGAAATTGTGTTTTATCTCCCAACTGTTTTGTTCTTCAACAGCACAGAATTCTCCCAAAATTAACTTACCACAAATGTACAAAAAGAACGCCCCCTACGAAACAAACCGTGATGCAATTTTAAATTTTGACGCTTCCTGACGAATTATTTTTTAGAGGAAAAAAATGTTCGTCATAATGGCGTGCGGGAAATAGATTTTTCCCATTAATTACATGTTGCAATTGATTATTAGTACAATCGTTATGTAGTTTATCTTTTTTTCATTTCATTTTTTTTTAAAATAGCTTTCCATTTTCTCCCTGGTCGTGTCATTTAATTGCAACGGAATTTTCCTTTTCCAAATTTTCAAAGGAACTTTTACAAAAATATCCATGATTTACTTTTCCGTCTAACAATATCACTATTATATGCATCGTTTACTAATGAAAATGAAGTAGTGAAATTATAGTTTGGTAACCTATCATATAAAAGTTAAATAGATAACCTGTCCGTATTCAATATTTTCTATACAATTCCCCGGTCCAACCAGTGTGAATAAACTTTAAGATAATAATAACTTTCATAAATTCAGTCAAATTAGAATTGTTGTACGTCCCAATAATTAAAAAAAAAGAAAAGAAAAAGAAAAAAGAAAGAAAGAAAGAAAGGAAGGAAGGAAAATATGCCGTACATGACTAGTTAGGCATATTTTTGTGGACTTCATGTCAATAAATAAAAATAAAAAAACAATTAAACAACTTCATAGACAAGTTTGTGCCGAGTCAAATTAGTGTCTTGCATGTCCATGTTACTTCTTCCTACCATAGGGGTTACTCTCGCTAAATCCATGGTGTGCTCGTCGAACTTTACGCGTTTTCTCCCTATTCTTCGAGGCACTGATTTCTATGTTCAAGTTCACCCTTGGCGGGCTAGAAAAGCAGAATGATGAAGCAACGGCCTGGCCAAAAATTGCAGGGTTCGAACAAAGTTTCAACGGAGATCAGAGATTCATAACATCAGTGAAGCACATAGATAGCTATATTCGGGAAAAAACCAAGAATCAACAGAGAAGAAGGAATGTAAGAAAGTAACAATAATCTTCCTGCGGAGTTTGTGTATGCCAAAAGTATCGGTCACCTTTTATTAGATCGAAAAGAGCAACTTGTACCTGCAGATCAAGGCGGTGCACATTGAAAATGTCCTTCAAATTGTGAGAATTATAGGATGATATGTAGGATTTGTATGCGCCTTTTGCTGACTTGTTCAAATAGTAGTTCTTGGCCACCAAACTCTCCTGCATCATTCCAAGTAACATCATCATTCACGGGAACCGAGAGTTTACTTAAAAAAAATGGCATAACGTAAAAATCGTCAACGAGGAATTAGTAAATCACCAGCTCAGACTGCAGATTCAAGAGCCTCTTCTCGCTAAACTCGTACTCTTTAACTGGAATTTTTGCATCCTGAAAGTGAAGCTAAGAGTACAAATTCAAAAGCAATCGAAACGGAAGATGATACACACAACCCCTTAATTCAGATTTTTTTTTTTTTTAACTTGGAATCTTTCCCTCCGAGCCATCATATATTTCTAGTTGTAACTGTGAAAATGTACCTTCGCATATCTTCTGGAATGAGGAAAAGCAGTGCATTTCCTTTTGCACCTTCCCCACGAGCTGTTCGACCAACCCTGTGAATATACCACTGAAAAACAACAACCACAAGCTTCAGAATCATCGTTATGGACTAAAGGAAACTTGAAAAACAACGGAAGTGACTTTTAATGCATATGTCGACTAAGATAAGAATAGCAAGGCCACCTTTGGTTCCGAAGGAGGATCGTATTGCACGACCCAGTCCTACAAGCAAAGACAACATCAAATTAAACAAGCTATAAAAATTGGTACGTGTTTTTGAAGAATCAATCTTCAAGAGCACTTCCATTGCTGAAGAACGTAAATTGAAAATAAATCAAAACCACGATATAATCCAGGAAACTTAGAAAAGGAAAGAAACATACCACAGCGGGTATATCCAGTCCACGACCGGCAACATCAGTACATAGCAGAATTCCGCTCTCTGCTTCACTGAATTCTGAAATGGTACTTGTTCTCTTTTTCTGCTTTTGCTTTCTGTGGAGATCAAAGCAAGGGACACGAGCGTATCTTAGGAGCTCGCTATGGAATTTAACCAAGTCACACGAAGAGAAAAAGACCATCACTTTTTTAGACAGATATCTCTTTAGGAAAGAATATAGAAGTATAAATCTTTTGGCCGAAGGCACAACACAATAGCCTTGTTCCAGGCCTTCATTGGTAACCTGCCGAGTCATAATTTGGTAAGTAACCCAAAATAAGAATTAAAGCCACAAAATTATAAATTTAATATGAGAATCAAGTAAAATATAACATCAAAATTCTAATGTTTACCTCAGTTCTGCCATCATCCACATCGACATAGATGGGTGTCGTCTGGAAAGATAAGCGGGCAAGATCCTCAACCTACAGTTTTGTCGGAAAAAAAATGTAATACGAGAAAAAAATGAATAACCAAAAAGCACATAATAAAATCAACAAACAGCAGCAGTGCATCAAAGTTTATTAAAAAGGAACTTAGGTGAAACATTAAAAATAAAATGGCTAAGTTAAAGGAGAATATCAAATCAAAAAATAAAAAGGCTTATAGAGCAATAGGCCATTCTATGGTACAGATAGATAAGGGGAATAACTTCCGAGTTGGGGTCGCTGAGAAAATAGCCGTTTGCCTAGTCTGGACATTAATTAAAAACTCAATCAGTTAAACAATTTCAAACTTGGATGTTACAATATTTTCTTGCAACTAGAAACAGAAACAACAAGAATATCTATTTGTTGAAGGCGGAAGTGATCAGCAAATTAACAACATCTAAGCACCGTAATAGTATCTCGTCCCATGTGATCAACCAAACTCCTTAAAGAATGTTGAGCAAAGATTTGAGCAATAGATTTTACCTTCGGAAGAAGCTTGATAATTTGCTTCATATCTTCCTCAAAATTTTGTTCCAATATTCTATCCGCTTCATCAATCATGAGACACTACAAGTGCAAGTAAATTGGAGGGAAAATAATCACAATGCAAAACATATAGACGAAGGTTTACAATAAAATATGAAATAGTTCACAGCCAAATTTCCAAAGGAGAGAACATGCAAGAAAACCCAGTAAAAACTCAATGAGTACAAATTTAGGACAATGCCCAGTTGTCCTGTTCCGCCGTCACATATTAAATCTCAAGTAAATTTTTCATATTCTTAAATCTACAGCACTGACATTTTCTTTTCAATTCATTTTCTGCAAGGGGGAAAAAAGTCGATCTACAAATGGAAAAGAAAAAAGTTTCAAGCTGTTCAATATCGGTTCAGTATTACGACCTGAACCCTTAGAATTTACGAAGTCTACTTCACTGCCAAAAATACAAGGTCCAACCTCGTTATAAAGTATAAATGTGATTAGTGTATAAACTATTAAAGTGTTTCATAGAAATAAAATTGCTGAATAACGGTGTTAGCTACCTTCAAACTCTTACATATAAACCCTTTTGTATTTCGAAGATGGTCAAGAAGACGACCGGGAGTTGCCACCAATAAATTTACCCCCTTCACAATACGTTCTGCTTCTCCTCTTCTTGACACACCACCAATAACTAAGCCAAGTGTCTGTGAATGATATTTGAGAAGGTTCTTTGCCACAGCATGGGTCTGGATTTAAACGGTGAATCAGTTGAGGAAACATAAAGGATATTAGAACGATGCTGAGAATCTTATGAGACAAATGCAGAATTGAATGTGGCTAAATAACTTCAGCTGTACCTTAATTTTTTTGTGAAAGTAAAAGGATAAAAGCAACTTATCAAAAACACAAGTTCTTTTGTTTAATATTAAAAAAATTACAAACAAGATCTCAATTTTGTACCTTCGATATTCAAACAAAACATGGATTTCCTGCATTCTATGTTCAAATTTGCAGAAATTTAAGACTCACAAAAGGTCCAAGCATGTTCGAACCCAGAAGACACTTTCTTTTCTTGTGTGTTTGTGTGAGTGTGTGTGTGTACGCGCACAGGCGAGAGAGAGAAGGAAAGAGAGGGATTGAATTTTAGAGTGCAAACAAAGGTGCATACTATGTCCCACATTCTTTGAACAATAATATTTTCAGTTATATGACGATATGACCTTCACAACGTCAGGGTTGCAAACAGCCACACCATTGTTAGAATTATCGCTTGGGAATGATAACAGCAAGACAAAATAGGTCCGCAGTAAGATCATCAAATCACAGTTAACAAAGTAGTGCTAATAAACATTAGTGGGAGCCTGTAATTCATAACCAAGGCAGATGACATGTTTGTACTAGTGATCTTAAGCTTCGATAACTCAAACATATATTTTTTAGTGTCTAAACTTTACAGTACATAAAGAAAAACTGTGGAATAAGAATGGTTTATACTCCAATCTATTTCCCAAAGCCAAATCATTCACATCTTAAAGTAACTGGCTAATACATTAATGAATTAAAAGTCTTATGACACAAAGCTCGGATTTTTCTTTTTCTCTTAACAAGAAAACTTCCTTTTTATTGATGATGAAACCAATGGCAAAGGAAATAGACCCTTTAACACACAAAAATTAGCCAAAAAAAATGTCGGAATTCGTTATCAAACATAATTCGAATCTGCCATTATAATATGGAGGCAAAAGAACAACTTCTTATAAGAGATTACTAAGGAACAAGTATCTGAATTCACCTGTATGGCTGTATTGCAAGCTCTCTTGTTGGGCAAATAATCACAACACCAGTACCGTTACGCGGCCGAAAGCTTGTGTGATACAACAACTCCACGGCCGGTATTAGAAAAGCAAGAGTTTTACCAGAACCCGTCCTGGCCGCTCCGAGAACATCTCTTCCATACAGGAGAGGAGGGATTGCCCTGGCTTGAATCTGCATTGGCAATACATTCAAGGTACATTAAACAAGTTCCCCACTTAAACAAAACCACTTTTCTCTCTAATACAAATTCCCAGGTCAAATCATCATTAAAATAAAATAAAATAAAATCCCAAGTCAAAAAGTTTCATCTCCCTTGAGAAAAGTAAGCACAACCCACCAACTGGTTGCGATTCAGAAGTGCCCTTTCAATGTTTTTACAAGAAAAAAAAAATTTAGAAGTTTCCTCCTTTTTTTTTTTTTTTTTTTTTTTTTTTACCAAAAATAAAATAGAATAAAATCTCTCCCCAAAATCCTAAGAAAAATAATATTAATAATAACAGTAATGAAACAAAGCAATAGTTTTCTGAAACCAAATAAAAATAATGAGAAACCTGAGTCATATGCTGAAAACCGATCTCGTTAATCGCCATTAAAGTGGGTTCAGACAATCCCAGAGAAGTGAAAGCCTCTGTGCTCATAATCCCAAACCCAACACCACTACTCTTCACCTTCTTCTTCTTCTTCTCCTTGTCTTCTTCTTCTTCTTCATGTCCTTCTTAGAATTCTCTTTTTTCTGAGTCTCCTCTGCTTCTTCTTCTTCTTCTGTTTGTTGGGTTTCGTCGGGTTTGGGAGGCTGAGAGTCAGAGGGCTTCTTGGGTCTGTTTCGCTTGCGCTTTCTCTTCTTGGCCTCGTCGGAGGTGGCGGAGGAACAGGGAGGGCTTTGCTCTGAGTCGTTGTCCATGGTGTTGTGTGCGAACCGGACGTTGATTCCTGATTCCAAGTAGTTTGTGGGAGTGAGAGCCAAAAAGACCTAAATACATACATATATATACTTTTGTACGTGGTTTTCTTTTTGCACATTTGCCCCATAAAACTTGATTTCTTCTCTTTTGGATCCAACCGTGGCGGCTTTCTGGTGAAGCTAATGCTAATGGCAGAGTGGTGGGTCTCCGTTTCCACAACCAAGCAAGAGTTGCCATGCTACTCTTAGAATCCTGTTGAGTAACTTCGGTGTTCAAACAAGATGGTTATGGTGGAAGATCGGAGACACATTCTCTCTCTAAGCTTGCGTTTGGTTTTATTGATGGAAGGTAAAATTTTTACCTTAAAATTAATTAACTTTTTAAAAATTATAAAAATTAATTATAATTTTTGATATTTTTTTAAAATATAAAAATTAAGATAAAAAAATACATAATTTTTAATTTAAAATTAATTAATTTTTTTAAAATTATAAAAATTAAGTATAATTTTTAATATTTTTTTTAAAAAATAAAAATTAAAATAAAAAATATAATTTAATTAAATACCAAACGAACTTTAATTTTATATTAAAATTTAATTTTAATTAAATTATATTTTTTTCATCTTAATTTTTATTTTTTTAAATAATAAAATTTATAATTAATTTTTAAAAAATCAATCAATTCTAATTAAAGAATTTTATCTCTGATTAATTTAATTGAAGGCTTAGATAAATGGATGAAATCATGGCAAAAGGCTCGAAAGGCGGCAAAAGGCTCGAAAGACGACAAATATTTAAGTCAGTTTTACATTTTATAATCAATTAAAAAAAAACACAGAAAACGAAACAAGATGGACGTTAGCGTTTTTTTTCTTTTTTTTTTTTCAACTCTCTTAAAAATTTATTTTATTGAGATGATGTGGCATATTTGGAGTGGTTGGACAGGAAGCCTGGCATGATTTTTTTACAGATGATGGGTCCCTATTATTAGTGTTTGAAAGTTTATTATTTAATTGAAAACTGTAATTTACTGGAATTTTTATTTTTGGGTCTCTAACGACAAATTGAACCTTGTTCTGCGAGATGACAAACTAGATGTCGACATCTCATGTAAATTGAATATTTAGCACATAAATTTACATGTCAATGGAGTTCTCAATAGTTAGAGTTTGTTTGACACATTTATTTAATTCCAATTAAATTATATTATTTTGATTTTTTTTTAAAGTCAATAAAAATTATAATTAGTTTTTAAAAAGGTTAATCAATTTTAACTTAAAAATTTTAATTTCAACTAATGATTTAAATGAACACTTATTCTTTTACTATAATTTTAGATGTCTACAGACAAAACTATAAACATAAGTACATGTTTTGATTATATTTGATGATGACTACATACAAAAATTGGCGTTTTCTTAATTATAAAATTGGTAGACTATAGGATAATTTATTATTTGACCCAATTCTAATATGTTTTCTATAAAAAGCTTAAAACAAGAATTTCATTTAAAATCGTGGGTGAATTTAAGAATATTATGTGTTTTATTTATTCAATGATTTTAATTATGCATTTACTTTTAATTAAACCCCTCCATGTCACTACCCCCTTTTTCGAGTCGTGACAGCATTACGGAAAGGAGCAAGACGAAGAGGTCTTACAGTGGCTCAGTTTTGGCAACTCGGCTTTGCTCAATGATGTGTATCTTGATTTCAGCAAGGACTTTTTTTATGTGATTGGTTTTTTTGTTTTTTGGTTTGTAATTTTGTGTGTAATTACGACAATGTCTTCGTTGTCTTTTATTTGGGTGTTGTGTTTTAATTTATTAATTTTAACAATGAAGGTGGTAACCCCACCTTCCGCGTTTCTTGTTTGTCCGCCAGATTTGAGCTTGGTGTTGTTTCGGTCCTGCTAGAATTGCTTCTATACGGAGTTAATGGTGGTCTAAGTGTTACTAAGTCTTCGCTCTCGATCGATCGGATATTTCATTGATTATCGGGGTTTTGTCAAAAAAAAGCTTTACATGTGCTCAATTTCAGTGTATCGAGATATGTACCAATTATTGGGTCTCAAGCATACGTCTTTCCCTTTGGGCGTCATCAGACTTTACTAATGAATTCATTCTTATTGAAGGATTTTGTCTCTTGTAATACAAGGTTACTTGTTATGTATTGTGTTTTTGTATCTCCTTATTATATTTAATAAAATTCCAATTTTAAAAAAAAGTTCTATTCCCCAATCAACTCTAACTTTATTTCCATTTTGATGCTCATGATTTTTTTTTTTCCTTTACCAATTTTCCCTTGAAACAAACTCCACATTATATGGGCACATGAGAAAATGTATCAAAAAATTGGTGCTTCTTATCGATTTTTAGGTTTTCAAGGATGCCGCCACTAACGGCCTAGGAATTCCTTGAGAGTTCCCCCCTCAACTTTTTTATATTTGCACTTTTAGAAGTGTGATTATTTCAAATTTACATATCAGCCCCTCTAAGAACATTTTTTTAAATTGATTCTCCGCCTAAAAACTTGAATACATTTTTTTTTAAATTTTTTTATTACTTTGAAACCAGAGTCTAACTAATATCCTTAAACACTTAACGAGATCTTTTCCGTTTCCCCTTCATACGTCTACACTTTTTTGCTCTCTCTCTCTCTCTCTTTTCTTTTTTTTAATCTTTTTTTCTTTTTTGGTACATTGATATACATATCAAATACGATCATAATTAATAATTAATAATTATTTATTTTGTTGCACGTAATAGCCCCGCACCAAAATTTTGGCTTCATCATTGGTGATTTTCAGGTCATTGCTATCAAGTTACTGGGCATATTAATAAAATGTATAAAATTAGGGATCAACATAAGATTTATTAAAGAGTTTGAGACATACGATTTATAATAGGAGTAATGAGATATACATAATTAACTTACACTGACATAATTATTCATGTGAAACATACACACAATGATTATTAAAAATACTGAAATATTACAAGGCCAAAAAAAAAAAAAAAAAAAAAAAAAAAGAAAGGAAGAGAGAGAGAAAGAAGAGTAGAAGAAAAGTAAGGATCAAAGGCACTCACACAACTTTGAACATTAGAACCAAACGTCACCACATTTCTTGTGCTTCCATTCCATTGCTTGGGTCTCACAGTCTTTTATCCAATCTGACCTTTCATATGTGTACATGTTGATAAGCTTCTCCCGATTCTCCTCGCATCTCTCCAACTCAGCCTTCAGCGTTGCAATCCTGTGGTCTAGCTTTTCCTTGGCATCTTTTTTGCATCTCATTGTTTCGATACATACAAAAGCTTTCACAATGACGTATTTCAAAGAATCCAAATACTTAGAAATTTCAAAGCCTGTAATTTCTTTGATTCCATTTAGGTAGAAATACGAATGTTGAAGATCATCCCAAGTGAGGTCTTCCACCTTAGTTTTGCACATTTTGTCAATGACTATACACAGTAACGTAGAGGTCACGCTCTTCATCGCCGGTGTCAAACTTTCACGGCCGCGGAGATCTCCATACTTGCGAAGCGAAGTTTTTAAAATAGGAGCCAACGTCTTCGGTACCATGTAACCACCGACGTCCTCTACCTTTTGCCTTAAATACTTTTCATCTAATTTTAATAAACCTTCTTCAACTGCGAACCAATAAAGCTCCCTTGCGAAGTACCACAAATCATCATCGCCGATGTGAAAAAGTCGTTGAGTTCTATCTATATCTTCTTCTATAGATCCTTTCCGTTCAAACCAAGAATTCTCTCGTCTATAATATGCCCATTCAAATCTTCGCGAAGCCTTATCAGAACGAAAAGGATTAATAAGAAGCTGCTTTTCTGGTTCAGTAAGTCCATCCACGATGTCTTTGAGGGTAAATTCCTTTTCTTCATGATGAATTAATTCCTTTGAATGATCTATTTCCAACAGATCATCATGATCCCATCGGTTGTCTCCTAGGGTTTGGAGCTCCACATGATCCTTAGTATCTCCCTTTATTACCTTCATGATCTGGTACAGAAGCCCAACATATATATTAAACTTTAATCTTAACACGCTATTATTAGCAAACGTAAACGAATGATCAATACAAACGGATAAGTAATTATTGTGGTTGAAAGGGAAGCATTAATTAACATCTTTAATAAACTAAAAGATACTGGTTAGTTAATGTGTGTGTATATATTTGAATAAACTAAATTGAGAGAAAAGATAATTCATATCTAAATTTTTAACACATCCAAACTAGGACCCACTAAGAATTTATCCTCTGTCAAACTCCAACTCAAAATTGTTATATAATAAAAAAAAAATTAAAAAATATACAAAGAAAAAGTTAAACCAAGGGAAAATACAAAACAACGCGAAAAGACAGCACAAAACACAGAGGAAGCTAAAATACATAGAGCCACGAGCTAATTTCAACATTATTTTTTTCTTGGAATATATAGTTATATATATTTGCATATAATTTTTAACAAGCATAAATCAACTTGAAAAAATTATATGAAAATTTATCTTTCATCTACATCGAAGATAAATTTTCATATAAATTAGACTGGGGATTGATTAAGTTTTATAGGAACAACTAAGCTGGGATGTGTAAAGTTTCTCTGACATCTCTCTCTCCTACATTAAAAAAATCAGATAATATATATATTTTTTTGTTATTAACTTGGTTCAAAATATTTTTAAATTATATCCCCTCTCAAATAGCTAGTCCTAGCTTCATCCCGAAACTATTAAATATTATGAATTAATGCACTTTTTATCATTAAGTTCATAAGGATCAACTAATATTGAAGAGGTTGCCACATGTTTACTATAATAATATTTTTCTTTCAAAAACATCCAATCTTTATCTTTTTTGTAGATGAAGAGATTTTTTATTATTTTTTTATGGAAGCAAAGAAGAGTGTGTAACCACACGTACGGCACACACCAACATAAGGAATATATTTGGAACGACCTGCATTACCTACATTCTAAACTATTATTCAAGTTTTTTAGTACCAAACAACATGGTAAGTAAGTTAACATTTTTTTTTTTATTAGGACATACACATATAATTACCACTCCTTTTGTTTAATATTCATATTCACTTTTTTTTTTTTTTTTTTTTTGAGGAAATGCAACATTTCTACAAGACAAATCCAAAGTTAATTTCTAATGAAATTCATCAATTATTTTTGGGTAAATTGCTTATTTGTTACTCAAATTGTATAGAAAGTTGTGACCTTGACGTGCTGCCTAAAATTAGACATCCGCTAATAAATATGATAAATTCATAACATTTTCAAAAGAGCTTTTTTGAAAAAGAAAAAAAAATTGGGGAACCAAATCGCGATTTAGTATATAATTCTAAGAATGAGAAAGTTGTCCTTATTTTTTTTATTGACCTTAAATATGACTATATCTATATAATTAATTACGAAAAAGAGATTGAAAAGCATTATACGACTCTGAAAAATTTTCTAAAAAACAGCACATACCTCATGAAATAAGCAATGGATGTGAGAAACGTATTTGCATTCTTCACAGAAATAAATACGAAAAGCTTGATAACTCTCTTTTTCGCACACATCGCAATAATATTCATCTGAATCATCTTTGATGGTTGAATGATCAGACAGAATCAGAGGATGAATGTGATACTCATATCTGATGATGGATGGCAACGGACCACATAGAAAATGGATGTTGAAAACACAGTCCATGCAGCGAAATATGATGGATCGAGTAAGTTCAAATTCCTCGGGAACAACTTCGACCATGTTCTTCTTACGATCATAAGAGTCTTGACAAGCATCGCATTGAATTTCGCACGAAGATTTCTCCACTAAAGACAACAAATGGTCATGATTTCGACTTCTTACTCTTGTGTCAAGGGAAGGACATTCTATACACAAGTTAAAGTTACAACCATCTTCATGACAACTGTACATGACCCTACAATCTTTTTTGCAACAACGTCGACAAGATCGAAGGGGACCGACCTGGAGAATCAGAGAATGGTGTGAGTGAAAGGCAGGTTGAATTTTCTGTGGCAATTCTGCGCATGCTTTATGGAGAAAATTCTCACACTTAAAGGACTTGCAAGGGTAGGCTGGACCGGACCAACCTGATTGACATGCAAAGCATTTAGCTGCTCTTTGCCACCAATCAGGGTGCTCCACCAGGGTCATCGCTTTTTCATGGCATGCATATCGAACGAAACTGCGATCTTGGCCGCCATCAACGACGTCGGACGTTATGGTTGGTAGTGGGATCAGAGCGCAGGCCATATGCATGTAGGAATCAGAACACAACTGGTCGCAAGCGTAAACACATTCGTCTTTATCGAAAGGCTTCTGGCAGTAATAGCAGCAGCGGGTGTCGTTGAGTGGTCTCTTTGCAAGCAAGAGAGAGTGTTGTGGATGCAATGAGTGGTGCTTGATTTGTTCCGGCCGCCTCGCACATTCCATGTGGATGAAAGAGTCATAGCAGTTGGAGCAATAGTAACAGAGTTCCTCTGTTCTGATTTTACGATTGCACATGTTGCAAGAGTGTTCTGATGCAAAACGCCAACTAATCAAAGCATGCTCGTGACTGAAATGTTTAAACCACGCCATTTCTCTCTCAGTTGAACAGAAGAACACAAGGAACGATCATATATATAGAGATATATATATATATATATATATTGTAATTTCTGCTTGGGCTTCTAAGGCACGAACCACGCTTTGCTCTGCCCCCACTCAACTTATAGTGTTAATCTTTAACTTTCCCTAGCTATATATTTCTTTGCTTTTCTAGTGGTCCCACTAAAATGATATTTTTCTCAAACAATGCCCCCCACAATTAAAACTTTTTTTTTTTTTTCTCTTATTTAACATTTAGGCTATTCTTTTTTTTTTCCCCCTCTTTTTTCTTTCGTAACAAGATCTCGGCGGTTAACATTTTGTTCTTCTTCTACCCCACCTCTTATTCCTCTCCACTTTTATTCTCGTTATCTTTTATCAAAAGTTTTGTTCGCTAATTAAGATTTAACAGCTTCAATAACCTAGCACGCTAAGATATACCAACTTAGGTTTATTAATGATTAATTATTTTGAATATTTACTTATAATTTTCTTTAATAATTAACTTTGAAACAATTATGCAAAAATAATTTTATTTAGAAAAATTCACATGTCCCTAGAATATTTTATTAGGTTTTAAAACTCAGGAAGATTTTAGTAGCTACATAATTAATAAATGACGACATTATAATAATTGAATAAAAAAATCAATGTATCAACCAATAACAATTGAATGTCAAATTTTGACATTTGCTATACTAAATGGTGCATATATTCAAATTTTGACATTTGCTATACTAAATGGTGTATATATAATCCAAAAAAAAAAAAAAAGAAATTGCTTTTTTTTTTTTTTTGTTTTTTGTTGGGGCCTAAAATACCCAATTTTTGTTCAGTAAGGTAATCAAAAACGGATATTTGTTTTATTGAGTTTTCTTTTAAGTGATTTAGATAAGTACTTATTCTATTCGTGAAACACAATGACAAGAATATAATTCATTTTGCAATTCTTTCTTTTTTCCTTCGTCTTTCTTAAAGATATTCCAAGTCTAATATTCTCAATTACTTTTTTAAGTTTATAGTTTTGGCTTGCCAACTTAAGAAGAAAAGAATAGTTCTGCTCTAAAAAAGGGCACAAGTATATATAGTTCTCGTCTTATACTTTTCCGTTTTTCTTTAATTTGTTCTTCCTTCTTTTGTTTCTTACATTTAAGTGTTTCTTTTTTTTTCCCCCCTTCGATGTCTAACTTAAAATATCTCTAATACCCCCAAAAGAGAAAATGTGGTAACAATTAATTTGACGTGTCTATGTTTTTATGCTATTATTTAATATTTGCTTGGATATTTAACCTTCATACTTTTCTAATTGGATGTCAAGAAAAATGAAACTATTGTAAGTTTATAGCTGAAATAATAATTTACAGACGCGCTTTTTAAAAGATAATTACACAAATCACCCAAATGCCTTGCTCGCCTTGTGGGCAAAAGGATATGTGGTGGACGGATAACGAGCCGCCCGCCTTCAGCCCAAATGCCTTTTGGGCTGTCCCTTGGTTGGACAACCCTCTTTTAAAAGATTGATAAAATTAAAAAAAATTTAAAATTGAAAAAAAAAAAAAAAAAAGACTCCTACACAATGCGAAATATTTACGTAAATGCCTAGTTTAAGTATATGAAAAAGAAATTCATTCTTCAATTAAATGTTACACTTAATTTGGTGCCTAATTTAAATAAATATAGCATAAGCCAAGATTTCAATCATTTGGTTGATATGTCAACCTATTCCTTTTCAAAAGTAAAAAAAGAGATATGCCGACCATTTTCACTTACATTTAGGTTTTTTATTTCTTTTTTTTTTCCCCTCTCTTTTTTTCTTTTCTTTCTTAGTATCCCAGTTAACATTTTGTTCTTCATTTCTTGCCCACCACTTTATTCCTCTCCGATTTTATTCTTGTTAATACTTATCAAAAGTTTTGCTTGCTAACAACGATTTATTGGCTTTAATATACCGAACACGCTAAGATATACCAACTTAGGTTTATTGATTAACTGTTATAACTTTCCAAAAAAAAAAAAACTGTTATGAATATTTACATGGGAGAATTAACATATAAAAATATAATACTCAGATTAAAAATGATGAAAATATTATCATTATTATAATTAAAACTGCACACATGAAACAAAAAAACCAATTGCACATAAGAGTCCTTGCTGATAGTTTTATCTTTAATAATTCACTTTGAAATAATGACACAAAAATAATTTTATTTAGGAAAATTCACGTGTTCGTAGAATATTAAGTTTTGAAACTCATAAAAACTAAAGATTTTAGTATTTCAATAAAATCAATAGAACAACAGGCATCTTTGAAGACCCGGGAATGGCTGGCGAACGACAACAGAACGACTGGCGGACTACCGATAGATCAACAGAGGCCAAATAAGGAGAGTTGACTTCATGGGTAGCAATAAGGAAACTAAATCCAACATATCAGGCAAGAAAACTAGTTAACAAGCTCAGATCTTCTCAAAAAATGGGAACTATCCTTTAGCATTCAAAGAATATTCTATCAAAATCAGGCAACTCAAGGCAGCCAATTAGTCCCTATAAATGGAGGCTTACTCGACAAGCCTCGGGATCCAATATCTAGACGTTCTACACAACATACGCAACAAGATACACATAATATTCCAAGCATCTCTTTGTATCATTCCCCATCTCTATCTATCCCTTTCTTACTGAAGATTAGTATTGTAATGCTCTTTTACACATAATGGAACCTCTTGGAATCACTATAGAGGAAGTAGCCTAGAGATTAAGGGCGAACCTCTATAAAATCTATTGTCTCTATTTCTCTTTACTTTTCCTGCAATTTACTTTTTTTTTTTTTTCTGCAACTCACTAACGACACGCCAACGACTCGCCCTTTGTCCTGTTTCGATCATTGGCCCTTATTTTTCTTTGATTGTAGATTTGACCCTCTACATTTTCTTTAATAATTCAATTTGTAACAATTACACAAAATATTTCTATTTAGAAAAATTCGCATTTCCGAACAATATTTTCATTAACATTTGAAATCATAGACTTTAATAATTCAATTTGTAACAATTACACAAAATATTTCTATTTAGAAAAATTCGCATTTCCGAACAATATTTTCATTAACATTTGAAATCATAGAAATAAAAGGCTTTTAGGATTTAAATAATTTTAAAATGACAATATTAGGATGATTAAATAAAAAGTCAACGTATCCAATCCATAATAATTAAATATTAAAATTTTGAATTTTTACACTGGCTGATAAATTATCACCAAGTAGAGAAATTGTCAGATTTAACATTGAAAACGACATTATATTAGACAGTAATTTTTCTACACAAAATATGACTTTGGCCAATTAATTTAACATTCTTACATTAGAGATGATCTTTTTCCTTTCTTAAGATCCCAGTTATCATTTTGTTCTTTAATTTCTCCCACACCACTTTATTCATTTCCTCTCCATATTAATTCTCGTTATACTTTTAGGAATCAAAAGTTTGGCTTGCCAATAAAGATTTATTGGCTTCAACAACCAAGCACGTACGGTAAGCTATGCCCACTTTAGGTTTATTGATTAATCATTATAAATTACTCATTTCTTTAATAATAATTCACTTGGGAGCAATTACACAAAAGGCATTATTTAGGAAAATTTTCACATGTCCCAAGGATATTAAGATTTGAAACTCGTACGAAGCAAAGCTTTTAGCATACAGATAAGTTAAAAATGATGATATTATAATGATTATATAAAAATAATGCAACATATTAATTAATAATAATCAAATATTAAATTCTGATAATTGCTACACATGATGGTGAATTGCCATTAACTATAACAATTACTGGATTTAGTGTTGAAAATAATTTTATATTAGAGAGTGACTTTCCTACTAAATGTCAAAATGTGCTTTGAGCATGAATTTGACATTATTTACATCGTAGATGCTCGTAGTGAGTAATTCATACTCCAACTAGCTGAGAAAAGTTCAAAGTCACATCACAAGAAACAGATATTGGGTTTTTTTTTTTTTTTGGGCATATTGAGCTTCCTTTAAGGTGACTTAAATAACATATTATATTTGTGATACACAGTGATAAGGATAATTCCTTTTGCAATTCTTTATTTTTCCCTTCCTCTTTCTCGAAGGTATTCTCTTTTTTTTTTTTTTTTTTTTTTTGTGGCTAAAAGTTAAAGATATTCTTTTATTGAATGAACTTTCTTAAAGATTTTCTAAGCTTACCATTCTCAATTACTTTATTAAACTTACTTTAGGCTTCCCGAGTTAAGAAGGAAAGAATAATTATTCTCAACAGAACAGGGAAATTGTAGAAAAATGATTGTGTTACGTCCTTTAAAAAAGTGAAAATTTGGGATTTGCATTTGAATTTAATAGCTTTATATAGTGAAACATTCAAATGTTTGCACTTCAATAATTGTGTAACCAAACGCATATTTAAATACAAACATTGCATTGAATCAAATATCAAATTCAATAGGTAATCCAAACGAAATAATAAGGAATCAAATTCAATAGGTAATCCAAACGAAATAATAAGGATAATTCCTTTTGCAATTCTTTCCTTTTTTTCCTTGGACTTTCTTAAAAATATTCTAAATCTACCATTCTCAAATACATTATTATGCTTCCCTACTTAGGAAGAAAAGGATAGTTCTTGCTCCAATAAAAGGGAAAGGATGGTTCTTGTTTTAGATATTCCTTTTTCTTTAATCTGTCCTTCCTTCTTTTGTTTCTTTTTTTTTTTTTTTTTCCTGATCTCTATAACATTTTTAATACAATGCTCAATTTTTAAATAAATGCCAAGCTCTAATATTTTAAATAAGAAAATAATGCTCCCAAACAATGGTATACGTAATTTGGTGCCTAATTTAACCAAATATAGCAAAAGCCAAAATTTTTATTTGGCTGCTTAATTTGGTTGATATGTCGACGACCTTTCACTTAACAATTAGATTGTCATTTTCCAAAACATAGAATTTATGACGAAATATAGTTGTAATATTTAAAAGAACATTGTGCATCGGAGTACAAAATGTAACATTAATATATCAAATATGCCATCTTAAACTTTTTGATATTTCGTTAAAAAAAAAAAAAAAACATTAGAAATTATAGTATTTGTATTAGAAATTATTTTAGAATTGTCGCCACTGGTCACAGTTGATAAACTAGAACTATATTGTGAATGCTCACTTAAATCTGTCTCATTTTCTTTTTTTAAATTGAGACCGGAATTCAAACTGCAGGATCAACCATTCAATCAAATGATATTAAGCATGTTTCTTAACTTTTCTTAAGAAACAAGTGTGCTATTTATTTGCAAAATCTACCAAGATATCTTCTTTAGTTGGAGAAAGAACCCACACGAATCAGATTTTTTTTTTTAGTAACATATATATCAAGAGAGAATTGGATTTGACTAGACAATGCATGGTTTGAAAACAATGATAAGTTATTTAACAAGGTACATAATATATCGTCAAATTTTCAATATAATTTCATAACATCTAGTTTTATTCAAGTAACTCTTACCTTCTACTAGACTATATATGCAACCAACATAAATATGTCATTGACAAGGTAATTAGTTTGTTCTTTTTCCCAACTCTCTCTAACATATTTTTCCATTTTTACCAAGCTGTCCACATCTTAAATAAAAATAAAAAATAAAAAATTAAACAACAGCTTTGTTGGTTGATTTTTATCTTCACTGGGAGGTAAAAGAAGACCCATCTTCCTCTGTTTATCTAAAGAAAGGCCCTTGAAGTTCTTTAAACTTGATCAAGTAATTCAATAGTTTTATGTCGTAATGTAATTTCTATATATATATATATATGTCGCCAACTGCCAAATTGTTGTCCCGAGCAAATTTCACCCAGCCAGCTCTCTGTAGAAGGGCTCGTTGTCTACCAAATTTTCTGACGCACAAAATCTTCACACGCCAAGTGCTTCCACCAGACACATGTAGGACAGCATCACTTGATTGAGAATATAGATGATTCTTCCAAAAATGGGACGGAAGATACTAATAGAATTAGAACACAAAACAAAGATAAAAAATTAAAGAAATGCTAAAAAGAAAACATAAAGGTGAAAAATAAAAAATAAAGTTCAGAGTGGAAACACATTTCAGAGTAACAACAAACCATCAAGCTTTTTTTTTTTTTTTTTTTTAATATACAATAATATATCTACATTGAAAGCTTACCAACTCGTAAGGATCAATGACAACTGATCGTTCCATGAAGGCCACAAAATAATGGTTTTGTGAAATGCCACGGCCGTCGCTCACTACATTCCTAACGTCTTTAGGAGTCTGTGAAAGCGTGCCTACAAGAACCTTTGGCTTCCTACCTCTCCGCGTGGTAGATTTATCTGCACTGACCATTTTCCTACTTTGACCCTTACCACTGGTTTTCATTCTCTTGTGAGGTGGAGAAGATGGTCGCGGAGATTCCTCCTCATCATATAAACTGTCAAAGATCTGAATTGTATCATCATCATCTGAACTATCAAACATCTGAAATATGTCATTATCACCTTCAGCTTCTTCCTTCTTGGATCCATTAACATCAGGCTCATCATGATGGGAAGCAATAGAAGGATAATGTATCTCAGAAGCAGATAAATCACAAATTGTAAGTTGGAATTTAGAATTCCCTTTGTATGTGAAATAAAGCAAGTGCCGGAAGCCTAGGGAATAGTGCTTCACAAATTCTGGCCAGCCCTGCCACAACCAAACCTTGTCGTCCCTTTTCTCCAAACCTATTTTCCATTTGAACCATCGGGAGGACAAAGAGATACTGTAGTGGATAGATTTTCTCCGAATAGTCTCACAAACTTCTTTGGAAGCCCCTGCATACATCACGTAACATTATCAGACACAGGATTTAGAGAAACCCACCAGAAAGTAAAAGGAAAAAAAAATAATAATAAAAAATAAAAAAGAAAGAAAGATTTTGCAATGGAATACAATCATAACTGCTTAATTACGCAGAACCCTGGAGCAGTGTATTATATAGTGTGACCTTCCTTACGGGTAAACTGGCAAAAAATTCATGTAACTGACAAAAAATTACAAAAGGAAAACGATAGTTGTGCAAGAAAATATTAGAGCACAAAGTGGCCTCAGATTTTGTCGTCTACAAATTCAACCGCATGTTATACTCCTGAAATATGTATTTCCTAACAAACTTTATGTATGAAGTTTCCTTCAATTTAGTACTAAAACAAAGTGC
This sequence comes from Ficus microcarpa, assembly GCA_025413485.1. Taxonomy (NCBI): domain Eukaryota; kingdom Viridiplantae; phylum Streptophyta; class Magnoliopsida; order Rosales; family Moraceae; genus Ficus; species Ficus microcarpa. Next base: position 10,591,735 of record CM046380.1, on the reverse strand, counting down.
ATGCCTCGAGATCCATTTCATTACTAAAGAAAAATAATAATAATACATATGATGAACGGTGTCACACTGACTTCTAAGTTTTTGAACTGCACCAAGTAAGTTCATAAGTTGAGCCTACAGAAAACATCAACCTTCTAAGTTCATGAGCTCACATAGGAGCCAGAGTGCCGCAAGTGAGGCTGTTGTTCCTCCTAAAGAGTGGCCCGTTATGACTATGAACTTGCATCTCTCTCTTAGTGCCAACATCTAGTTGTTTCATTCAGTTACTCTCTTGAATAAATTCTGGGTTTAATGTTAAAGGCATTGGAGGGAAAAAAAATGTTCAATTTACTTCTCATTTTCTTTTTTCCCATTTCGTTATCCCATATAAGAAGTGCCAGAAGCAGCGGGCGGGCGGGCGGGCGGGCGGGTGGGGGTGTGTGGGGTGTTGGGGAAGCAAAGGAAATAAAAGAAAAGAAAAACACAGCACTTAACACTCAGCAGGACCCTAAAAAAAAAAAAATCTCTGCTAGCACCGAAGCATAAAACGATTACAATGACATTGTCGGGAACGTGAATCAGTAGAAAGCCACACCCACTTTAGCCATGAAATCCAACAAGGAAAACTTGCCATGTCATGCTATAACTTAAATCTGGTGCGGATTATGGAACATTCTTAAGATAATACAACATTACTCAGATAAATAAATATATATATATGTATGTATATATATCTAGATTATATCTTCTGCAGATAATAAGAACTGGACATCCACAAGATAAGAAGAGATGGCGTACTGGCATCTTTCTCTCAAGAGTTTCTTTGAAAGTTATCCCGAAAAAACCATAACAAGTGGAGGAGGAGCCTAAAAGAGTCAACTGTAACACATTGACTTCTACATCCTAACTACACCAGCATTTTCAAGAGTTAATCCTCTTGAAAAAAACTCAGGGTTTAACGGTTAAATACATTAACGAAAGTAAATTATATATTTTTGCTCTTTCGTTATCCCAGAAAAAATGACACAACAAAAAGAAAAGAAACTAGAACAGAGTACTCAACAGAGCAACAAAAACCAAACAAAACAATAACAGCATTACATAATCACCAAACTCTCTTCTAGTGCTAAAAAGCATAGACTACAAGAATAAAGGTAAAATATATATATATATATATATATATATATATGTAATCTACAACATGAAATCCATACAAAAAATCCAAACCTACCAAAAAGTCAAGAAGAGATGTCGTGACAACGAAAATCGGTTTCATGTTACTGCAACACTTCAGATTAAACAGGTTTAAGAGACTCGTTGAAATGCAAAAGTAATTTCTTAAGAGTTGATTTGAAAATGACGATTAAAACTCAAAACCAGTCTACAAGCCATCTATGGCAGCTTAGTTTCACCATAAACCCACCAAAGACAACACACCAAACCAATCAGTTTTCATGCTATAACTTAAATCAGGTGCTGATTTTATATTACATAAATATATATGTGTGTGTGTGTGTGTTTAGATTACATCAACAGGAGATAGAAAGAGATTGCTTACAAGCATCTTTCTCTCAAGAGTTTCTCTGAAAATAATCCTGAAAAAACCAAAACCATTGGAGGACCCAGAAGCCATTGTAGAAACAAAGAATGAAACAGTTAAGCTTCTCTCTCTGTGTCGAGTTGAGACTAAAGCACAAAGTGATGTTAAGCTGCAAAAAAGCCCCTTTGGTCAAAAAAACCGTGTAGGTCAAAGAGGACAAATTTCTCCATTTTCATCCAATGGGAATATTTGCTAATAATCCCAATCTGGTTTGGTTTCAGACGAAATCCTAATTTCTATGATTAAGCTTTTAATAACGAGAGATTTAAGAAATCAACCACAACCGATTTTGGTGAAACAACGGAAATCAGAAAAAGAAAAAGGTACGATTTTTGCTGAAGAAGTACGAGCTTGCCAGAGTGCGTCAATTTTAGAGACTCAGAGACTGTTGCTCGGTTCTCGCATTGGTTCTCCGATCGGCCCCACCTCCGCGCCGAAGGAATCGATTTGAATTCGGCTCTGATGCCATTTTCCGACGGAGGAGATAGATTTTCCGGCGGCGATTTCCCGATGATTTGGAACGCCGCCGTTTAGTCGTCATCGAAGCCCAAAAAAAAAAGGCGCGAAAATGGTGACAGACAAGACAACTAAACAGAGGGCAGCTGATTGGTTGAGAGAAGTTAACGACACGTCGTTTCTTGGCTTCCATAAAACGCCACGTCGTTTATGGGTGCAAATTTAAATAAGAAGGAGAAGCAAGTGCATGTATCAGTGTAGATGAATTTAAAAAAGAAAAAACAAATGATAATTGGCCATGATAATCCTAATCAATGTGCAAAAAATCAAGGTATTGATTAATTTATGGCAAATGTATTGGAGCCAATGAGATAGACATTGATTTTTGGCAACAATGGCATTCTTAGTGGTTGTATAAATAGTCCAGTGATAATTTTACTTTATCGTAAGATGCAGAGTTCGAATCTCGCAAATCCCCCGTTCCCAAGTTAAAAAAAAAAGTAGTATTTAGCTTGGATTGGAGAGAGCTTTTATAATTATCTCGCATTCTTATTAGTATGTTTCTTAATATATATATATATATATATATATATAACTGTACCCCATTTGGATTACAAATTTGAAACGTAATTGAAACAATACATTTAAATCATTATGATAGAAAATATTGTAAGAAAACTTTTTAAATAATGTCTAAAAACAGTCGGAGTATCAAACAAACTACCTATGTAAATATATATATATATATATAGAAAGTAAGGAAAAAAATTGCGGTCAGTGAGATTGGGTTCATATAGAGGGGGCACTTTACATGAATTCCATGGATTAATCGAAATAAAGTATGGAAAATCACAGTTACTATAGAAAGAAAGTAAGAAAAAGAATGAGTAAGAGCATAAACTATTGTAAAATATTTTGCCTTGATGTGTATATGCATCGACTTTCATAATGTCACGTTAATGGCCATCATAGATAGGCCCTCAATGTAATTACATTCCACTGGCAACAAATGATTTAGTAAGAGAACATATTACCAACATTTATATATACATTTTAATGTATCAATCAAGAAAATTTTAAAACCAAATATTCGGGAAAAAGAAAAAGTGAAAAAATGGTCCGATCTTTAAATGAATGAATAAATAAATAAAAGGTTTTGATATCTCATTTTAAAAGAAATTTTTGGCATGCCATAATCTGTTAGATCTCATAGGATTGAAGTCTTAAAAGTGCATCAATTTCAAGTGTTTGCACAAAAATTTAGCACCTTATTTTAACTCAATTTTAAACATTTTTTTGGAATTTTTTTTCTCATAAAAATTTGAATAATACTATTTAAATTGTGGATTGAAAATATAATGCAAACGAAAACTAAGATAACTATGTGATTAAATTCAACTTAAAACCTGGCTCAAGAAAAAGCTACATTGGCAGGACTACTCATGTACTCATGTGATATAAATCAACAAAGTTTTTTTTTTTTTTTTAAAGGTTAAAGGGATATAAGGAAAGGGGATATTGCATCTAGATAAACTTCGGTGAGGTCGCCCCTTCATAATAAGATAGATCTAATTATTCATATATCCTGACCACTTAGGTGAAATAGTTCAAACTCGTGTCCTTGATAAGGAGAACAATTTGATACCAGCCCACCTAGTTTCTTGGTAGTAAATCATTAATTTGTTGAAGAATCCTAAATCCTAACCCACTTCCATCCATAATAATCTAGTGCATGGAAAGTACTTTTGTTTTGCTTATCTAAACGAAGGCCTTATGTTCTTTCAACGTTGATCAGACAATCTCAATTAGGGGCAAATATAGTCTCTTCAGTTAAATGGTTTACTTATTGTGAGGGACTATACATTTTTGTAAACATATTAATTTGTATAAGAAAACGTGACGTACCACTTTACAAGAATTTGTCACACGTGATTTGAAGAAGGATTTTCCAGAAGAGAATTTGCTGGCTGCTTCAAAAGCCTTGCCATCTGTTATAACCCTTCGAGTGTGCTGCCTAGCAGCTGTGACCTTGCCTGTACACAAAAGCAATGAATAAGCAGTACTAATTCATTTGTTGGTAAAATTTTGCGCTCTTTGATAGCTTCTAGATTTACCTTTCTTGGCATCAACTTTTGCCCGAGGATGTTGAGACTTTATCCCTACAGCTTCGCTCTGTAGATGAAGGCAATAATTATCTCCTTGGGCCCTTTTTAAAAGTTGAGCACTAGCTCTGGTTCTCATTCTCTTGCAAGGTGGAGAAATCGGTGGAAGAGATTCCTCTTCTGTGTTGGGACAGGTTGATGAACTGCCCAGGATTTGAACTGAATCATCATCATCATCATCTTTGGTTTCTTCCTTATTGGGCACTTTGGGATTCCCTTTAACCTTAGACTTGTCTGAATGGGCAAGAATATAAGGATAATCTATCTGACAAGTAGATGAATCACAAAATGAAAGTTGAAATCGAGAATTCCCTTCGTGTCTAAAAATAAGCAAGTGCCCAACGCCTAAGGAATAGTGCTTTGCAAATTTCAGCCAACCCTGATTCAGCCACACCTTGCCATCGCTTTTCTTCAAACCTATTTTCCATTCCAAACCATAGGGAGGTTTGAGTAAAATCGATTTGGGCAGAGTTCTACCATATAGCCTCACTACCCTCTTCGGAAGCTTCTGCATACATCACAGATAGCATTCTTCAGAATACACAACTTAGCTACAATCCAAAAGTAAAGGGAAAAACAGAAAAGACACTATTCCTTAGGCATAGGGCACTAAAAAGCTTTAAAAAATTAGTGCAGTACACAGTGTGCTCTTCCTATGCGTAAGTTTGCAGAAAATTCGCACGTCCATGGAGACTATAACCAAGATTTCTAAAGGAAACAGTACTAACGCAAGAATATATTAGACCATAAGTGGTCTTAGATTTTATCTAGCAAAAAGCCAAGAATATGTTATGTCACTAAAATATGCATTTTATAAAGTTTCTTTTTGATTAACACTAAAACAAAGTACATGCCTTTAGATCTGTTTATTTGTGTAAAGGATAAAAGAGCAATCAGTCAAGCATTGGCTTCTAAACCCTTTTTCAAAAGTTAACTCCAATCATCCCTGTTTATAATGGTTGAATTCATTAACAAAAATTGAAAAACAGAAGTTCATTTTTTTTTTACTCGAACAGAACAACAAAAACCAAAGCAACAATAACAGCATAACAACCAAATTCTCTTCTTCAAGTACAAAAGCATAGGCTACCAAAAAAAAAAAAAAAAAACCGAAATCAACTAGATACAGCATACAACAATACGAAGGCGATTCAGATAACAAGTACAAAGACATGTTCATGGACACAAACTAGTAGGAGACCAGACCTAGTTTACAGTTTGGCCATGGAATTCATGAAACAAGACCAAGAAATAAAAAAAACCAACGACATGAAATCCATTAAAAAAAAAAATTCAAACCCAACAAAAACCCAAAAAAAAAAAATCCAAGAACAAATGTGTTGACCAAAAAAAAAAAAATTGTCCATGTTACAGCTGTTCTTCAGATTATACAAGTCTGAGAAACTCACAGAAAAATAAAAGCAGTTTCTTTTCATAAAAATAAAAAATAAGGAAAAGAAATGAACAAAACCCATATGAGAAAATCTACTGATACGAAGAGGTGGCTTACAAGCTTCTCCTTATTAAGAGTTGATTTGAAAATTATATTGAAAAACTCAAAACCAATCGACATACCTTGCCCATCACCAGAATCCACCGCAGAAAAAGAAAGAAAGAAAAAAAAGGTTTCTCTCTCTCTCTCTCTATTTCCAAGAAGGTAGTGATGTGGTGAACAGAAAAACCCTAGGTCAAAGAGGACAGCTTTGTTCCTTTCTCTCTCTGTTCTTCTGGAAAAAAAAGAGTAAACTAGGGTTTTTATCTAGTGGGAGTTTTTGCCTAATAATCCCAACCTATACTGGTTCCAGACGAAATCCTAATTTTTCTGATTAAGCTTTAAATAACTAGAGATTCAAGAAATCAACCATAAACGATTTTGATGAAACAAAGGAAATTAGAAAAAGCAAAGGTACGATTTTTTGCTGAAGAAGTACGAGTTTACCAGAGTACGTCAATGTCGGAGACTCAGAGCTTTTCCTATTGGTTCTTCGATCGGCTCCACCTCCGTACCGCAGGAATCAATTCGAATTCGGTTCCGATGTCATTTTCCGATGCAGAGAAAGAATTTCCGGCGGTGAATTTCCAATGATTCTTATCGCCGCCGTTCAGTCTTGTCGAAGCCACTGAAAAAACATGAATAAAAAAATTTAAAAAAAAGGCGCCAAAATGGTGAGAGATATGATAACCAAAAAGAGAGAGGGCAGCTGATTGAAAGCTCATTTATCTTGCAGTGCTTTTTACCTTTACTTCTACTGAGTAAAAAAAAAAAAAAATCAAAGCTATAATTTCTCAATAATTGTTTAGAATTAAAAAGTTTTTAACGTCGAAATGATTTCTAAAGTATTCTAATAAGTACAAACTATATTAAATGAAGTTTGTAATATATAATTTGATTTTTGTTATAAGTTTTAAAGTTTATTTAATAGAGTTTTTTCTAAAAGCTACATGTCTTGGCTTTGACAGGAAGCAATTCTAAAGACGAAAAACTTTTCTAACAGATCATCTAAATAATTCTAGACCTTTAAAGCCAAAAATAATTTCTAAAAAACTTTGCCAAACAAACCCTAAAGAGGAGCTAATAAGATGTCGTTGCTTGGCTTACATAAATCATCACGTCGCTTTGATTTATTTATATGGAATTTCTTTTCTTTTCTTTTCTTTTTCTTTTTTTTTTTTGGAAACATTTTTCAAGAAAGAAGAATAAATTTAAGGGTGTTTGATACTAGTACCTCCAAACCTAAACCTAACACCCTTTGGCTTTTCCTCTAAAATTTTTATTTTGATAATTTAACTCTTGATCTTTTTAAATTTTATTGTAATTGTAGTACATTTCAGGTTTAATCAAAAATAAGGTTTTTTGTTTTCACACAGGCTTTTTATGATTAATTTAACAGAAAATTAAGCTATATAAAGTATGTTACAATAATTTAACAAACTCAGTAGATAAATCGCGAAAAAAAATTTATTGGGAAACTAAAAGTAATCAAAAGATGAGAAGTTAGTGAATTCAAATAAGGATAGACCACAATATTGTTTGAGAGTAGGAAAGCACACGGCATATCATTTTCCACATAACTACTTATGACAAACTTGGAATGAAAACGTTGGTCGTTTTGGTTGAGGGACATATAACTTAGGATAGACAATTGCCTATCTTTCTTCAATTTAATTTCGTAAAATTCAACCTGAATTACGTGCCATTTTAGGATTTTTTTTTTTTCTTTTGCTAAAGCAAGGAAAAGATTGAGACGTGATTTGAGGCATTACTTAACGGGTGATTCCACAATCTACATTGAATTTTATTACAGCATGAAGAGTTTAAATCCTCCATCTCAAATTTAAAAAAACATGTGATGTTTTTGTAATGATCTCATTTTAAAAGGGTGTGTCATGTCTTAGGGAAGAAGATATATAACAATATTTAGTGTGTGTTTCGTGCTAAGGTTTGGATTGTAGAATTTAGATTTAAATTAAATTGTTCGTTTGTTGAGACATTTAAATTATTGAAATTAAAAAGTATAAAAACTTGAAATGTATTAAAAAAAATTAATATAAACTTATTTCGTTTATCTCGAAATTCTATACAATTAAAAAAAAAACATCTCATTTGAACTTATCTATGCAAAATTATGAACTTTTAAAATTTGAATTACAAAACCGTATAGATAATAAAATCAAAAGAAAATGACAAAAATTAAATTGTAATTGTAAGGTTTAAACCCTAACACCAAACAACCATAATTCAGACAATTTTATTAATTTTTTTTAAATAAATTTTAATAAGAGCGCACAACCTATCACATCATCTTTGATTATGAGTTTGTAACCTTGAGGAGAAAAGTTAACAATCAGTTAATTGACCCAGACAAGTCAATAATTGAAATTAAAAGTCATAGTGCAAGAAAATAATTGAAGAGATTATGATAATAGTCACAGGCCATTAACTTCTGAACTTAAAATCATGAGATTTACAGTAAAATGACCTATTTTTGATAAGTTTTTTAAAAAGTTTCCAAATTTTTAAAAATTAGTTAAAAAGCTTAAGTTTTTAAAAATAGTTAAAATGTCTTTTTTTTTTTTTTTTCTTAGAATGGTCAATCAATGATTAACCATATTGAACAATTAATCACTGATTAATTATCGATCAATCAACGATTGATTATCCTTCAATCACTGATTGACTATAATATAACTCATAAATTTTTGTAATCAATTAATGATTGATCTATAGTCAATTATTAATCGACCATAAATAATATCACAAATTTTCATTTTTGTAATCAATCAATAATTGACTATGAATAATATCACAAATTTTCATTTTTATAACAATCATTAATTGATCATAAACTATATCACAAGTTTTCCGGTAAATTAGCCATGACCCCCTTCTCTCTCCCCATTCTCGATTCTCTCCCTCTCACCACTACTTTTTTTTTCCCCTTCTCTCTCCTCTGGTTTCTCTCTCTTTCCTCATTGATCGGAAAGGCATTGTACCGATGATGATAGCAACATTGACTGTTGAAGCTTCTTGCAGTTCAACTGGAGAATGCCAAGCCATCACGATTTCCAATAGAATGAGTGATTGAGGGTCACGGGCTCCGCGAGCTTTTTTCTCTGGCAACGAGAGCGGCTTCCTCTCCGTAATTTGGCTTCTCACTCTCCGTCATGAGTGGCACAACGATTTCACCCTGGTGTCAGGATTCTGATGTCGCTAGTCTCTATCCAAGGCTATGGTTAGCAACAGTGATGGTTGAAAGGAGAGAAGAGAGAAACGGGTAGAGGGAGGAGAGAAAGACAGTGGTGGGGGGAAGAGGAATTTGGGAAGTCGATGAAATTTGATTAGGCCATTTAGCTACATAAAAATAAAATAAAAAATAGGCTATCAATTAGATTAGGTGATTACAACGGGCTACCCGGCCTAATTTTCCTAAAATGATTAGCCTAAATTTTGAATTACAACACAAGACAAACTGGTCAAATAGTAAAATGAAAGCAAAGATCTATACTTACATTCGTGGCAGTTTTTTTTTCCCCCCTCTTTCGGACGCGCTAAGCGCATTTTATGTAACTAGTAATGCTAAGAGAGAAATTGGACCAAAGAGAACACACATATTGCAGTCTAAGGCACAAAACCATTAAAAAGCCATGTTTAAATCCGCATGACATGAAAATTACAGAAGCTACTGCTGCTTATAACTGTTCAAGTTCAACAATCTTTCTAGATGATCAATTAAAGCATGTTATTTCGAAATATTTAGACTTTGAACACGACCTCTCTCTAATCTTTCCTCTTACTCAGCTCGAAGATGCAACACATCTCCGTGATGCAGAGAGTTTTCCGTCCGGAATTTAGAGTAAACTCCAGAGAGAAAAGATCCAGAGTTGCAGTTTGTGAGGTGCACAGGCCATGAACTATTCCCTACGTCAAGTCTTATAGTTTGCGCCTTTTGTTCCAGTCTCCTCGCAAAGGCACTTGGCAGACGCTGCAAAAATTGAAGATCATTGAAAAAATGTTGTCACTAATCGTTGAAAGTGGTTTGGCGAGGAAACAAAACCCGTTTTCTTAAAGATCTTAGCGATTGCTTCATGTTTGCTCTTGGGAATGTAGCCAGTCTCCCATTAGCAATTAAACGTTATAAAGACGTTTGGTAAGAATTAAAAAACAAAGACTAACTGATATAAAGAAATTTTATGAGGGAAAATCAATTTTTGATTGAGACATATTATTAAGTACGGAAAATGCGACGTACCACAACATAAGTACTTGTCACTCTTGTTATGCAGAAGGGGTTTTTTGAAAAGAATTTGTTGGCTGCTTCGTACGCTTTGCTCTCTCTAAATCGCAATGAAGTGAGTCGCCCAATAGCTCTGTGATCTCCGGATTTGAACTTCCCAAACTTGACTGTACACAAAGTAGTAAACAAACAGTACGAACTCATATGTTAATGAAAATTTAGATCTTGAACCTTAAGATTTATATTTCTCGGCGTAGCCGTTACCTTGAGGATTTTGAGATCTGGTCTCTTCAGCCTGGCCCAGTGGATGAATGCCAAAGTCATTATTGCTAGAGTCACTCCCTCGTGTCTTATCCTCTTCTGTTGGAGTCTGAGACCGCGTCTTTGTTTGAACCTTCGGCTTCCTCCCTCTCCGTGTGGCAAATTTGTCTCCACTGGCTGTTTTAATACCTTGACCAGTGGCACTGGCTCTCACTCGCTTGTGATGTGGAGAAGATGGCGGCAGATCTTCCTCCCCGGAAGACGAACTATCAAGGACTTGATCTGCATCACGATCACCTTCTGTTTCTTCCTGCTTGGACTCATTAACATCACACTCATCAAGATGGGCAGGAATCAAGGGAGAAGATATTTCACAAGTAGTTATATCACAAATCGAAAGTTGGAATTGAGAATTCCCTTTATATCTGAAAAAAAGCAAGTGGCCAAAGCCTAAGGCATAATGCTTTGCAAATTCTGGCCAACCTTGCTGCAGCCGCACCTTGCCCTCCCTTTTCTCCAAACCTATTTTCCATGTTGAACCAAAGGGAGGTTTAAGAACCACCGAATTGGATAGAGATTCTCCATGTAATCTCACAAACTTTTGTGGAAGTTCCTGCATACATTACAGCTAGCATTTTTCAGATACAGAATTTAGAAAAACCATCATGGAATTACATAGAAAGTAAAAACCATCATGGAATTACGTAGAAAAACCATCATGGAATCTCACAAACCTCTTTTAGAAAGTAAAAGAAAAGATATTCAGTTCCGGAAAAAAAAAAAAAAAAAAAAAAAAAAACGGAGTAGGCAATGCGATAAAATTATCATAGCTTAATTACAAGGAAACTCGTCGCACTGTAGTGTACAGTGCCATCTTCCATGTGGATAAATAGGCATAAATGTCTCGCAATATGAAGATTATATCAAAGATTACAAAACAAAACAAGACCTTTCCAAAACGAAATTAGACCACAAGTGGCCTCAGATTTTAGCTAATAAAAGCTGATAATGAATTCCATAGCTGAGATATGAAATCATAACAAAGTGTATGTTTCCTTTCGAAAAAATTAAATAAAAAAAAAAGAATTAAAAGTTTATGTAACTAGGTTTCATTCCATTTAGTATGGTTAAATGCATTAAAGAGAACCAAATCAGTTCTCTTCATCCCTCTTTTTCTTTTTCCCATTTTTTCATCCCATAAAGGAAGTAACAGAACTAGCAAAAAAATAAATGAAAATGAAAAGAAACAATAACAGTAACAAATAATCAAATGAAATCTCTTCAAGATACAATGACAGAACATGAACATGAACCCAGTAAAAAACAACACCCACTTCAGCCAAAAAGTTCATAATAGCTCCATCAAAGTAAACACACTATATTATTGTTCCATTAAGGCTAACATAAGATAAAGAAAACAAAAAATATGGCGCAGATTATATTACATTCTTCAGATTACTAGAGTAACACTCCTTGGATTATTATCTAAAAAAAGGGCAAAATTTGAGACTATTAAAGCTACAGAAAATTAAGAAAGATCCACAATATAGAAAGAGATTGGTTACTAGCATCTCTCTCTCAAGAGTTTCTTTGAAAATTATCCTGAAAAAACAAAACTCATTGGAGGAGGAGCCTTGGAGATTCCCAGAAGCCATTCCCGAAACAAAATTACAAAGCTTTCTCTCTCTACCTCTCTCTCTCTCTCTCTCTCTCTCGCTCTCTAAAAATGAAGTTCTATTTCTACTCTGGAGTCTTCAGAAAACAATCCGGTCAAAAAGCCTAAGTAAAAAAGTGGACATTCTCTCTCTCTCTCTCTTGTCTTCTTCTGTAATAAGATTAAACAAGGGTTTTCATGTAATGGGAAGTTTTGCCTAAAATGTGATCTTCTGATTAAACATCGAGAATCACGAAATTAAAGAAATCAAACGTTAACCAATTTGGGCGAAACACAGGAAATGAGAAAAGGTACGATTTTTTTCTGATGAAAGTAGGAAAAGAGCTTACCAGAGTAGGTCAATGTCAGGGACTGAAACTCGCCTTAAGCCATTGGTTCTCCGGTCGGTCCCACCCCCACAGGAATCGATTTGGGCGCCATTTGTTCTCGCCGGAGACAGAAATTTTGTGGCGATTTTCCGATGATTCTGATTGTCGTCTAATCGACGCCGGCAAGTGGGGGAGAAAAAAAAAAAGGCGCGAAAATGGGGAGACTTGAAGAGACGAGACTACTTGGTGGCAAAGGCACAGCTTATTTAGGAAGACATAAAACGTTCTGTCGTTTCGATGTTGCATTATTTTTATTATTATTATTATTATTATTATTATTTTGGTATGATTAAGGGAATTTCCGCCCAACGACCTCGTATTTTAAATTGTTTAATAGTATTATTTTTTGAAATTTCCGATAAGAAACTCTATTATGAAATCAAATATATAATTATCGTTAAATTATGTATGTAATTTTATATGACTGGAATAATTATCTTTCACTCATTATAAATTTTTATATTTTTCACATATATATATATATATTTATTAGAATGAACACTTATATGTTAAACAATTAAAATATTAACTCACAGTTAAACAATAATTCTCACTAGTAATATTAAATGAGATCCTAATGAAAGAACACGTCAATATTATTATTATTTTGATTATGAAAAGAATACCAACACCGGTAGTGGGAATATAACAATAATTCACATCATGTCTAAAATACTTGGTATGTGTGTAGGGTCACAATTGATAATCTAGCATCTTCACTTAAATCAGTCATTTTTTGCCCAAAAAAAAGAAACATAAGAATTATTAGGCAAATATTATGATTATTATTAAAATCACATCATTATAAGACTTGTATAATTCTATAAATAATTTTTGTGATAATTATTATGTGCTATGTTTTTCCTAAAATATTGCAGAGAAATTTTATGTATTTCAATTCCACCTTTATAAACACGTTAATTAGTGTAATATTCCTTCTTCTTCTTCTTTTTTTATAATCAAAATCAGAGATGAGAATTCAAACTGTACATATTTTGTAAAATCATAATAACATTACACTAGATTATTATTATTATTTTTTTTGAAAGGACACTCTAGATAATACCTACAATCACATTTAAATCGGTAAGGTAATTATTTTGGACATTGATATGCTTCAACAAATTGGCTTTGTGGTGCTTATCTTTGGTAAACCTCTTAGGGACTGAAATATTATGTTCAAATAATTCTCAAACAAAAGCCGTACTGATGGTAAATTTTATTGTTATAGTTCTACTTTCTAGAAGCTGTAATAATTTGCTCAAATTCTTCAGCAAAATTGACTAAACGAAGAATAAATTATTTTCACATGGTTCATATGATGATATAGGTTTTATTTGATATTTGAGTTTAACTCTAACTAAATTATACTGTTTTTACTAGATATTAGTTTTTTTTTTAAATTAACAAAAATTTTAATTAATTTTTAAAAAATTAATCAATTCAAATTAAAAATTTTAACTTTAACCCGCCCAGTGTTCGGGCAGAAAGAAGAAGATCTAAATTGCAAATTATTATTCAATCTACAAGTGTGAGAGATAAAGCAGAATCAATTAGCCGAGGTCCGTATTATGGCAGTGTCCTTTTCCAAACTCTTACACATCTTTTTCGTATTTATCAAGATCTCTGCCTCTTAATTCTTAATGTAAAAAAAAAAAAAAAAATTACGGCCTTTTTGAGAGTATTTTAGAAATGACTTTGTTTTGAATATAAAATAAAAATGAGAATATTTTGTGTATGGTATTGAGATTTTTTTTTTAATTGCATTTAGTTGTATTCGTACAAAGATTAGTTTGAGTACAAGAAAAAACTAAATTTTTGTTTCTGTATGTTTATGAAAATATTTATTGGGTGTATAAGCTTTAAAAAATAAAACCGAAATAGAAAATAATTAAAAAATGAAAACAATTTCTTAACAAAAAAAAAATGAAAACAATTTTTTTTTCATTTTTATTTTCTAATTTTGTGCAAAACAAACCCGATTTTAAAACTATCTCCAAAATACCTAATTCGAAACCATGAAACGCCTTTCTTTTTTTAATCATTTCAAAATAAAAAACTATTTTTTTCTTTTTAAAAATCTAGCTTTTTTTTTTTTTTTTGGATGGAGAGAAAATAAGACTCATTTTCTTTTGATTTTCTAAATGAATTTCTTCTGTTCTCTAAAGGAAGGCCCTACAAGTTCTTCAAACTTGATGTTACATGCATGTTTAGTAGAACTTTCCAACAGCGCTTTTGATTTTTTAGATTTGAAAGCAGTTTCTGAAAGTGTTTGAATAATCTATCAAAAGAATTTCTAGTCTCCAGAAGTGTTTCCTGTCAAAGTCAAAAAGTGTGACTTCTAACAAAAACTCTTCTGAGTAAATTTTAAAACTTGTAATAAAATTTAAATTAGACATTATAAATTTCATTCTAACATTTTGTACTTATTAGAAAACTTTAAAGATCATTTTGACCTCAAAAGCTCATTGGTTTCAAACACTTACTGAGAAGTCATAACTCACAGTAATTCAATAACTTTATGTCACAAATGTTACTTCAGCATATGACAAGACAGATTACACAACTATCTCACTTTGTAGCAAAATTACATACAGTATGTAAATTTGACAAACAGCCTCCCCTTTTTATTTATTTATTATTATTTTTTTTTTTGGCTCGAAGACAAACAGCCTCATACTTACTTATGCTCTTGTCCTTATCAAAACTAATTGAAATTAGAATCAAATTAAACTCAGTTCTGCAAGTATTTTGGAATCAATATCAACAATGAATTTAATTAAGCCAATCACAAAAAATCATAGGACCTTGCTCATAATCCCAGACCCAAAGCCACTTTTTACTTGCTCCTCATATCTGCCTCCTCCTCAGCTTCATTATCTTTCTTTTATTCCTTTTTTAGAAAAACAAAAAACCAAAACAAAACAAAAACAAAATACAAAAAACAAAACAAAACTATTCTAGGCTCTCATTAAAGCTGATGACAGATGTGTTTTGTTTAGATCATAAGTTTAAATAGTAAATTTGAATGGAAAATTTTTTTAAACATTATCCAAAAACAATTTCCAGATGGTGATCCAAACGGCCACTTAGCTTTGAGCATCCATCAAAATGACTCTGTTTGCCCTAACATGGTTATTTGTGCGACGGCTTGCTTAAGATAAAACTTAAAGCCAATAAAATATGACCACCACTGTGATGATGAATTGATTAGGTAACAACACTAATTATGTGACGCCCCCTTACTACGTAAGGCCGTTACTCCTTACCTTACTTAGATTACTTGAAAATTTGGGGATATATATATATATATATATTTTTGAACATACATAATAAACATTGCCTTTAGCATCATATCATTACTACTTAAGTAAACGTTACTTAAGGTGTTTGGTTCCAAAATACCGTAAGCATAATTCGTCTTTACCATACATACTTATATGTACAAAACTTCTTTACTTATCAAAAGATTTGCGGAAAACATGCGTAGTGGTATCCATACCGCCTTCGTCTGCCGTCACACCGCTCCAACAATGCCCAGCATTAA
The DNA here is from genome assembly GCA_025413485.1 of Ficus microcarpa. NCBI lineage: Eukaryota > Viridiplantae > Streptophyta > Magnoliopsida > Rosales > Moraceae > Ficus > Ficus microcarpa. The sequence continues at coordinate 10,575,952 of CM046380.1, read as the reverse complement.
GCTGCGGGTTTCTTACCTACAGTATGAAATATAACTGAATGAGCTTTCGCCCAGTAAGCACAAACATATCTCACAAAACATTTAAACATCATGAAAAAACATACATCATCATATGCATATGCATGAACCAGTTATGTTCCATTTATGCATTTCATTAATTTTCTTATCTTTCTTATGGGCCCCTTAGTGTACGTACCTTTAAATTATAGCGCGCCTCCAGATACAGTTAGATGGGGTTGCAAGCCCCTAACTGTACAAGGGAAACATGAGTGATTACACCCTCTTACATAAGCGCGAGGGTGAATCCATAACTTGTACATAAAAATCCTCCACTTCAAGGAGGTTGATACGACACTTTACTTGTGACTTCTTACCATGTCATTTATCTTTAGTGAGCATACAATATGATGTCACTACATGATAACATACTTTTCATTTCATTATTAACATGGCATGGCATTCTTTTCATTCATGGCATTTGCAGATATGACATTTTCATAAACATGACATTTTGCAAATATAGCACTATTATGATTATTTACAAAAATAGCACTTTTCATCAACATAGCATTTTACGAAAATAGTACCTTTTATAAATATGACATTTCGCAAAAATAGCACTTTTTATAAAACATGGCATTTCACAGATATAGCACACGACATATTGTAGCACATTTGAAAACTACATATTTGAACATAATTTACTAGTTTTCATACTACAGGTGAGGTTTGTACTTACCTCTAGTGCCGTGTTTCTTTAGAATTGCGTCCTTTCGATCGTCGGCAACCGCAATTCACTTTCCTGATATATCCAAAATATAGGATCAGGATCTTTTCGTAAGGTGTTGGTGACCTACCAACACTCATATTTACTTTTGGTTGTATGTCCCCTATTCATAAAATCCATCTAGGCCATTTTTTTATCCCCATTCTTTATTGGACTTGGATAATTCCTTATGAGGTTACATTGGGTACCTTTTTGGTTAGAGCCTTGTTCTCTTATTGGGCTTTGCTCATATATCTATGTTATTGGGTTATTTCCTTGAACCCATTAAATCTTAGCCCAATACACTGGTGGGTATCCCTTAGGGTTATGTTGGGTAACCCTTAAGGTTAACCTTAATTAACCTTGGGTCAACCTCTTGTCAACCCTTGGTTATCCTTGGGTATGTAACTCGGATCTAATATCCGGTTACCGTTCGTAATCGGCTTGTTCACCAATTTTACTATAAAATTTCTCTTCCTTATTCTTGGAAAATCTTGTGTAATTTACTTCCCAAAAATCCTTCATTCTTCTTATAAAAATTCTAACTCCTTTTAGTTAGAAAATTCATTAGCTTAATTTTATTATTTTCTTTATTTTGCAATTGTTTGGTTGAAACCCTCTTTTTCTTCTCTTTATGGAAAAGTGTGAATTTCAAACCCGAGCCCTTAAAATCCATGGTTTTCGAAATAATTATTTTATAAAATCATTTGGGGTCGGAAACCACCTTTGGAACGGTTTCCGATGCTAAAATGACCATTTTGGAACACCTCATTACTTTTCTAGAAAAGATTTTCGTGAGATTCATTTGTTGGTTTTCGGACCCTATGCGCGCCTCTCACAAAACGCGCCCAGTTTAAAAATCGGCTAGGAATCTGAAAAACTTTTCTTCACGAAAGTTGTAGCTAACGAAAAATGCTATAACTTTCATGTTTTGCACAAAATCTAGTTCGGCCTAGATCAGTACCAGTTTTTTATTTGAAGACGGGTTAGTTCTGGAAAACTGTGTGGAGAACGTCCCAGGGTTCAGCCACGGGTTTCGAGCAAAACGAAGGCCTTTGGAGCCTTATTTCAAGATTCTGTCCGCGCTGTCCTCTAGGAAAAGTTGTTCCGAACAACTTTTGTGTTTTGAGTTTTTCCCCGTTTGGCCTCTAAAGGCCTTATATTTTCGTTTTTCCAAAACTGCTCAGGTTCGAAACCGAACTGGCAGCTTGGTGAGTTACTCCGGTTTACCTCTTAAGCTAGCATACAATAAGTGGGTTGTTTTGGTAGATTTTTGGCCTAATCTTATGGGACATACAACCTATCTTCTAGCATGAAAAATCCATCATTTTCATGCACAAATTTTCAAAGCAACAAGCATAGAAAAATTAGCCAACCAACCCTAACCTATCAAGCACGTACACACCATAAATAGGGCTGAAAATTAAATGGACTTATGTCCTTACAAATCTCTTGAACCAACCTTAAAAACACTTAAATAAAGCTTAGATCCAAGGGGTTTAAAAGATTTACCTCAACCCAAGTTAGGGTTTTCAAAATCCCAAAGATTTTCTTCCTTCCTTGGCTTGCTCCTAACCCACGGTTTTCTTCATAAAAATGCATCCAAAAAATGTGTTGTTAGCTCTTCTTGCTTCCAACTAAAAACCGAAAATCATCAAGGGAGGAATCCAAGAAATTTTCAAGATTCACTTACCTCTTCCTCTCTTGCTTCTTGGTCGGCCAATGCTCCCAAAAACTCACAAGAAAAATTTTCCAATCTCTCTCTCTCTTTCTCTCAAAACCGTGCACTCTCTTGGAATGAGATTCCAAAATTTTTCTTTGCTCTCACTCTCTCCCTCTTGCTGCCGTGTATGAAGAATGAGAATGGCTAGGATTTTTTTCTTAGTTTCTCAAGCAAAAAGCTAGAGAGATGGGATAGGCTTGATGTGAGAAGTGGAGTGGTTGGAGTAGATGGTTTCTTGTCCCTAAATGGTGGGTTGTGTCTCCCTTTCTTTTCCTTGATGCTAGCTGCCGAATCCAAGGGAGATTATGGGGCATGGGCTGCTGCAAATTGAAGAGAAAAGGAGGACAAATGGCAGCCCTTGGTTGGCTCTAGAGAGCTTCTAGAAAAATCTCCCACTTGTCTCACCTTTTTGGTCCTTAATTTGTGGCTTTATGCCTTGTCATTGTTCCCATTTTTTTTTCTTTTCTTCCTTCTTCCTTGTGGCAGCCGGACTTTGTGGGGAGGGAGAGTATGGTTTGACTCATTTTTGTTCAACAAAAATGACTAGAGAGAGAAGAGGTTTGATGGATAGGAGTTGGTGCACTTTTCCTTGATTTATGGCTTTGTGTCACACTTTGCTTGTTCTTTTGGTTTTCTTTTCATTCTTTCCTTTGCCTTTCCTTCTTGTAGCCGAATTTATGGGGGAGAGGACAAGCTCATATATTTTTTATCTTGGTGAGTGGAGAATGAGATCATAGGTATGGGCTCTTGTCCTTTGCTTGGTTAGATTTTGGTGTGTCATCTAGTTATCAACTAACCAATTTCTTTTATTTTCCTTGTCTAGTTGGCCGGATTTTCATGGGGCTAGAGGTTGCCATTCCATTTCAATTTTTGGTTAGGGAATGGTGATGTCATTACAAGGACATCATCTTCCACTAACTCTTCTAAGGCCTTGTTTGGCCATTTCGTCCTTTCGCGATTCCTTTCGCGCTCTACAGTCATTTCCAACACTGTGATGAGCATTTTTATTTTATAATTTGATCCAAAAATTATTCCATTAAATTTTTGGACCAATACTCTCTTTCTCCAATTTTTCGGAGACCTTTTTGCCCTTAATTCTTTTTCGGTGTGCTTGATCTTTCTAGGGTGGATTTACGGCTTATAAAACTCCATTTTCGGAGATTCTTTTCATATTTCTTCATCATACTTGTAAAGTCGACGTTGTGACCCGTCCCGGTCAAACTTTGACTTTTTGGTCAACCCTTTGACTTTTGGTCAACCCTTTGACTTTTGGTCAAATCTTTGACTTTTGTCAAATTTCATCCTTTTTCATTCCTTTTTCCTTTAAAAACTTCATTCTTGGCTCGTAAAACCTTAATTGAGTCCCAAAATCATTAAATGAGAACTCGAACATCGTTTAGATAAAATTATGAATTTCTCATTATGATTCATAATTTTTCATTTAACACATCATAATTACATGAATTAGACTCTAATACCTTATGAACAAGGAGATTACAAGTTTACAAAATTTCGGGTCTTACAAATTACATGGCTATTGATTGCAAGCATAGCCTAAACCCTAGCATCTAAACTTTAGCAATAATTCTACAATTAACTCCATCATAAAATTTAGAGTTCAAATTTTCGTCCCAAACTCCAAAGAACTAATTACATGGGTTTCATCTGGGGTTAAATGTCTCCCATTAGAGAGCATAAAATCCTAATTACACATCACACAGGTTAAAATCCTAACTCAGATAACTATGTGCTTAAATTCATCTTAACCTGGCTCAAGGGGTAAAAAAAAAATTCAAAATTGATCTGGTCATCAAATGAATGTTAGCATTTCCTTTTTCCATTTCTAATTCTTTTTTTTTTTTTTTTCCCTCCACTCTTTATTTGGATGAAAGGGCAAATAAGATGAAGATTTCCAAGTGAGGTCTCACTCGCTGGTCCATTGAAATATTGCATTCAATCTCATGACCAAGTACAACTCGAATTTCTTTAACACAAATTGCAAAATATTTTTACCCAAGGAAAAGCCAGTATTCACATTAGAAAGCAAATATCATAGACACTACCATTCTTAAAAATCTAATACTAGGATTTAAATGTTTTTTCATTTACTATCATGCTAATTCTAAGAATAATGGTAATATTCACAGCCCATAAACTCTGGACCTTAAATCAGTAGCCTAAACGGAATCATATCACATGACAAACCAATCAAATAGCAAACGGAAAGTTAATTAGGATAATGCTGAAACAGAAATGGGACCAACCAAAGTCTAAGAGCATCGGTGACTATTGCAAACCGGTAGAAACCATGTTTAAATCAGCACAGGAGGATGCAAAAAACAGAAGCTATAGCTGACAAATTCTCAAGTTCAACCTTACGAGACAATTCTACTCTTGGCATCAAAAAATTGAAACTTTTAGTACAACCTCTCTTCGAGAATTCTTATTGTTGAGTCCGTAGATGCAGACATCTCCTTGGCCTAGAGAGTTCTCACTCAAAAATTTAGAGTACCCTCCACACAGAAAATGTCCTGTGTTGCAATCTAAGAACTGCACAGGCCACAATCTATTCCCTACTTCTAGTCTCACAGTTTGTGGCTTTTGCTCAATGTGTCTCTTGACAAATGAAGCAAGCAAATGCTGCAAAAACGAAGATTATTACAAGGGCATATAAATATTCTTCTCGATGCATATTGATTTGCACGTAAAATGTAACGTACCAGATTGTAATTACGTGTCACGACTGATTTGAAGAATGGTTATATTGAATAGAACTTGTTGGCTGCTTTGAAAGCTTCACTCTTCCTAAGAAGCCTTCGAGTCGGCAGCACAACTTTTTGGTTTCCTGAGTTAGACTCTGCAAGCTTGGCTGTAGAAAAAATTGCAGTCAATAAACAGTGCTTAATCATATGTTAGAAAAACTTTAGATCTTTAATACCTTTAGATTTGCCTTTTTCTCATATGTTACTAAAAATTTAGACCTTGAACCTTAAGATTCATATTTCTCAGCGAAGCCTTTACCTTGAGGATATCGAGATTTGGTCTCTTCAGCCCGGCCCAGTGGATGAATGCCAAAATCATCGCTAGAGTCACTCCCTAGTGTTGTATCCTCTTCAGTTGGAGCTTGAGATCGAGTCCTTGTACGAACCTTCGGTTTCCTCCCTCTCCGTGTGGCAGGTTTGTCTCCACTGGTCACTTTTATACCTTGACCCCTAGCACTGGGTCTCACTCTCTTGTGAGGCGGAGAAAATGGTGGCATATCTTCCTCCCCAGATGACGAACTGTCAAAGATTTGAACTGAACCATGATCACCTTCTGTTTCTTCCTTCTTGGACTCGCTAACATCACGCTCATCAAGATGGGCAGGAATTGAAGGAGAAGGTATCTCACAAGTAGATCTATCACAAATCGAAAGTTGGAATTGTGAATTCCCTTTATATCTGAAGAAAAGCAAGTGGCCAAAGCCTAATGCACAATGCTTTGCAAATTCTGGCCAACCCTGCAGCAGCCACATCATGCCTTTCCTTTTCTTCAAACCTATTTTCCATGTTGAACCAAAGGGTGGTTTAAGAACCACCGAATTGTATAGAGACTCCATATAATCTCACAAACTTCTGTGGAAGTTTCTGCACACATCACAGATAGCATTTTTCAGGTACAGAATTTACGAAACCCATCAGAAAGTAAGTTCCCAAAAAAACAAAAACCGGATTAGGCAATGTAATAGAATTATCACAGCTTAATTACAAGGAAACTTGGAGCACTGTAGTAGAATGTGCGATCTTCCTCGTGGATAAATTGGCATAAAAGTTGTGCAATAGGGAGACTATATATAAGATTACAAAAGAAAACAATACGTATCCAAGAAGATATTAGACCACAAGTGGCCTCAGATTTTATCTTACTAAAATCCAACTATGAATTCCATAGCTGAAATATGTTATCATAACAAAGTATATGTTTCCTTTCGAAAAAACAAAGAGAACAAGAAGTGTACGTAACTAGGCTCGGTCCATACAGTGTGGTTAAATGCATTTAAGAAAACCAAAACAGTTCTTTTTATCCCTCATTTTTTCTTTTCCCAGTTTTTCATCCCATAAAGAAAGCACCACAACAAAAAACATCAACCCTGTAAGTTCATAAGTTGTTTCCTTCAGTTACTCTCTTGAATAAATTCGAGGTTTAATGTTTATAGGCACTGAGGGGGGGGGGGGGGGGGGGGGGGAGGGGGACTGTTCAATTTATTTCTCATTTTCTTTTTTCCCATTTCGCTATCCCAGATAGAAAGTATCAGAAGCAGCGAAGGAGGAAAAAAAAAAAAAAGCATAGGAAATAAAGGAAAAGAAAAACAAGCACTTAACACTCAGCAGGACCCCCAAAAAAAAAATAACTGCTAGCACTGAAGCATACTTGATACAACGATAAAACAACATAAAGCTAGGAGAGAATGCAGTCCAGTGAGTACAAAGACATCATCGGAAACGTGAACCAGTAGAAAACCACACCCACTCTAGCCATGATGTTCAAAAAAGCTTCATCTAGGGAAGCTTGGTTTCCACCCCATAAAATCCAACAAGGAAAACTTGCCATTTCATGCTATAACTTAAATCTGGTGCAGATTATGGAACATTCTTAAGATAATACAAGTAACACTACTCAGATTAATAAATAGATATATATGTATGTAGATATATATAGATCACATCCTCTGCAGATGATAAGAACTGTACATCCACAAGATAAGAAGAGCTGGCTTACTGGCATCTTTCTCTGAAGAATTTCTTTGAAAGTTATCCCGAAAAAACCATAACAAGGGGAGGAGGAGCCTAAAAGAGTCAACTGTAACACATTGACTTCTACTCTAACTACACCAGCATTTTCAAGAGTTAATCCTCTTGAAAAAACTCAGGGTTTAATGGTTAAATACATTAACGAAGTAAAATATTTCTTTTTTCTCTTTTGTTATCCCAGAAAAAGAGTGACACAACAAAAAGAAAAGAAGCTAGAACAAAATACTCAACAACGCAACAAAAACCAAACCAAACAATAACAGCATTACATAATCAACCAAACTCTCTTCTAGTACTAAAGCATAGACTACAAGAATAAAGGTAGATAAAAAAAATCCATAAAAAAAATCCAAACCTACCAAAAAGTCAAGAACAGATGTCGTGACAACGAAAATCAGTTTCATGTTACTGCAACACTTCAGATTAAACAAGTTTAAGAGACTCGTTGAAATGCAAAAGCAATTTCTTATGAGTTGATTTAAAAATGACGATGAAAAACTCAAAACCAGTCTACAAGCCATCTATGGCAGCTTAGTTTCACCATAAACCCACCAAAGACAACACACCAAACTAATCAGTTTCCCAGCTATAACTTAAATCAGGTGCTGATTTTATATTACATAAATAAATATATATATATATATATATATGTTTATATTACATCAACAAGAGATAGAAAGAGATTGCTTACAAGCATCTTTCTCTCAAAAGTTTCTCTGAAAATTATCCTGAAAAATCCAAAACCATTGGAGGACCCAGAAGCCGTTGTAGAAACAAAGAATGAAACAGTTAAGCTTCTGTGTGTGTGTGTGTGTGTGTGTTGAGTTGAAACTAAAGCACAAAGTGCAACCCTTTCTCTCTCTATCCCTATCTCTTTCTACCTCTTTCTCTCTCTACAGTGATGTTGAGCTGCAAAAAAGCCCCTTCGGTAAAAAAAAACCGTAGGTCAAAAAGGATAAATTTCTCCATTTTCTCTCGGTTCTTCTTCTAGTAAAAGAGTAAACTAGGTTTTTCATCTAATGGGAATTTTTGCTAATAATCCCAGCCGGGTTTGGTTTCAGACGAAATCCTAATGTATATGATTAAGCTGTTAATAACGAGAGATTCAAGAAATCAACCACAACCGATTTTGGTGAAACAGCAGAAAATCAGAAAAGGTACGATTTTTGCTGAAGAAGTACGAGCTCACCAGAGTACGTCTATGTCAGAGACTCAGAGACTGTTGCTCGGTTCTCCCATTGGTTCTCCGATCGGCCCCACCTCCGCACCGAAGGAATCGATATGAATTAGACTCCGATGCCATTTTCCGACGTCGGAGAAAGATTTTCCGGCGGCGATTTCCCAATGAGTTTGATCGCCGCCGTTCAGTCGTCATCGAAGCCAAAAAAAAAAAAAAAAAAAAAGAGGGCGCGAAAATGGTGATAGACAAAGGCAACTAAACAGAGGGCAGCTGATTGGTTGGTTAAGAGGAGTTAACGACACGTCCTTTCTTGGCTTCCATAAAACGCCACGTCGTTTATGGGTGCAAATTGAAATAAGAAGGAAAAGCTGGTGCATGTATTTAAATAAGAAAAAACAAATGATAATTGGCCATGATAATCCTAATCAATGTGAAAAAATCACGGTACTGATTAATTTATGGCAACGTATTAGAGCCAATGAGATAGACATTGATTTTTTTGCAACAATAGCATTCTTTGTGGTTGTACAAATAGTCTAATGGTAATTTCGCTCTCTCTGCAGAGTTCGAATCTCTCAAATCTCCCGATCCCAAATTCAAAAATGAAAGTAGTATTTAGCTTGGATTGGAGAGATCTTTTATGATTATCTCTCATTCTTGTTAGTATGTTTCTTAATATATATATATATATATAATTATACCCCATTTCGATTATAAATTTGAAACGTAATTGAAACAGTAAATTTAAATTATTATGAGAGAAAATATTTTAAAAAAACTTTTTAAATAAGGTCTAAAAACAATCAGAGTGTCAAACAAACTACATATGTAAATATAAATAGAAAGTAAGAAAAAAAAATGCAGTCGGTGGAATTCGGTTCATATAAAGGGGGTATTTTGCATGAATCCTATGGATTAATCGAAATAAAGTATGGACATCACAGTTATTATAAAAGAAAAGTAAGAAAAAGAATGAATAAGAGCATAAACCATTGTAAAATATGCTGCCTTGATGTGTATATGCATCGACTTTCATAATGTCACGTTAATGGCCATCATAGATAGGCCACCACTGTAATCACATTCCACTCGCAACAAATGGTTTAGTAAGAGAAACATATTACCAACATTTATATATTTTTTAAGCTATCAATCAAGAAAATTTTAAACCAAATATGAGGGGAAAAAAGAAAGTGAACAAATGGTCCATCTTTTAAAAGAAAATTTTGGCTTGCCATAATCTGTTAGATCTCGTAGGATGGAAGTCTTAAAAGTGCATCAATTTCAAGTATTTGCACAAAAATTTGGCACCTCGTTTTAACTCAGTTTTAAACATTTTTCTAGAATGTTTTTTCTCACAAAAATTTGAATATACTAATTAAATTGTGGATTGAAACTGTAATACAAACGAAAACTAAGATAACTATGTAATTAAATTCAACTTAAAACCTGGCTCGAGAAAAAGCTACATCGGCAGGACTACTCATGCACACAGATGTGATATAAATCAATAAAGTTTTTTTTTTTTTCCCAAAGGTTTATAGGGAAAGGGAATATTGTATCTAGATAATCTTCGGTGATGTTGTCGCACCTAAATGATAATATAGATCTCTCGTATAGTAAATTATCTATATATCCTGACGATCAAGGTGAAACAGTTCAAACAAGTGTCTTTGATAAGGAGAATAAACCGCCTTACCTGCCCGCCTAGTTCCTTGGTAGTAAATCATTAATTTGTTGAAGAATCCTAAATCCTTACCCACTTAAATCCATAATAATCTAGTACATGGAAAGTACTTTTGTTTTGCTTATCTAAACGAAGGCCTTGTGTTCTTTCAACATTGATTAGACAATCACAATTAGGTGCAAACTCACGATACGACACAACTCAAATTTTCAATAAGACATGTCGCAAAAAATCACATTAGAAAGCAAATTGAATAGCTACGTGGCATATCTTATAACTCATGACCAGATCTAGACAACTAAACAGATTTTTTTTTTCATAACAAAAAAACTAGATTTTTTTTTTTCTTTTTCCTTCCTCAGTATGGATGATCGAAAAGATAGGAATTTCAGGAAATTTCCTGTAGTTAAGTAGCATAAAATTCGAAATGTTTCTGCCTTTAATACGAGAACATAGAACATAACAAACCTACTAAAACAAAACATACATTATAAGTTCAACTATCATCCAAGATGATACTACTTCAAAACTATAAAAAGAACTGATAGTTAGGCGACATTACATCAAAAAAGGGAAACCTTCATCACTACTCGGCAGTGATAATTCCACTCAATCAACTCAAAGATGCAGATGTCTCAGGAGTTTTCCTACAGAAATTTACGGTACCCTTTACAGAGATAATATCCTGTTTTGTGACTTACAAAATGAACAAGCCACCGATTATTCCCTATTTCGAGTCTAATGATCTGCGACTTTGGTTCAAGATATTTCTTCACAAAATTAGCAGGCAGACGCTGCACAAAAAAAAAAAAAAAAAAAAAAAAAAAAAAAAACCATTAAAGAGACACTATAAATTTCCGAAACAAAAGCAAGCGAGAAAAAAATTGTGTTTTTGGCAAGGAAAATTAGCCATTTACTTAAAGATGTTAGCCACGGATTGGTGTCTATCCATGAAAATATAGTCTTTTCAGTTAAATGGTTTACTTATTGTGAGGGACTATACTTTCTTGTAAACATATTAATTTGTATAAGAAAATGTGACGTACCACTTTATAAGAATTTGTCACACGTGATTTGAAGAAGGGTTTTCCAGAAGAGAATTTGCTGGCTGCTTCAAAAGCCTTGCTATCTGTTATAACCCTTCGAGTGCGCTGCCTTGCAGCTGTGACCTTGCCGGTACACAAAAGCAATGGATAGGCAGTACTAATTCATTTGTTAGTAAAATTTTGAGTTCTTTGATAGCTTCTAGGTTTACCTTTCATGGCATCAGCTTTTTCTGGAGGATGTTGAGACTTTATCCCTACAGCATCACTCTGTAGATGAAGGCAATAATTATCTTCTCGGGCCCTCTTTAAAAAGTTGAGCACTAGTTCTGGTTCTCATTCTCTTGCGAGGTGGAGAAATCGGTCACAGAGATACCTCTGCTGTGTTTGGACAGGTGATGAACTACCCAAGATTTGAACTGAATCATCATCATCATCATCTTTGGTTTCTTTCTTATTGGGCACTTTGGGATTCCCTTTAACCTTAGACTCGTCTGAATGGGCAGGAATAGAAGGATAATCTATCAGACAAGTAGATGAATCACAAATTGAAAGTTGAAATCAAGAATTCCCTTCATGTATGAAAATAAGCAAGTGCCCGACACCTAAGGAAGTGCTTTGCAAATTTCAGCCAACCCTGATTCAGCCACACCGTGCCATCGCTTTTCTTCAAACCTATTTTCATTCCGAACAATTGGGAGGTTTGAGTAAAATCGATTTGATTAGAGTTCCATCATATAGCCTCGCTACCCTCTTCGGAAGCTTCTGCATACATCACAGATAGCATTCTTCAGAATACACAACTTAGCTACAATCCAAAAGTAAAGGGAAAAACAGAAAAGTGCACTATTCCTTAGGCATCAGACACTTGAAAGCTCAAAAAAATTAGTGCAGTACACAGTGTGCTCTTCCTTATGGGTAAGTTTGCAGAAAATTCGCACTTCCATGGAGATTATAACCAAGATTTCTAAAGGAAACAGTACTAATGCAAGCATATATCAGACCATAAGTGGACTTAGGTTTTATCTTGCAAAAAGCCAAGAATATGTTCTGCCACTAAAATATGCATTTTATAAAGTTTCTTTTTGATTAACACTAAAACAAAGTACATGCCTATAGATCTGTTTATTTATGTAAAGGATAAAAGAGTAGTCAGTCAGGCATTGGCTTCTAAATCGTTTTCAAGAGTTAACTCCAATCATCCCTGTTTATAATGGTTGAATTCGTTAACAAAAATTGAAAAACAGAAGTTCATTTTTTTTTTTAAACTCGAGCAGAACAACAAAAACCAAACCTACAATAACAGCATAGCAACCAAACTCTCTTCTAGTACAAAAGGATAGGCTACAAGAGAAAAGGTGGAAAAAAAGAAAAAAAAAAAACGAAATCAACTAGATACAGCATACAACAATACGAAGGCGATTCAGATAACAAGTACAAAGACATGCTCATGGACACAAACTAGTAGGAGACCAGACCTAGTTTACTGTTTGGTCATAGAATTCATGAAACAAGACCAAGAAAAAAAAAAAAAAAAAAACAAATCAACAACATGAAATCCATTAACAAAAAAAAATCAAACCCAAAAAAAAAAAAAACCCAAGAACATATGTCTTGATCAAAAAAAAAAAATCATCCATGTTACAGCTGTTCTTCAGATCATACAAGTCAGAGAAACTCACAGAAAAATAAAAGCAGTCTCTTTTCATAAAAATAAAAAATAAGGAGAGGAAATGAACAGAACCCATATGAGAAAATCTACTGATGCGAAGAAGTGGCTTACAAGCTTCTCCTTCTAAAGAGTTGATTTGAAAATTATGTTAAAAAACTCAAAACCAGTCGACAAACCTTGCCCATCACCAGAATCCATTGCAAAAAAAGAAAGAAAGAAAAAAAAAAGGTTTCTTTCTCTTCTCTCTCTTCTCTCTCTCTCTCTCTCTCTATTTCAAAGGAAATAGTGATGTGGTGAACAAAAAAGCCTTTTCGGTCAAAAAAACCCTACGTCAAAGAGGACAGATTTGTCCCTTTCTCTCTCTGTTCTTCTTCTGGAAAAAAAGAGTAAACTAGGGTTTTTATCTAATGGGAGTTTTTGCCTAATAATCCCAACCTAGTTTGGTTTCGGACGAAATCCTAATTTTTCTGATTAAGCTTTAAATAACGAGAGATTCAAGAAATCAACCGTAACCGATTTAGGTGAAACAAAGGAAATCAGAAAAAGAAATGGGTAAGATTTTTGGCTGAAGAAGTACGAGCTTACCAGAGTACGTCAATGTCAAACTCAGAGCTCTTCCCATTGGTTCTTCGATCGGCTCCTCCTCCGCACCGTAGGAATCAATTCGAATTCGGTTCCGATGTCATTTTCCGACGGCAGAGAGAGATTTTCCAGCAGCGAATTTCCGATGATTCTTATCGCCGCCGTTCAGTCTTGTTGAAGCTACTGAAAAAACATATATAAAAAATTAAAAAAAAAAAAGGCGCGAAAATGGTGAGAGACATGAGAACCAAAAAGAGAGGGCAGCTAATTGAAATCCAGTTTGAAAGAGTTTTTACTTTTGTTTATTATAGAGAAGAAGAGAAATAAAAGTTATAAATTCTTGAAAAGTGCTTGAAATCAAAAAAATTTTTAATGTCAAAATAATTTTCTAAAGTATTGTAATAAATACTAAACAATATAAATGAAGTTTAACAGAAAATTAAGCATGTTACAATAGAGATAAATTGAGAAAAAAAAATATTGGTAAACTAAAAGTAATCAAAAGATGAGAAGTTAGTGAAATCAAATAAGGACATGTAGACGACAATATTGTTTGAGAGTGGGAAAGCACACGGCATATCCTTTTCCACATAACAGCTTATGGCAAACTTGGAATGAAAACGTTTGTCGTTTTGGTTGAGGGACGTATAACTTGGCATAGGCAATTGCATATCTTTCTTCAATTTAATTTCGCAAAATTCAACCTGAATTACATGCCATTTTAGGAATTTTTTCCCCCCGTTTGCTAAAGCACGGAAAAGATTAACATATGATTGGACGCATTGCCTAATGGGTGATTTCATAATCTTTATTGAACTTTATTATAAAGTGATCCAAATTTTTAAATAAAAAAAAAAAACATGTGATGTTTTTGTAATGATCTTATTTTAAAAGGATGTGTCATGTCTTAGGGAAAAAGATATATGACAATATATTTAGTATGCGTTTGGTTTTAAGGTTTGGGTTGTAAAATTCATGTTTGAAATGAATTATGCATTTGTCGAAGAATTTGAATTATTAGAGTCAAAAAGTATAAAAACTTGAAATGTGTTAAAAATAATATATCAATATAGAGCTTGTTTCGTTCGTCTTGAAATTCCATATAATTTTTTTAAATCATATCATTTGGACTTGTCTATACAAAATTATAGATTTTTAAAATTTGAGTTGCAAAACTGTATGAATAATAAAACCGAAGGAAAAAGATAAAAATTGAATTGTAATTGTAGGATTTGAACCCCAACACTAACAAGCATAGTTCAAACAACTTTATTAAATTTTTAAAAATAAATTTTAATAAGAGCATATACCGTAACACATCATCTTTAATATTGAGTTCATAACCTTGAGGAGAAAGTTGACAATCACTTAATTGACCCAGGGAAGTCAATAATTGAAATGAGAGATCATAACACAAGAAAATAATTGAAGAGATTATGATAACAATCACATGCCATTAACTTCTGAACTTAAAATCATGGGATTTATAACTTTTGATAAGTTTTTTAATAAATGACTCTAATTTTTAAAAATTAGTTTAAAAGCCTAAGTTTTTAGAAATTAGTTAAAAGGCCTTTTTTCTTAAAATAGTCAATCATTTTTGTACATAGTCAATTACTAATTAATTATATTGACCAATTAATCACTGATTAACCATCGGTCAATTACTGATTGATAATAATATAACTCACAATTTTTTTAATCAATCACTGATTAATCCATAGTCAATCATGGATTGACCATTAACAATATCATAAATTTTCATTTTTGCAATCAATCATTGTCATTGATTGACCATAAATCATATTACAAATTTTCATTCTTGAAGTCAATCATTGATTGACCCATACCAATCATTGATTAATCACAAACAATATCATAAATTTTCCAATCAATCAGTAATTAATTATAAATAAATAACTGATTTACCATTTAAAAAGTTAAAAAAAAAAAAAAAAAACTCTCTCCCTCTCCCCTACCTGTGATAGCCCTATTGCTCTCTCCCCGATTCTCTCTCTTTCACCATTGCTTTTTTTGCCCCCTTCTCTCTCCTCTAATTTCTCCCTCTCACCATTGCGAGCCATGATTGATCGTGAGCTCGGTAGTTATGGAAATTGATCTTCCATCGTTTATCGTTTGGTTAAGGTGGGCGTTGAACGATGAACCAAGCACCTTTGCAATGGACATATTGGGCACACGTCATGCAATCGAACGTTATTGTTCGTCGTTCGTCATGTTGAGTCTGGCGTTAAGCTGATCAAAACACTTGGTAATTTTATGGTTTTTAAGAGATCAATGAGATCAATATCAAGTAATAGATAGACTACTGTTCGATGTTTATAAGTTCCTTATATGATTGCCCATTGGGCCAAGCCCAAGTAACTAGGTTTATGAATGCGCAATGGGCAAACAATGGACCATAGTTCATTGTCTATCACTCGTTGGTTCGATGGTCGTGGAGACCTAAGCATAACGTGATGGGAAAATGAATCTAATTCCAATCATCTTAATTTTTGAAAAAAGGTTAAAAAAATAGCTCTTTAACTAGTGAAATTGTTGAAACTATCCTCAATACTCAATAATTAAGCAATATTATAAACATAAAATAAACAATAAATTAAATTCACCTACAAATAAATTGTTTATTTCATTTACTGATATTTATTCAAACTATTTTTGAAACATATTATTTACTTTAATAAATAGAATATTTGTCTACTAAATTTATTATTTACTTCAAATGCTTCAAAAATCAATGCATTAAACTTTTTTTTTTAATTTCTAAAAAAAATTGTGATTGTAGTCATAAATTAGCAATAATTTCATACTTAAGTTCAAAAAAACCATTATTTACTACTCTTTAAAAAAGGGTCTTAATAAATAGTCACTCATTTATTGTAATAGAGAAAATTAGGTGGAGAATCATGTTTTGAATACCTTCTTATAAATTTGTTTGCTCTAATATTAAAATTGATAATTTTAGTATTATGAAATGGTAAAATTATCAAATTTAATATTATGGTGGGCATAATTATCAGAAGCTGTTAAATTAATGATATTTTTGCATAGAGATTTATAGCTAAATAGTCTTTTTTTTAAAATTTTTTTAAATAAATGAGTGAAGTTTTTAAAAAAGAGTTGAAATGTCATTTTTTTTAAATGGTGTTAATCAATTGTCTTACATGACCAATCATTGATTAACATCAATCAGTCACATAATAGTTGATCAATGATTGATCGTAAGTCAATCATTGATTAACCATAATGTAATCTAAAAAAATAATAAACGATCATTTTCCTAAATAAAAAAAAGTTGAGCTATCAATTAGATTAGGTGTTCAAAAAAAGCTACCAAGCCTAATTTTCTTTCTGGATCACGTTTAGATCACAAGCCCCATTTAGGCTCCATTTGGATCACATATTCATTTTTTAAAAGAAAATTTTCTTGTTTTAAATGAGAAAGCTTTTCATTTTGAAATAAGATGGTGCTTGGATGTATAAAAAATTTTATTTTTGAAAACAAAATGTTGTTTGGAATGAGAAAAAATGGTATTGGGAATAGAACATTATGAGAAGATTTCAAAAAGATTCTTTTTTTTTTTTTTTTTCAAAAGAACACTTTATAAAGTAAGTTTGAAATAAGATAGTTTTTTTTTTCTTTTTTTCTTTTCAAAATGAGAAAAATATGGAAGAAAGTAAGATTGAAGTAAGATAATCTTAATAACTTTCATAAATTCAATCAAATTAGAATTGCTGTATGTCCCATTAATTAAAAAAAAAAAAAAGAAAGAAAAAAGAAAGAAAGAAAGGAAGATATCCAGTACATGACTAGTTAGGCATATTTTTGTGGACTTCATGCCAAAAAAATAAATAAATAAACAATTAAATAACTTCATAGACAAGTTTGTGACGAGCCAAATTAGTGTCTTGCATGTCCATGTAACTTCTTCCTACCATAGGGGTTGCTCTCGCTGAATCCATGGCGTGCCTGTCGAACATTACGCATTTTCTCCCTATTCTTTGAGGCACTGCTTTCAATGTTCAAGTTCACCCGTGGCGGGCTAGGAAAGCAGAATGATGCAGCAACGGCCCGGCCAAAAATTGCAGGGATCGATCAGTGAAGCACATAGATGGCTATATTCGGAAAAAAAGCGAGAATCAACAGAGAAGAAGGAATATAAGAAAGTAACAATAATCTTCCTGCAGAGTTTCTGTATGCTAAAAGTATCGGTCGCCTTTTATAAGATCGAAAAGAGCAACTTGTACCTGCAGATCAAGGCGGTGCACATTGAAAATGTCCTTCAAATTGTGAGAATTATAGGATGATATGTAGGATTTGTATGCGTCTTTTGCTGACTTGTTCAAATAGTAGTTCTTGCCCACCAAACTCTCCTGCATCATTCCAAGTAACATAGTCATTCACGGGAACCGAGAGTTTACTTAAAAAAATGGCATAACGCAAAAATCGTCAACGAGGAATTAGTAAATCACCAGCTCAGACTGCAGATTTAAGAGCCTCTTCTCGCTAAACTCGTACTCTTTAACCGGAATTTTTGCATCCTGAAAGTGAAGATAAGAGTACAAATTCAAAAGCAATCGAAATGGAAGATGATACACACAACCCCTTAATTAAGATTTTTTTTTTTTACTTGGAAACTTTCCTTCCAAACCAACATAAATTTCTAGTTGTAACTATAAAAATGTACCTTTAAGTAACACAAATCGCATTTCTTCTGGAAAGAGGAAAAGCAGTGCATTTCCTTTTGCACCTTCCCCACGAGCTGTTCGACCAACCCTGTGAATATACCACTGAAAAACAACAACCACAAGCTTCAGAATCATCGTTATGGACTAAAAGGAAACTTGAAAAACAACGGAAGTGACTTTTAATGCATGTGTCGACTAAGATAAGAATAGCAGGGCCACCTTTGGTTCCGAAGGAGATCGTATTGCACGACCCAGTCCTACAAGCAAAGACAACATCAAATTAAACAAGCTATAAAATTGGTACGTGTTTTTGAAGAATCAATCTTCAAGAGCACTTCCATTGCCGAAGAACGTAAATTGAAATAAATCAAAACTACTATATAATCCAGGAAACTTAGAAAAGGACATAAACATACCACGGCGGGTATATCCAGTCCACGACCGGCAACATCAGTACATAGCAGAATTCCACTCTCTGCTTCACTGAATTCTGAAATGGTACTTGTTCTCTTTTTCTGCTTTTGCTTTCCATGGAGATCAAAGAAAGGGACATGAACATATCTTAGGAGCTCGCTATGGAATTTAACCGAGTCACATGAAGAGAAAAACACCATCACTTTTTTAGACAGATATCTCTTTAGGAAAGAATATAGAAGTACAAATCTCTTGGCCGAAGGCACAACACAATATCCTTGTTCCAGCCCTTCATTGGTAACCTGCCGTGTCATAATATGGTAAGTAACCCAATATAAGAATTAAAGCCACAAAATTATAAATTTAATATGAGAATCAAGTAAAATATAACATCAAAATTCTAATGTTTACCTCAGTTCTGCCATCGTCCACATTGACATAGATGGGTGTCGTCTGGAAAGATAAGCGCGCAAGATCCTCAACCTACAGTTTTGTTGGAAAAAAAAATGTAATAATTAAGAAGCACATAATAAAATCAACAAACAGCAGTGCATCAAACGTTTATAAAAAAAGAACTTCGGTGAAACAATAAAAATTAAATGGCTAAGTTGAAGGAGAATATCAAATCAAAAAATAAAAAGGCTTATAGAGCAATAGGCCATTCTAAGGTACAAATATATAAGGGGAATACCTTCCGAGTTGGGGTCACTGAGAATATAGCCGTTTGCCTAGTCTGGACATTAATTAAAAACTCAATCAGTTAAACAATTTCAAACTTGGATGTTGCTATATTTTCTTGCAACTAGAAACAGAAACAACAAGAATATTTATTTGTTGAAGGCCGAAGAGATCAGCAAATTAACAAAATCTTAGCACCATAATAGTATCAATCAAACTCCTTAAAGAATGTCGAGTAAAGATTTGAGCAATTGAGTTACCTTCGGAAGAAGCTTGATAATTTGCTTCATATCTTCCTCAAAATTTTGTTCCAATATTCTATCCGCTTCATCAATCATGAGACACTACAAGTGCAAGTAAATTGGAGGGAAAATAATCACAATGCAAAATAAATAGACAAAGGTTTACAACAAAATATGAAATAGTTTGCAGCCAAATTTCCAAAGGAGAGAACTTGCAAGAAAACCCAGTAAACACTTAATGAGTACAAGTTTAGGACAATGCCCAGTTGTCCCGTTCCGCCGTCACATATTAAATCTCAAGTAAATTATTCATATTCTTAAATCTACATCACTTACATTTTCTTTTCAATTCATTTTCTACAAGGGGGAAAAATTCGATCTACAAATGGAAAAGAAAAGTTTCAAGCTGTTCAATATCAGTTCAGTATTACGTCCTGAACTCTTAAAATTTACGAAGTCTACTTCACTGCCAAAAATAATAGGTCCAACCTCGTTATAAAGTATAAATGTGATTAGTGTATAAACCATTAAAGTGTTTCATAGAAATAAAATTGCTGAATAATGGTGTTAGCTACCTTCAAACTCTTATATATAAACCCTTTTGTATTTCGAAGATGGTCAAGAAGACGACCAGGAGTTGCCACCATTAAATTTACCCCCTTCACAATACGTTCTGCTTCTCCCCTTCTTGACACACCACCAATAACTAAGCCAAGTGTTTGCGAATGATATTTGAGAAGGTTCTTCGCCACAGCATGGGTCTGGATTTAAACGGTGAATCAGTTGAGGAAACATAAAGGATATTAGAACAATGCTGAGAATCTTATGAGACAAATGCAGAATTGAATGTGGCTAAATAACTTCAGCTGTACCTTAATTTTTTTGTGAAAGTAAAAGGATAAAAGCAACTAATCAAAAACACAAGTTCTTTTGTTTAATATTAAAAAAATTACAAACAAGATCTCAATTTTCTACGTTCGATATTCAAACAAAACATGGATTTCCTGCCTTCTATGTTCAAATTTGCAGAAATTTAAGACTCACAAAAGGTCCAAGCATGTTAGAACCCAGCAGACACTTTCTTTTCTTGTGCGTTTGTGTGAGTGTACGCGCACGGGCGAAAGAGAGAGAGAAAGAGAGGGATTGAATTTTAGAGTGCAAACAAAGGTGCATACTATGTCCCACATTCTTTGAACAACAATATTTTCAGTTATATGACGATATGACCTTCACAACGTCAGGGTTGCAAACAGCCACACCAATGTTAGAATTATCGCTTGGGAATGATAACAGCAAGACAAAATAGGTCCGTAGTAAGATCATCAAATTACAGTTAACAAAGTAGTGCTAATAAACATTAGTGGGAGCCTGTAATTCATCCCAGTTATTGTTATCAGATAACTAAGATGTTTGTACTTGTGATCTTAAGCTTTGATAACTCAAACATATATTTTTTAGTGTCTAAACTTTGCAGTATATAAAGAAAAACTGTGGAATAAGAATGATTTATACTCCAATCTATTTCCCAAAGCCAAATCATTCACATCTTAAAGTAACTGGCTAATACATTAGATGAATTAAAAGTCTTATGACACAAAGCTCGGATTTGTCTTTTTCTCTTAACAAGAAAACTTCCTTTTTATTGATGATGAAACCAATGGCAAAGGAAATAGACCCTTTAACACACAAAAAATTAGCAAAAAAAAAAAAAAATGTCAGAATTCGTTATCAAACATAACTCGAATCTGCCATTATAATATGGAGGCAAAAGAACAACTTCTTATAAGAGATTAGTAAGGAACAAGTATCTGAATTCACCTGTATTGCAAGCTCTCTTGTTGGGCAAATAATCACAACACCGGTGCCGTTACGCGGCCTAAAGCTTGTGTGATACAACAACTCCACGGCCGGTATTAGAAAAGCAAGAGTTTTACCAGAACCCGTCCTGGCCGCTCCGAGAACATCTCTTCCATACAGGAGAGGAGGGATTGCCCTGGCTTGAATCTGCATTGGCAATACATTCAAGGTACATTAAACAAGTTCCCCACTTAAACAAAACCACTTTTCTCTCTAATACAAATTCCCAAGTCAAATCATCATTAAAATAAAATAAAATAAAATCCCAAGTCAAAAAGTTTCATCTCCTTTGAGAAAAGTAAGCACAACCCACCAACTGGTTGCGATTCAGAAGTGCCCTTTCAATGTTTTTACAAGAAAAAAAAATTTAGAAGTTTCCTCCTCCTTTTTTTTTTTTTTTACCAAAAATAAAATAGAACAAAATCTCTCCCCAAAATCCTAAGAAAAAAAAAATAACAGTAATGAAACAAAGCAATAGTTTTCTGAAGCCAAATAAAAATAATGAGAAACCTGAGTCATATGCTGAAAACCCATCTCGTTAATCGCCGTTAAAGTGGGTTCAGACAATCCCAGAGAAGTGAAAGCCTCTGTGCTCATAATCCCATACCCAACACCACTACTCTGCACCTTCTTCTTCTTCTCCTCCTTCTCTTCTTCTTCTTCTTCTTCTTCTTCTTCTTCTTCTTCTTCTTGTAGCTTCGTTTTCACCCTGTTAAACTTCGTCTTCTTCTTCTTCTTCTTGTCCTTCTTAGAATTTTCTTTCTTCTGAGTCTCCTCTGCTTCTTCTTCTTCTTCTTCTTCTGTTTGTTGGGTTTCGTCGGGTTTGGGAGGCTGAGAGCCAGAGGGCTTCTTGGGTCTATTTCGCTTGCGCTTTCTGTTCTTGGCCTCGTCGGAGGTGGCGGAGGAACGGGGAGGGCTTGCTCTGAGCCGTCGGCCATCGTGTTGTGTGCAAACGGGACGTTGATTCCTGATTGCAAGTCGTTTGTGGGAGTGAGAGCAAAAAAGACCTCAATACATACATATATATACCTTTTTGTACGTGGCTTTCTTTTTGCACATTTGCCCCTTAAAACCTTTTATATTTCTAAAAATACCCATTAATTTATAAGTTCGATAATGTTCTCCTCAAAAATTTAAAATAATATATATATATTATTACAATGTGCTCAATTTTATGCTCAACTTCCCGTTGACTTGAGGATATAAACCCCACATTCTACTTATATGTGCACGGAAAATCTATTGTCAAGTCAAAAATTTCCAAATCCAATCTTCAAAATTTTAAATGCTCAACCTCGTGTAACTTAACTGATTAAAGCACATCACAATAATGAAAACTGCTTAGGATACTAACTTTAATATTAATTTTTGAATATTAATTTATATGATATATGAGTTATCATTCTTTTATTGATAAATGTTTAAAATATTGTTACATCAATTGAATGTATCTACTAATAAAAATATGAAAAATGAGTTGATACTCAAAAAATTCATATTAGAGTTGGTGTCCCTAATAATATTATACACTAATTAAATGTTAAGTTGTATAGCTAAATTAATATTAGTATGCAAATCAAACTTTGACATTTTTTTGGGGATAACTTCGGGATTTTTACAATTGTAATTTGAGTTGTTATAAGTTTCTTTATAAATATAAATAGTATACCATCATTAGAAATTATTGTGAGGGAGATTAAAGCAAGAAAAAAAAATTTTTTTTGAGTGTTTGACAGTGGATGAGTGTCTCTTCATCATAATGAACTACTGACATGGCTTTGTTTGGTTCACCAGTTTGAGTTGGAAATTTTAAATTTTAATAGTAATTTTTGTTGACTTTTTAAAAAAGACAAAAAACTTTTTCAGAAAAGACAAAAAACTTTTTCAGAAAAAGATAAAAACTGAGATAAAAATTTTGAGTTGGAATGGTGAACCAAACGAAGACTATAATCTCAATTGAGACGAACATCTATAATTGAGACGAACATCTATAATCTCAATTGAGACGAACATCTATAAATTTCATGTGTCCATGTTCTTTTACGATTTTTATTAATTTTGGTAATATAGACTGTAACAATTGGAAAATTCATAGCATTAATTTTTGAATTTAACATGAATTAATCCATAAATTTTTTTTGTAATAAAGATGTAAATTTTTGTAATTTTATGATACAATATGTCTCTATGCCATTAGTTATTTTTCAATATGCAAGGAATTTGAGTATTTGTGAAATTTCCATTAAGAGCATAAATAGATAAAAGTGATTATCAAAATCCCAATAAAAAATGCCAAATCCATTATGTAATTTCATCATATAAAGAAGTGGAACTTACAAGTATTTTTTAATCAATTTACAATGGTCAAAAATAAATTCTGAACTGAAAAACTGATAAAGAAAAAAAAAATGATAGTCCACATAGTAGATGTTGGATTACTAAACAAGTTGGCTGACTAGAAGAGTTAGATTATGTTTTTTAAAAAGTAAAATTTTTTTAATAGTTTAAATATTTTTAATTTCAATAGTTGTTTGAACAGTTTAAAATTTCAGTGTAAAATTTATCCTTTTAAATTATAACATACTGTAAATCACTTCTGAATAGGATAAGGACTAAAGTAGAAAAATCTTTAAGGATCTAGGGTTAAGATTAAATGGATTTTAATCTAACGGTCCATATCTAGATAAGTATGACTAAAGTAGATAAAGATTAAAAAAAAAAAGATGCAATGGATAGTAAAAAAATAATAATAAAATCTTTAATTTATCCGATTCAGAGGAATGTTGAAAGGGAGATTAAAAAAAAAAAAGTTTGTTTGTCTTCCAAATAAGTTAAACACAAGGAGAGAGAGAAAAGTAATTTTCTTTTGATTCTTCTCAAAGAGAGAAATGTCGGGGGACAGAGAAGAAAGGGAAAAAAAAAAAAATTTTCTTTTCTTTTCTTTTCTTCATCCAAATCTTTAAGCTTGATTCTCTGACAAGTTTTTACTTAAGACAAAGTGTAAAATAGACCAATTTAAATTGTGATATGTTACAAACAAGCAATTCAAGATTTAAGAATGAAAAAAAAAGAGAAAGAAATTAAAATTGTAGTCAACGAAGTATTAGACGGCTTATTTCTTAGGAGTTATCACACAGAATTGCAATGTCTAATCCATAATATTAATAGTCCTATTGAATCATCATTTTTTTTTAAGAAATATTGAATCATCATTTAGAAATTGTTTTTGGATATTATTTTAAATTTTTTTTAACAATGTTTTTTTTCACCAAAATTTAAAGTTACTACTCAATCACAAGAATCCAAACATGAGTTTAAAAGTTAGGAGGCACATTATCAATATATATATATATATATATAATAACAGAAGACAATTTATCATAATCAAAAAGTTTTGGAGGTAATAGTTATAGTTTTCATAAATGTAGTGGTTTATTCATTATTGTATGAAGTGGTGTATTGAATGACATTCACAGGGGTGGATGAGTTGTTGACTTTGCTGGCTTCTTCCTTCGTCTATTTGGATTTGACTCTTGTTGTCTCATTTTAGACATCGCTCTAGTTTCAGTTGTTGAAGCATTAGTTTGATGATGGTATGATAAATCTTAGATAGCCAACTGAGAGAAATTAATATAAAAAACCCATCTGCCTATCATATTTAAAAAAAGAAATTCATGTCTATACGACTGAAAACTTAAAAATGCTAGGAACGTCTCTGGATCCTTTCTTATTTACCAAAAAATGGTGCATTGAATGTGTTTATGGGTTTAAGTATTAGTAGTTAATTAAAACATATAATAGAATTTAAAAATATAATAAATGAAAATAATAAATTTACTATATTGTTCATAAAATAAAACTTACTATTAACACCGGCGTCCTCTCTCCAAAAAATTTCTGTCTCACTTCCTTTCCAATCACTCAGAATATGTCACATCATCTCAATAAAGGGCATCATTCAGAGAGTAGAAAACTATAGGGTCTATTTTGGTGAATGAATTTGAGTTGAAAATTTTAATTTTTAATAGTAATTTTTGTTGACTTTTTAGAAAAGATAAAAAAAATTTTCAGAAAAAGATAAAAATTAAGATGAAAATTTTAAGTTCCAACTCGTGAACCAAAAGAGACAATAGTTTCTCATTTAGATCCAAATCTTCTTCCTTTCAATTAAAAAAAAACCTTCTTACCTTTGTTATTCAATTCTCGTGAACAAAAATAAGACTATTTCTCTCTATTTTACTTTGTTTTTCTTTTATTTTCTCTCTCGTAAAAGGAAAGATGAGATCTAAAACTTTTGGGAGAAAGACATAACCGAAAACCGACTTCCATGGCGGCGTGAATCTGTTACCACGGATTCTTTAGCACTCTCTTCGTCATTATCGCCGTCTTCGCCATAGGCCGACGTGTTCCCAGATCCTTCACTTGATTTCTTTTCTTTTGGATTGATGAGTAGAGAAATTGTTGACATAAGACGACGGCAATGAAATAAGGTTGGGCTCGTGCCTCTTTCAAAATTTTGGGGAAATTTAATGGCTGATTTGCTTGTCTATTCACCTGCTGACGATTCCGGCAAGATCGTCTCCGTTTCCATTGATTCGGATCCAACCGTGGTGGGTCTTTGGCGATGATCGATAATGCTAATGGCGGAGTGGTGGGTCTCCGTTTCCACAACCAAGCAAGAGTTGCCATGCTACTGTTAGCCTCCGTTTGATATTCAAGGTTAAATCCAACTAAATTATATTTTTTTCATCTTAAGTTTTGTATTTTTATGAAAAGTCAACAAAATTTATAATCAATTTTTAAAAAATCAACTAATTTCAATTTAAAAATTTTATTTCTAACTAATTTATCAAACTGAGGCTTAGAATCTTGTTGAGTAACTTAGGTGTTCAAACAAGATGGTTATGGTGGAAGATCGGAGACAGAGTATGGTTGATTAAAAAAAAAAAAACTCATATTGGATTCTCTCTCGAAGCTTGCGTTTTGTTTATTAGTTAGAGATGAAATTTGTAAGTTAAAATTTATAAACTTTTTAAAATTATAAAAATTAGTTATTATTATTTTTTTGTTGATATTTCAAAAAAAAAAGATAAAAACTGAAATAAAAAAATACAGTTTAATTAAAGATGAGATGCCAAACGAAGCCTTAATTTGACATTAAAATTTAACTCCAATTAAATTGTATTTTTTATTTTTATTTTTATCTTTTTTTTTAAATTAACAAAATTTATAATTATTTTTTGAAAAATTAATCAACATTAACTAAAATTTTTTATTTCTAACTAATTTATCAAACGGAGACTTAGATAAATGGATGAAAACATGACAAAAGAGCCTTATATATGCTCGATTTCAGTGTATCGAGATATGTACCTATTATTAGGTCTCAAGCATACATCTTTCCCTTTGAACGCCATCAAACTTTACTGATGAATTCGTTTTTATTGAAGGATTTTTTCTCCCATAATATGGAGTCACTTGTTATGTATTGTGTTTTTGTATTTCCTTATTATATTTAATGAAATTCCAATTTAAAAAAAAATAAATAAAAGTTACATTCCCCAATCAACTCTAACTTCTTTCCATTTCGAAGCTCATGATTTTTTTTTTCCTTTACCAATTTTCCCCTGAAACAAACTCCACATTATATGGGCACACGAGAAAATGTATTAAAAAATTGGCGCTTCTTATCAATTTTCAGGTTTTTAGGAATGTAGCCACTAACGGCCTAGGAATTCCTTGAGAGTTCCCCCTCAACTTTTTTGTATTTGCACTTTTAGAAGTGCGATTCTTTCAAATTTACATGTTAGCCCCTCTAAGAACATTTTTTTTAAATTGATTCTCCGCCTAAAAACTTGAATACATTTAAAAAAAAAATTTTTTTGTTACTTTGAAACCAAAGTCTAACTAATATCCTTAAACACTTAACGAGATGTTTTCCCTTTCCCCTTCGTATGTCTACACTTTTTTGCTCTCTCTCTCTTTTTTCTTGCCTTTTTTTTTTTTTTTTTTTTTTTCTCTTTTGGTACACTGATATACATATCAAATACGATCATAATTAATAATTAATAATTATTTATTTTGTTGCATATAATAGCCCCGCACCAAAATTTTGGCTTCATCATTGTTGATTTTCAGGTCATTGCTATCAAGTTACTGGGCATTTTAATATAACTTAAAAAATTAGGGATCAACGTAAGATTTATTAAAGAGTTTGAGACGTACGATTTATAATAGAAGTAATGTGATATACATAATTAACTTACGCTGACACAATTATTCATGTGAAACAGACACACAATGATTATTGGAAATACTGAAAATTACAAGGCAAAAAAAAAAAAAAAAAGAGAGAAAGGGAGAGAGAGAAGAGAGAGAGAGAGAGAGAGAGTAGAAGAAAAGTAAGGATCAAAGGCACCCACACAACTTTGACATTAGAACCACGCGTAACCCAATTTCTTGTGCTTCCACTCCGATGCTTTGGTCCCAACTTCTTCCATGATCGCTGACCTTTTAAATGGATGCGTGTTAATCTTCTCAAGATTCTCCTCGCATCTCTCCAACTCAGCTTTCAGCTCTGCAATCCTGCGGGGTAGCTTTTCCTTGACATCATTTTCGCATCTATCTGCTTCCATACCCAAAAAAGCTATCATAATATCGCCCTTCAAAGAATCCAAGTACATAAAAATTTTAAAGTCTGTAATCATTCTAATTCCATGTAGGTAGAAATACGAATGTTGAAGATCATCCCAAGTGAGGTCTTCCACCTTAGTTTTGCACATTTTGTCGATGACTATACACAGAATTGTAGAGGTGACGCTCTTCATCGCCGGTGTCAAACTTTCATCGCCGCCGAGATCTCCATACTTGCGAAGCGATGTTTTTAAAATAGGAGCCAACGTCTTCGGTACCATGTAACCACCGACGTCCTCTACCTTTTGCCTTAAATACTTTTCATCTAATTTTAATAATAAACCTTCTTCAACTGCGAAATAATGAAGCTCCCATCGGAGCATCCACAAATCATAATCGCTGATGTGAAAAAGTCGTTGAGTTCTATCTATATCTTCTTCTATAGATCCTTTCCGTTCAAACCAAGAATTCTCTTGTCTATAATAATATGCCCATAAATTTCTTCGCAAAGCCTTATCAGAACCAAAAGGATTAATAAGAAGCTGCTTTTCTGGTTCAGTAAGTCCATCCACGATGTCTTTGAGGGTAAATTCCTTGTCTTCATGATGAATTAATTCCTTTGAAAGATCTATTTCCAACAGATC
Organism: Ficus microcarpa; assembly: GCA_025413485.1. NCBI lineage: Eukaryota > Viridiplantae > Streptophyta > Magnoliopsida > Rosales > Moraceae > Ficus > Ficus microcarpa. The sequence goes on along the minus strand of CM046380.1, from coordinate 10,547,334 downwards.
ATCGTGATCCCATCCGTTGTCTCCTAGGGTTTGGAGCTCCACATGATCCTTAGTGTCTCCCTTTATTACCTTCATGATCTGATACACAAGCCCAACATATATATTCACTTTAGTCTTAGCACGCTATTATTAGCAACGTAAACGAATGATCAGTACAAACGGATAAGTAATTCTTGTGGTTGAAAAGGAAGCATTAATTAACATCTTTAATAAATTAAAAGATACTGGTTAGTTAATGTGTGTGTATATATTTGAATAAACTAAATTGAGAGAAAAGATAACTCATATCTAAATTTTTAACACACCCAATCTAGGACCCACTAAGAATTTATCCTCTGTCAAACTCCAACTCAAAATTGTTATATAATAAAATAAAATAAAAAATATACAAAGAAAAAGTTAAACCAAGGGAAAATACAAAACAACGCGAAAAGACAGCGCAAAACATAGAGGAAGCTAAAATACATAGAGCCAGGAGCTAATTTCAACATTATTTTTTTCTTGGAATATATAGTTATATATATTTGCATATAATTTTTAACAAGCATAAATCAACTTGAAAAAATTATATGAAAATTTATCTTTCATCTACATCGAAGATAAATTTTCATATGAATTAGACTGGGGATTGATTAAGTTTTATAGGAACAACTAAGCTCGGATGTGTAAAGTTTTCTCTAACTTCTCTCTCTCCTACATTAAAAAAATCAGATAATACATATATTTTTTTGTTATTAACTTGGTTCAAAATATTTTTAAATCATATCCCCGCTCAAATAGTCCTAGCTTCATCCCGAAAATATTAAATATTATGAATTAATGCACTTTTTATCATTAAGTTTATAAGAATCAACTAATATTGAAGAGGTTGCCACATGTTTACTATAATAATATTTTTCTTTCAAAAACATCCAATCTTTATCTTTTTTGTAGATGAAGAGATTTTTTATAATTTTTTTATGGAAGCAAAGAAGAGATTGTAACCACACGTACGGCACACACCAACGTAAGGAATATATTTGGAAGGACCAGCATTACCTACAGTCTAAACTATTATTCAAGTTTTTTAATACCAAACAACATGGTAAGTAAGTTAATATATTTTTTTTATTAGGACATACATATAATTACCACTCCTTTTGTTTAATATTCATATTCACTTTTTTTTTTTTTTTTTTTGAGGAAATGCAACATTTCTACATGACAAATCCAAAGTTAATTTCTAATGAAATTCATCTATTACTTTTTGGTAAATTGCTGACAAATTGTATAGAAAGTTGTGACCTTGACGTGCTGCCTAAAATTAGACATCCACTAATAAATATGATAAATTCATAACATTTTCAAAAGAGCTTTTTTGAAAAAGAAAAAAAAATTTGGGGAACCAAATCGCGATTTAATATATAATTCAAAGAATGAGAAATTTGACCTTATTTTTTTCATTGACTATAAATATGACTATATCTATAATTAATTACGAAAAATAGATTGACAAGCATTAAACTATTCTGAAAAATTTTCTAAAAATTAGCACATACCTCATGAAATAAGCAATGGATGTGAGAAACGTATTTGCATTCTTCACAGCAATAAATACGAAAAGCTTGATTACTCTCTTTTTCGCACACATCGCAATAATATTCATCTGAATCATCTTCGATGGTTGAATGATCAGACAGAATTAGAGGATGGATGTGATACTCATATCTGATGATGGATGGCAATGGACCACATAGAAAATGGATATTGAAAACACAATCCATGCAGCGAAATATGATGGATCGAGTAAGTTCAAATTCCTCGGGAACAACTTCGACCATGTTCTTCTTACGATCATAAGAGTCTTGACAAGCATCGCATTGAATTTCGCAAGAAGATTTTTCCACTAAAGACAACAAATGGTCATGACTTCGACTTCTTACTCTTGTGTCAAGGGAACGACATTCTATACACAAGTTAAAGTTACAACCATCTTCATGACAACTGTACACGACCCTACAATCTTTTTTGCAACAACCACGACAAGATCGAGGGGGACTGACCTGGAGAATCAGAGAATGATGCGAGTGAAAGGCGGGATGAATTTTCTGTGGCAACTCTACGCATGCTTTATGGAGAAAAATCTCACACATTTTGGATTTGCAAGAGTAGGCTGGACCGGACCAACCTGATTGACATGCAAAGCATTTAGCTTCTCTTTGCCACCAATCAGGGTGCTCCACCAGGGCCATCGCTTTTTTATGGCATGCATATCGAACGAAACTGCGATCTTGGCCGCCATCAACGACGTCGGACGTTATGGTTGGTAGTGGCATCAGAGCGCATGCCATATGCATGTAGGAATCAGAACACAACTGGTCGCAAGCGTAAACATATTCGTCATTATCGAAAGGCTTCTGGCAGTAATAGCAGCAGCTGGTGTCGTTGAGTGATCTCTTTGCAAGCAACAGAGAGTGGTGTGGATGCAATGTGTGTTGCTTGATTTGTTTCGGCCGCTCCGCACATTCTTTGTGGATGGAATAGCTATGGCTGTCGATGCAAGTCCAACAGGATTCCCTTGCTCGGATTTTACGATAGCACATGCGGCAAGGGACATCTGTTGAAAAATTCCACCGATACAAAACATGCTTGTGACTGAAATGTTTAAAACCCATTTCTCTCTCAGTTGAATAGAAGAACACAAGGAACGATCATATATATAGAGAGAGAGAGATATATATATATATATTGTACTTTCTGCTTGGGCTTCTAAGGCACGAACCACGCTTTGTTCTGCCCCCACTCAACTTATAGTTTTAATCTTTAACTTCCCATAGCTATATATTTCTTTGCCTTTCTAGTGGTCCCACTAAAATGATATTTTTCTCAAACAATGCCCCCCACCATTAAAACTTTTTTTTTTTTTTTCTCATTTAACATTTAGGCTATTCTTTTTTTTTCCCCCTCTTTTTTCTTTCGTAATTAACAAGATCCCGGTTAACATTTTGTTCTTTTTCTACCACACCACTTTATTCCTCTCCACTTTTATTCTCGTTATCTTTTATCAAAAGTTTTGTCTGCTAATTAAGATTTAACAGCTTCAATAACCTAGCACGCTAAGATATACCAACTTAGGTTTATTAATGATTAATTATTATGAATACTTACTAATAATTTTCTTTAATTATTAACTTTGGAACAATTATGCAAAAATAATTTTATTTAGAAAAATTCACATGTCCCTCGAATATTTTTATTGTTTTAAAACTCGGAAAGATTTTAGTAGTTACATAATCAATAAATGACAACATTATAATAACTGAATAATGAAATCACTGTATCAACCAATAGCAATTGAATGTCAAATTTTGACATTTGCTATATTTGATGATTAATTATCAAGTACAGGAATAATTACTAGATTTAGCTTTGAAAATAATATTATATTAGAGAGTGATTTTCCTACACATAATGTGCTCTCATCTATGAATTTGATATTACCTCAAAGATAGTCTAAATTAACTAATAGTACTCCAACCACCTTAAGAAAGGTCGGAGTTGTAACGACCCATGCCTCATTTTGATACAATATTATCCGTTTTGGATCTCACGTCTGCACAATTTTGCTCTTAGACTCACCTAAAAGGCCTCATACTATTAAGAGGTGATCTCTTTACTTATAAAATATCACACATATCTATTTCTAAGTGATGTGTGATTGCACAGCTTACTATTTTCCTTTTAGAAACTAATGTTTGTCACAATTACCCCTCCTTTTGGGGCCCAACATACTCGTTGGCCACACTTCTGGTTGGGTATAAGTTTTAATACCATTTGTAACCATTGGATCAAAAATTCCAATTTTCTTAAAAAATAATTGAAGATAATTCTAGATATTATCATCAACAGATGAGTTCTTGGACTACTAACTCAACATAACAGTATTTTTTCATCATCTTCCACTAACACAATTCTCATAGTCTCATACTGTCAAAAACCTAAGCAATATTAGTTTCTACTGCATAGAAAACTTATTATAGAAGGCTTTTTACTGAAAAAGTAATTCGGTAAAAATTTCATTTGATGTTAAGACTTATCCACCAAGTTTTCATAATGAAAAAGTATCTCAGTAAATGTTTAATCTGATATCAAGAGTTATCCGCTGAATCCTCACACTAAAAAAGCAAATCAGTAGAAATCTTATTTGATGTCAAGACTTATCTATTAAGTTCCCATACTGAAAAAAGCAATCTATCTAAATTTTATCTGACTAAAAAATTGATGACAAGTCCTTGATATTGTATTTTTATATGTAGAAAAATTTTGTCTAGAACATTTCAAGATTGTTAATTCTCATACTATTAAAACTGTTAAAATACTATATTTGATGATTCGATAATTTTTCTACACATACATCAATTGGTCACCCTTTACTATTCAAACATTTTTGAATAATAATGTTTGACCTAAGCTAACTACCATGTGACAGGAGTTACTCGTATTTATTTTGTTATACATATACACATACACTTAAAAGTGGATAAATCAAAAGAAATGGGTCGGTTCTCAACTAGTTGGTCAAAAAGATTATTTTATTTTAAGTTTCTACGGTCTTTCTAAGGAACTTTTTGACGAGGACAACAGCAATAATGATATTCCTTAAAAAATCATAATCGTAATAATTAATCAATTCAAAGTCCTTATCTCCATTCCAGAAATAAGAAAAAAAAATGGCCACAAATATCAAATTTGGTGTATATTATCCACACAAACATTTTTGTTTAGTAAGGTAATCAAAAAGCAGATATTTGGTTTATTGGGTTTTCTTTTAAGTGATTTAGATAAGTACTTATTCTATTCGTGAAACACAAGGACAGGAATAGGATTCATTTTGCAACTCTTTCTTTTTTCCTTCGTCTTTCTTAAAGATATTCCAAGTCTAATATTCTCAATTACCTTTTTAAGTTTATAGCTTTGGCTTCCCAACTTAAGAAGAAAAGAATAGTTCTGCTTTTGAAAAGGGGTAAAGGATTGTTCTCGTCTTGTACTTTTATTTTTTTTTTTTTCTTTAATCTGTCCTTCCTTCTTTTGTTTCTTATTTTAAGTGTTTCCTTTCACCCCTGACGTCTAACTTAAAACATCTCTAATACCCCAAAAGGAAAAATGCGGTAACAATTAAATTGACATGTTTATGTTTTTTTTGCTATTATTTAATACTTGCTTGGATTTTTAATCTTCATACTATTCTAATTGGATGTCAAAAAAAAAAAAAAATGAAACTATTATAAGTTTATAATAACTAGAGTAACAATTCAGATATGTGCGTTTTAAAGGACAATCATACAAATCAATTAATATAAAACCACATGCTAATGATAGAGGATGGACAACGAGCCGCGTGCCTTCAACCCAAATGCCTTGTGGGTTGTCCCTTGGTTGGACAACCATCTTTTAAAAGATTGTTTTAAAAAATTCTCCAGTACAATGTTAAATGTTTATGTAAATACCTAGTTTTAATATTTGAAAAAGAAAATCATTCTTCAATGGAATTGAAACGCCTCTTCCGAGCAAGCAACTCGAAAAGAATGTTAACCAACTAAAACCTCATGCTTAACAGAAACAAATACTACGCAGCTAAACTCTATATGTCATCAAGACAAAAATGTCCTTATAATACAAAAATCTCAAATCTCAAATCTCAAAAAAACTACTAAACTTGTCATGGGACTCAAAAATCTCTAGCTCAGTCAACCTCTTGATCTTACTAGCCTTGCAAACTGTATTATAGGAACTATATGAGCTAGAGCTCAGTTAGTATACCACAAAACGTTTTCCACATTAAATACTTCTCTTAACTTTAACTTAGGGCCTTCTGATATGATGTTGATCTCGTGTTATTAGTATTTTTCTGTATAACCCATTTCTTAGAATTATTTTCCTTAAGAATTTAGCTCTTTAATCTTTATTTGGGTTGGTTCTAATAAGCATGAGATTTCACACCATACATAAAAATAGTTTCTTTGAACATCTTCAAATCACAACAGTAATAAGCATTAACATATATATGATGATAATAACAATAACATGACTAAAAACATGCTCCAAAACATAATATTATTCAAATAATGCAGTGAAATGTATATTTAAATCAACTAGCTAGCTGCTTGATAGAGAGTGAAAACAAGTTCTCTATTCCTTTTTATCGCCTCCTTCTCTCCTTTCTTTTTCTTTTTCCACTTATTTCCCTTCTTTCACCGTTTCTCCGTACTTGATTTTGCAGCAAACATCTTATATATAATGGTACAAAATGAAGAGTTGAAAGCTTGCTGAAACATGTTTCGATACTAGGTTATGATAAATCGACAGCAAACTTTCCAACGTGGGTTTACTTAAGAAGGCCAGTCATCTCTTAATAGCCACCTCATGCTTTACATAGATGTCCATCATCAGAAGCTCTCATTGCGTATATGATGAGTTGAAAATCTCATTCACCATTAGTTTCCTTTAAAATATCTAAGGTCCTCGACAAATTTTACTAAAAATAAAGTTAATATTCAAATAATCTTAATTTAATTTCTAACTAAGCCAGTAGCTTAGTTTTGCCGGCTGTTACAGGAATGTCATACTTAATTTGGTGCCTAATTTCACAAAATATAGCATAAGCCAAATTTTCATTTGTTTGATATGTCGACCTTTTCCCTTCCAAAAGTAAAGAAGAGACATGTCGACCATTTTCGTTTCAATTTAGGCTCCTTTTTCTTTCTTAATATCCCTATTAACATTTTGTTCTTTATTTTTTTTTCCCCACCACTTCATTCCTCTCCACTTTTATTCTCGTTAATTTTTATCAAAAGTTTTGCTTGCTAACAAAGATTTAAGACTTCAATAACCAAGCACGCTAGGATATACCAACTTAAGTTTATTGATTAACTATTAAGAATATTAACTTACTTTCTGTTGAAGTCAGATTTCGTACATCATCTCTCACTATACACATGTCCCCAAATATGTCAACGGAGAGCTCAAGACAACACGGAGACAAGTAGCTCAGAAGACCCAGGAATGGCTAGCGAACGACAATAGAATGACCAGCGGACGACTAATAGATCAACAAAGGCCAAACAAGGAAATTTTAGTCCGTGGGTAACAATAAGGAAACTGAATCCAATATGTTAGGCAAGGAAAGCTCAGATCTTCTCAGAAAAGGGCAACCATTTTTCAACATTCTAGGAATATTCTACCAGAATTAGGCAACTCGGGACAGTCAATCAATCCCTATAAATGGAGGCTTACTCTACAAGCCTCAGGATCCAATCTCCGGACGTTCTACTCATCATACGCAGCAAGATACACATAATATTCCCCTCATCTCTATGTATCATTCCCCATCTCTATGTACCCCTTTCTTACTGAAGATCATCATTGCATGTTCTTTTGCACATAATGAAAGCTCCTGGAAGCACTACAGAGGATGTAGCCTGGAGATTAAGGGCAAACCTCTATAAAATCAGTTGTCTCTGTTTTCCTTTACTTTTCTTGTAATTTACTTTATTTTCTGTGACTCACTACGCTGACTACTAGCCCGTCGTCCTGTTTCGATCATGGGCCCTTATTTTTCTTTAATTGTAGATTTGACCCTTTACATTTTCTTTAATAATTCACTTGTAACAAGTACACAAAATTTTTCTTAGAAAAATGCGCATATCCCAACAATATTTTTATTAACATTTGAAATCGTAAAAGTAAAGGCTTTTATTATTTAAATAATTTTAAAATGACAATACTAGGATGATTAAATAAAAAAGTCAACGTATCCAATCCATAATAAATAAATATTAAAATTTTGAATTTATTATACTGGGTGGTAAATTATCACCAAGTAAAGAAAGTAGAGAAATTGTCAGATTTAACATTGAAAATGACATTATATTAGAGAGTAATTTTTCTACACAAAATATGACTTTGACCAATTAATTTTACATTATTACATTAGAGACGATCTTTTTCCTTTCTTAAGATCCCAGTTAACATTTTGTTCTTTAATTTCTCCCACACCACTTTATTCATTTCCTCTCCATATTAATTCTCGTTATACTTTTAGGAATCAAAAGTTTGGCTTGCCAATAAAGATTTATTGGCTTCAACAACCAAGCACGCTAAGCTATGCCAACTTTATTAGGTTTATTGATTAATCATTATAAATTACTTATTTCTTTAATAATAATTCACTTGGGAGCAATTACACAAAAGTAATTCTATTTAGGAAAATTCACATGTCCCTAGGATATTAAGTTTTGAAAGTCGTACGAAGCAAAGCGTTTAGTATACAAATAAGTTTAAAATGATGATATTATAATGATTATATAGAAATAATGCAACACATTAATTAATACTAATCAAATATCAAATTCTGCTAATTGCTATACATGATGGTGAATTGCCATTAAGTATAACAAATACTGGATTTAGTATTGAAAACAATATTATATTAGAGAGTGACTTTCCTACTAAATGTCAAAATGTGCTTTGAGCTTGAATTTGACATTATTGGTTTTAGAAAATAATTTAGACTCTAACTAGCTTAGAAAAGTTCAAAGTCACATCACAAGAAACAGATATTGGGGTTTTTTTTTTTTTTTTTTTTTTGGCATATTGAGCTTCCTTTAAAGTGACTTAAATAACATATTATATTTGTGATGCACAGTGATAGGGATAATTCCTTTTGCAATTCTTCATTTTTCCCTTCCTCTTTCTCAAAGGTATTCTCTCTCTCTTTTTTTTTTTTGGCTAAAAGTTAAAGATATTCTTTTATTGAATGAACTTTCTTAAAGATTTTCTAAGCTTAACATTCTCAATTACTTTATTAAACTTAGTTTAGGTTTCCTGAATTAAGAAGGAAAGAATAATTATTCTCAAGAGAAAAGGGAAATTGTAAAAAAATGATTGTGTTACGTTCTTTAAAAGAGTGAAAATTTGGATTTGTATTTGAATTTAATAACTTTATATAATGAAATATTCAAATGTTTGCACTTCAATAATTGTGTAACCAAATACATATTTAAATACAAACATTGCATCGAATCAAATATCAAATTCAATAGGTAATCCAAACGAAATAATAAGGATAATTCCTTTTGCAATTCTTTATTTTTCCCTTCCTCTTTCTCGAAGGTATTCTCTTTTTTTTTTTTTTTTTTTTCTTTGGCTAAAAGTTAAAGATATTCTTTTATTGAATGAACTTTCTTAAAGATTTTCTAAGCTTACCATTCTCAATTACTTTATTAAACTTAGTTTAGGCTTCCCGACTTAAGAAGGAAGAATAATTATTCTCAAGAGAAAAGGGAAATTGTAGAAAAATGATTGTGTTACGTCCTTTAAATAAGTGAAAATTTGGATTTGCATTTGAATTTAATAGCTTTATATAATGAAACATTCAAATGTTTGCACTTCAATAATTGTGTAACCCAATGCATATTTAAATACAAACATTGCATTGAATCAAATATCAAATTCAATAGGTAATCCAAACGAAATAATAAGGATAATTCCTTTTGCAATTCTTTCCTTTTTTTTCCATGGTCTTTCTTAAAAATATTCTAAATCTACCATTCTCAAATACATTATTATGCTTCCCAACTTAGGAAGAAAAGGATAGTTCTTGCTCCAATAAAAGGGAAAGGATGGCTCTTGTTTTAGATATTCCTTTTTCTTTAATCTGTCCTTCCTTCTTTTGTTTCTTAATTATTTTTTTCCTGATCTCTATAACATTTTTAATACAATGCTCAATTTTTAAATAAATGCCAAGCTCTAATATTTTAAATAAGAAAATTATGCTCCAAAACAATGGTATACGTAATTTGGTACCTAATTTAACCAAATATAGCAAAAGCCAAAATTTTTATTTGGCAGCTTAATTTGGTTGATATGTCGACGACCTTTCACTTAATAACTAGATTGTCATTTTTCAAAACATAGAATTTATGACGAAAAATAGTTGTAATATTTAAAAGAACATTGTGCATCGGAGTACAAAATGTAACATTAATATATCAAATATGCCCTTTTAAACTTTTTCACATTTCGTCAAAAAAAAAAAAAAACTTTAGAAATAATAGTATTTGTATTAGAAATTATTTTAGAATTGTCGCCACTGGTCACAGTTGATAAACTAGAACTATATTGTGAATGCTCACTTAAATCTGTCTCATTTTCTTTTTTTAAATTGAGACCGGAATTCAAACTGCAGGATCAACCATTCAATCAAATGATATTAAACATGTTTCTTAACTTTTCTTAAGAAACAAGTGTGCTATTTATTTGCAAAATCTACCAAGATATCTTCTTTAGTTGGAGAAAGAATCCACACAAATCAGATTTTTTTTAGTAATATATATATCAAGAGAGAATTGAATTTGGTTAGACAATACGTGGTTTGAAAACAATGATCAGTTATTTAACAAGGCACATAATATATCATCAAATTTTCAATATAATTTCACAACATCTCGTTTCGTTCAAGTAACTCTTACCTTCTATTAGAATATATATGCAACCAACATAAATCTGTCATTGACAAGGTAATTAGTTTGTTCTTTTTCCCAACTCTCTCTAACATATTTTTCCATTTTTACCAAGCTGACCACATCTTAAATAAAAACAAAAAATAAAAAATTAAACAACAGCTTTGTTGGTTGATTTTATCTTCACTGGGAGGTAAAAGAAGACCCATCTTCCTCTGTTTATCTAAAGGAGGGCCCTTGAAGTTCTTTAAACTTGATCAAGTAATTCAATAGTTTTATGTCGTAATGTAATTTCTATACATATATATATGTCGCCAACTGCCAAATTGTTGTCCCGAGCAAATTTCACCCAGCCAGCTCTCTGTAGAAGGGCTCTTTGTCTACCAAATTTTCTGACGCACAAAATCTTCACAGGCCAAGTGCTTCCACCAGACACATGTAGGATAGCATCACTTGATTGAGAATATAGATGATTCTTCCAAAAATGGGACGGAAGATACTAATAGAATTAGAACACAAAACAAAGATAAAAAAATTAAAATGCTAAAAAGAAAACATAAAGGTGAAAATAAAAAATAAAGTTCAGAGTGGAAACACATTTCAGAGTAACAACAAACCATCAAGCTTTTTTTTTTTTAATATACAATAATATATCTACATTGAAAGCTTACCAACTCGTAAGGATCAATGACAACTGATCGTTCCATGAAGGCCACAAAATAAGGGTTTTGTGAAATGCCACGGCCGTCGCTCACTACATTGGAGTCTGTGAAAGCGTGCCTACAAGAACCTTTGGCTTCCTACCTCTCCGCGTGGTAGATTTATCTGCACTGACCATTTTCCTACTTTGACCCTTACCACTGGTTCTCATTCTCTTGTGAGGTGGAGAAGATGGTCGCAGAGATTCCTCCTCATCATATAAACTGTCAAAGATCTGAATTGTATCATCATCATGTGTACTATCAAACTTCTGAAATATGTCACTATCACCTTCAGCTTCTTCCTTCTTGGACCCATTAACATCAGGCTCATCTTGATGGGAAGCAATAGAAGGATAATGTACCTCAGAAGCAGATAAATCACAAATTGTAAGTTGGAATTTAGAATTCCCTTTGTATGTGAAATAAAGCAAGTGCCCGAAGCCTAGGGAATAGTGCTTCACAAATTCTGGCCAGCCCTGCCACAACCAAACCTTCTCGTCCCTTTTCTCCAAACCTATTTTCCATTTGAACCATCGGGAGGACAAAGAGATACTGTAGTGGATAGATTTTCTCCGAATAGTCTCACAAACTTCTTTGGAAGCCCCTGCATACATCCCGTAACATTATCAGACACAGGATTTAGAGAAACCCACCAGAAAGTAAAAGGAAAGAAAAAAAAAAAAAAAAAAAGAAAGAAAGATTTTGCAATGGAATACAATCATAACTGCTTAATTACGCAGAACCCTGGAGCAGTGTATTATATCGTGTGACCTTCCTTACGGGTAAACTGGCGAAAAATTCATGTAACTGACAAAAAATTACAAAAGGAAAACGATAGTTGTGCAAGAAAATATTAGAGCACAAAGTGGCCTCAGATTTTATCGTGTACAAATTCAACCGCATGTTATACTCCTGAAATATGTATTTCCTAACAAACTTTATGTATGAAGGTTCCTTCAATTTAGTACTAAAACAAAGTGCATGCCTCGAGATCCATTTCATTACTAAAGAAAAATAATAATAATACATATGATGAACGGTGTCACACTGACTTCTAAGTTTTTGAACTGCACCAAGTAAGTTCATAAGTTGAGCCTACAGAAAACATCAACCTTCTAAGTTCATGAGTTGTTTCATTCAGTTACTCTCTTGAATAAATTCTAGGTTTAATGTTAAAGGCATTGAAGGAAAAAAAAAAATGTTCAATTTACTTCTCATTTTCTTTTTTCCCGTTTCGTTATCCCATATAAAAAGTAACAGAAGCAGCGGGCGGGCGGGCAGGGGGGGGTGTGTGGGGTGTTGGGGAAACAAAGGAAATAAAAGAAAAGAAAAACACAGCACTTAACACTCAGCAGGACCCTAAAAAAAAAAAAAAAAAAAAATCTCTGCTAGCACCGCAGCATAAAACGATATAAAGCTTCAACAATACAATGCTGTCCAGTGATTACAATGACATTGTCGGGAACGTGAATCAGTAGAAAGCCACACCCACTTTATCCATGAAATCCAACAAGGAAAACTTGCCATGTCATGCTATAACTTAAATCTGGTGCGGATTATGGAACATTCTTAAGATAATACAACATTACTCAGATAAATAAATAAATATATATGTATGTATATATATCTAGATTATATCTTCTGCAGATAATAAGAACTGGACATCCACAAGATAAGAAGAGATGGCGTACTGGCATCTTTCTCTCAAGAGTTTCTTTCAAAGTTATCCCGAAAAAACCATAACAAGTGGAGGAGGAGCCTAAAAGAGTCAACTGTAACACATTGACTTCTACATCCTAACTACACCAGCATTTTCAAGAGTTAATCCTCTTGAAAATAACTCAGGGTTTAACGGTTAAATACATTAACGAAAGTAAATTATATATTTTTGCTCTTTCGTTATCCCAGAAAAAATGACACAACAAAAAGAAAAGAAACTAGAACAAAGTACTCAACAGAGCAACAAAAACCAAACAAAACAATAACAGCATTACATAATCACCGAACTCTCTTCTAGTGCTAAAAAGCATAGACCACAAGAATAAAGGTAAAATATATATATATATATATATGTAATCTACAACATGAAATCCATACAAAAAATCCAAACCTACCAAAAAGTCAAGAAGAGATGTCGTGACAACGAAAATCGGTTTCATGTTACTGCAACACTTCAGATTAAACAGGTTTAAGAGACTCGTTGAAATGCAAAAGCAATTTCTTAAGAGTTGATTTGAAAATGACGATTAAAACTCAAAACCAGTCTACAAGCCATCTATGGCAGCTTAGTTTCACCATAAACCCACCAAAGACAACACACCAAACCAATCAGTTTTCATGCTATAACTTAAATCAGGTGCTGATTTTATATTACATAAATATATATGTGTGTGTGTGTGTGTGTTTAGATTACATCAACAGGAGATAGAAAGAGATTGCTTACAAGCATCTTTCTCTCAAGAGTTTCTCTGAAAATAATCCTGAAAAAACCAAAACCATTGGAGGACCCAGAAGCCATTGTAGAAACAAAGAATGAAACAGTTAAGCTTCTCTCTCTGTGTCGAGTTGAGACTAAAGCACAAAGTGATGTTAAGCTGCAAAAAAGCCCCTTTGGTCAAAAAAACCGTGTAGGTCAAAGAGGACAAATTTCTCCATTTTCATCCAATGGGAATATTTGCTAATAATCCCAATCTGGTTTGGTTTCAGACGAAATCCTAATTTCTATGATTAAGCTTTTAATAACGAGAGATTTAAGAAATCAACCACAACCGATTTTGGTGAAACAACGGAAATCAGAAAAAGAAAAAGGTACGATTTTTGCTGAAGAAGTACGAGCTTGCCAGAGTGCGTCAATTTTAGAGACTCAGAGACTGTTGCTCGGTTCTCGCATTGGTTCTCCGATCGGCCCCACCTCCGCGCCGAAGGAATCGATTTGAATTCGGCTCTGATGCCATTTGCCGACGGAGGAGATAGATTATCCGGCGGCGATTTCCCGATGATTTGGAACGCCGCCGTTCAGTCATCATCGAAGCCCAAAAAAAAAAGGCGCGAAAATGGTGACAGCAAGACAACTAAACAGAGGGCAGCTGATTGGTTGAGAGGAGTTAACGACACGTCGTTTCTTGGCTTCCATAAAACGCCACGTCGTTAATGGGTGCAAATTTAAATAAGAAGGAAAAGCAAGTGCATGTATCAGTGTAGATGAATTTAAAAAGAAAAAACAAATGATAATTGGCCATGATAATCCTAATCAATGTGCAAAAAATCACGGTATTGATTAATTTATGGCAAACGTATTGGAGCCAATGAGATAGACATTGATTTTTGGCAACAATGGCATTCTTAGTGGTTGTATAAATAGTCTAGTGATAATTTTACTTCATCGTAAGATGCAAAGTTCGAATCTCACAAATCCCTCATTCCCAAGTTGAAAAAAAAAGTAGTATTTAGCTTGGATTGGAGAGAGCTTTTATAATTATCTCGCATTCTTATTAGTATGTTTCTTAATATATATATATATATATATATATAACTGTACCCTATTTGGATTACAAATTTGAAACGTAATTGAAACAATACATTTAAATCATTATGATAGAAAATGTTGTAAGAAAACTTTTTAAATAATTTCTAAAAACAGTCGGAGTATCAAACAAACTACCTATGTAAATATATATATATATATATATAGAAAGTAAGGAAAAAAATTGCGGTCAATCAGATTTGGTTCATATAGAGGGGGCACTTTACATGAATTCCATGGATTAATCAGAATAAAGTATGGAAAATCACAGTTACTAAGAAAGAAAGTAAGAAAAAGAATGAGTAAGAGCATAAACTATTGTAAAATATTTTGCCTTGATGTGTATATGCATCGACTTTCATAATGTCACGTTAATGGCCATCATAGATAGGCCCTCAATGTAATTACATTCCACTCGCAACAAATGATTTAGTAAGAGAACATATTACCAACATTTATATATACATTTTAATGTATCAATCAAGAAAATTTTAAAACCAAATATGCGGGAAAAAGAAAAAGTGAAAAAATGGTCCGATCTTTAAATGAATGAATGAATAAATAAAAGGTTTTGATATCTCATTTTAAAAGAAATTTTTGGCATGCCATAATCTGTTAGATCTCGTAGGATGGAAGTCTTAAAAGTGCATCAATTTCAAGCGTTTGCACAAAAATTTAGCACCTTGTTTTAACTCAATTTTAAACATTTTTATGGAATTTTTTTTCTCATAAAAATTTGAATAATACTATTTAAATTGTAGATTGAAAATATAATGCAAACAAAAACTAAGATAACTATGTGATTAAATTCAACTTAAAACCTGGCTCAAGAAAAAGCTACATTGGCAGGACTACTCATGTACTCATGTGATATAAATCAACAAAGTTTTTTCTTTTTTTTTTCCTTTTTTTTTTTAAGGTTAAAGGGTTATAAGGAAAGGGGATATTGCATCTAGATAAACTTCGGTGAGGTCGCCCCTTCATAATAATATAGATCTAATTATTCATATATCCTGACCACTAAGGTGAAACAGTTCAAACTCGTGTCCTTGATAAGGAGAACAATCTGATACCAGCCCACCTAGTTTCTTGGTAGTAAATCATTAATTTGTTGAAGAATCCTAAATCCTAACCCACTTCCATCCATAATAGTCTAGTGCATGGAAAGTACTTTTGTTTTGCTTAACTAAACGAAGGCCTTATGTTCTTTCAACGTTGATCAGACAATCTCAATTAGGGGCAAATATAGTCTCTTCAATTAAATGGTTTACTTATTGTGAGGGACTATACATTTTTGCAAACATATTAATTTGTATAAGAAAACGTGACGTACCACTTTACAAGAATTTGTCACACGTGATTTGAAGAAGGATTTTCCAGAAGAGAATTTGCTGGCTGCTTCAAAAGCCTTGCCATCTGTTATAACCCTTCGAGTGTGCTGCCTAGCAGCTGTGACCTTGCCTATACACAAGCAGTGGATAAGCAGTACTAATTCATTTGTTGGTAAAATTTTGCACTCTTTGATAGCTTCTAGATTTACCTTTCTTGGCATCAACTTTTGCCTGAGGATGTTGAGACTTTATCCCTACAGCTTCGCTCTGTAGATGAAGGCAATAATTATCTCCTTGTGCCCTTTTTAAAAGTTGAGCACTAGCTCTAGTTCTCATTCTCTTGCAAGGTGGAGAAATCGGTGGCAGAGATTCCTCTTCTGTGTTGGGACAGGTTGATGAACTGCCCACGATTTGAACTGAATCATCATCATCATCATCTTTGGTTTCCTCTTTATTGGGCACTTTGGGATTCCCTTGAACCTCAGACTTGTCTGAATGGGCAGGAATAGAAGGATAATCTATCTGACAAGTAGATGAATCACAAAATGAAAGTTGAAATCGAGAATTCCCTTCGTGTCTGAAAATAAGCAAGTGCCCAATGCCTAAGGAATAGTGCTTTGCAAATTTCAGCCAACCCTAATTCAGCCACACCTTGCCATCGCTTTTCTTCAAACCTATTTTCCATTCCAAACCATAGGGAGGTTTGAGTAAAATCGATTTGGGCAGAGTCTGCCATATAGCCTCACTACCCTCTTCGGAAGCTTCTGCATACATCACAGATAGCATTCTTCAGAATACACAACTTAGCTACAATCCAAAAGTAAAGGGAAAAATAGAAAAGAGCACTATTCCTTAGGCATAGGGCACTTGAAAGCTTTAAAAAATTAGTGCAGTACACAGTGTGCTCTTCCTCATGCGGAAGTTTGCAGAAAATTCGCACGTCCATGGAGACTATAACCAAGATTTCTAAAGGAAACAGTACTAACGCAAGAATATATTAGACCATAAGTGGTCTTAGATTTTATCTTGCAAAAAGCCAAGAATATGTTATGTCACTAAAATATGCATTTTATAAAGTTTCTTTTTGATTAACACTAAAACAAAGTACATGCCTTTAGATCTGTTTATTTGTCTAAAAGATAAAAGAGTAATCAGTCAAGCATTGGCTTCTAAATCCTTTTTCAAAGGTTAACTCCAATCATCCCTGTTTATAATGGTTGAATTCATTAACAAAAATTGAAAAATGGAAGTTCATTTTTTTTTTTTTACTCGAACAGAACAACAAAAACCAAACCAAACCAACAATAACAGCATAACAACCAAACTCTCTTCTTCAAGTACAAAAGCATAGGCTACAAAAAAAAAAAAAAAAAAACCGAAATCAACTAGATACAGCATACAACAATACGAAGGCGATTCAGATAACAAGTACAAAGACATGTTCATGGACACAAACTAGTAGGAGACCAGACCTAGTTTACAGTTTGGCCATGGAATTCATGAAACAAGACCAAGAAATAAAAAAAAAACCAACGACATGAAATCCATTAAAAAAAAATTCAAACCCAACAAAAACCGAAAAAAAAAAAAATCCAAGAACAAATGTGTTCACCAAAAAAAAAAATCGTCCATGTTACAGCTGTTCTTCAGATCATACAAGTCTGAGAAACTCACAGAAAAATAAAAGCAGTTTCTTTTCATAAAAATAAAAAATAAGGAGAAGAAATGAACAAAACCCATGTGAGAAAATCTACTAATACAAAGAGGTGGCTTACAAGTTTCTCCTTATTAAGAGTTGATTTGAAAATTATGTTGAAAAACTCAAAACCAATCGACATACCTTGCCCATCACCAGAATCCACCGCAGAAAAAGAAAGGAAAAAAAAAAAAGGTTTCTTTCTCTTCTCTCTCTCTCTCTATTTCCAAGAAGGTAGTGATGTGGTGAACAGAAAAACCCTAGGTCAAAGAGGACAGCTTTGTTCCTTTCTCTCTCTGTTCTTCTTTTGGAAAAAAAAGAGCAAACTAGGATTTTTATCTAGTGGGAGTTTTTGCCTAATAATCCCAACCTAGATTGGTTCCAGACGAAATCCTAATTTTTCTGATTAAGCTTTAAATAACTAGAGATTCAAGAAATCAACCATAAACGATTTTGGTGAAACAAAGGAAATCAGAAAAGCAAAGGTACGATTTTTTGCTGAAGAAGTACGAGTTTACCAGAGTACGTCAATGTCGGAGACTCAGAGCTTTTCCTATTGGTTCTTCGATCGGCTCCACCTCCGCATCGCAGGAATCAATTCGAATTCGGTTCCGATGCCATTTTCCGACGCAGAGAAAGATTTTCCAGCGGTGAATTTCCGATGATTCTTATCGCCGCCGTTCAGTCTTGTCGAAGCCACTGAAAAAACATGAACAAAAAAATTTAAAAAAAAAGGCGCCAAAATGGTGAGAGACATGATAACCAAAAAGAGAGAGGGCAACTGATTGAAAGCTCATTTATTTTGCAGTGCTTTTACCTTTACTTCCATTGAGTTAAAAAAAAAAAATAATAAGTAATAAAAAAAATAAAAAAACCAAAGCTATAATTTCTCAATAATTGTTTAGAATTAAAAAATTTTTAATGTCAAAATGATTTCTAAAGTATTCTAATAAGTACTAATTATATAAAATGAAGTTTGTAATATATAATTTGATTTTTGTTATAAGTTTTAAAGTTTATTTAGTAGAGTTTTTTCTTAAAGCTACATGTCTTGGCTTTGACAAGAAGCATTTCTAAAAACGAGAAGCTCTTATAACAAATTATCTAAATAATTCTACAAGATGATTCTAGACCTTTAAAGGCAAAAATAATTTCTAAAAAGCTTTGCCAAACAGACCTAAAGAGGAGCTAATAAGATGTCGTTGCTTGGCTTACATAAATCATCACGTCGTTTTCATTTATTTATAGTTTCTTTTTTTTTTTTTTTGGAAACATTTTTCAAGAAAGAAAAATAAATTTAAGGGTGTTTGATACTAGTACCTCGAAACCTAAACCTAACACCCTTTGGCTTTTCCTCTAAAATTTTTATTTTGATAATTTAACTCTTGATCTTTTTAAATTTTATTATAATTGTACTACGTTTCAGGTTCAATAAAAAATAAGGTTTTTTGTTTTCACATAGGCTTTTTAGGATTAATTTAACAGAAAATTAAGCTGTATAAAGTATGTTACAATAATTTAACGAACTTAGTAGATAAATTGCGAAAAAAAAATTATTGGGAAACTAAAAGTAATCAAAAGATGAGAAGTTAGTGAATTCAAATAAGGATAGACCACAATATTGTTTGAGAGTAGGAAAGCACACGGCATATCATTTTCCACATAACTACTTGTGACAAACTTGGAATGAAAACGTTGGTCGTTTTGGTTGAGGGACATATAACTTTCGATAGACAATTGCCTATCTTTCTTCAATTTAATTTCGTAAAATTCAACCTGAATTACGTGCCATTTTACGATTTTTTTTTTCTTTTGCTAAAGCACGGAAATGATTGAGATGTGATTTGAGGCATTACTTAATGGGTGATTCCACAATCTACATTGAATTTTATTACAGCATGAAGAGTTTAAATCCTCCATCTCAAATTTAAAAAAACATGTGATGTTTTTGTAATGATCTCATTTTAAAAGGATGTGTCATGTCTTAGGGAAGAAGATATATGAAAATATATTTAGTGTGTGTTTCGGGCTAAGGTTTGGATTGTAGAATTTAGATTTAAATTAAATTGTTCGTTTGTTGAGACATTTAAATTGTTGAAATTAAAAAGTATAAAAACTTGAAATGTATTAAAAAATTAATATAAAACTTATTTTGTTCATCTCGAAATTCTATGCAATTAAAAAAAAACATCTCATTTGAACTTATCTATGCAAAATTATGAACTTTTAAAATTTGAATTACAAAACCGTATAGATAATAAAATCAAAAGAAAATGACAAAAATTAAATTGTAATTGTAAGGTTTAAACCCTAACACCAAACAACCATACTTCAGACAATTTTATTAATTTTTTTAAAAATAAATTTTAATAAGAGCGCACACCCTATCACATCATCTTTGATTATGAGTTTGTAACCTTGAGGAGAAAAGTTAACAATCAGTTAATTGACCCAGACAAGTCAATAATTGAAATTAAAAATCATAGTGCAAGAAAATAATTGAAGAGATTATGATAATAGTCACAGGCCATTAACTTCTGAACTTAAAATCATGAGATTTACACTAAAATGACCTTTTTTTGATAAGTTTTTTAAAAATTGCCCAAATTTTTAAAAATTAGTTAAAAAGCTTAAGTTTTTAAAAATAGTTAAAATGTCTCTTTTTTTTTTTTCCTTAGAATGGTCAATCAATGATTAACCATATTGAACAGTTAATCACTGATTAATTATCGATCAATTAATGATTGATTATTCTTTAATCACTGATTAACTATAATATGACTCATAAATTTTTGTAATCAATTAATGATTGATCCATAGTCAATCATTAATTGACCATAAATAATATAACAAATTTTCATTTTTGTAATCAATCAATAATTGACTATGAATAATATCACAAATTTTCATTTTTGTAGCAATCATTAATTGACCATAAACTATATCACAAGTTTTCCGGTAAATTAGCCATAGCCCCCTTCTCTCTCCCCATTCTTGATTCTCTCCCTCTCACCACTGCTTTTTTTTCCCCTTCTCTCTCCTCTAGTTTCTCTCTCTTTCCTCATTGATCGGAAAGGCATTGTACCGATGATGATAGTAACAGTGACGGTTGAAGCTTGTTGCAGTTCAACTGGAGAATGCCAAGACCATCACGATTTCCAATAGAATGAGTGATCGAGGGTCGCAGGCTCCGCGAGCTTTTTTCTCTGGCAACGAGAGCGGCTTACTCTCCGTAATTTGGTTTCTCACTCTCTGTCATTAGTGGCACAACGATTTCACCCTGGTGTCAGGATTCTGATGTTGCTAGTCTCTATCCAAGGCTATGGTTAGCAACAGTGATGGTTGAAAGGAGAGAAGAGAGAAACGGGTAGAGGGAGGACAGAGAGAAAGTGGTGGGGGGAAGAGGAATTTGGGAAGTTGATGAAATTTGATTAGGCCATTTAGCTACATAAAAATAAAATAAAATAAAATAAAATAGGCTATCAATTAGATTAGGTGATTACAACGGGCTACCCGGCCTAATTTTCCTAAAATGATTAGCCTAAATTTTGAATTACAACACAAGACAAACTGGTCAAATAGTAAAACGAAAGCAAAGATATACTTACATTCGTGGCACTTTTTTTCCCCCCCTCTTTCGCACTTTTTATTTTGATAATTTAACTTTTGATCTTTTTAAATTTTGTTATAATTGTACTACATTTTGGATTTGATCGAAATTTGTTTTCACAAAGGCTTTTTATGATTAATTTAACAAAAAATTAAGCCATATGAAGTATGTTACAATAATTTAACAAACTCAGGAGATAAATCGGGAAAAAAATTTATTGGGAAACTAAAAGTAATTAAAAGATGAGAAGTTAGTGAATTCAAATAGGGATAGACCACAATATTGTTTGAGAGTAGGAAAGCACACGGCATATCATTTTCCACATAACAATTTATGACAAACTTGGAATGAAAACGTTTGTCGTTTTAGTTGAGGGACATATAACTTGGGATAGACTATTGCTTTTCTTTCTTCAATTTAATTTCGTACGTGCCATTTTAGGATTTTTTTTTTTTTTCTTTGCTAAAGCATGGAAAGGATTGAGATATGATTAGAGGCATTATCTAACGGGTGATTCCACGATCTACATTGAACTTTATTACAATATAAAGAGTTTAAATCCTCTATATCAAAAAAAAAAAAAAAAAAGAAACATGTGATATTTTTGTAATGATCTCATTTTAAAAGGATGTGTCATGTCTTAGGGAAGAAGATATATGACAATATATTTAGCATGCGTGTGGTACTAAGATTTGAATTGTAGAATTTGAGTTTGAATTGAATTGTGCGTTTGTCAAAACATTTGAATTATTAGAATTAAAAAGTATAAAAACTTAAAATGTGTTTTAAAAAAAATCAATATGAAGCTTATTTCGTTCATCTTGAAATTCTATGCAATTTAAAAAAAAATTCATTTAGACTTGTCTGTGCAAAATTATAAACTTTTAAAATTTGAGTTGTAAAACTGTGTAAATAATAAAATCAAAAGAAAATGATAAAAATTAAATTGTAATTATAAGAGTTGAATCTTAACACCAAACAACCATATTTCAAACAATTTTATTATTTTTTTAAAAACAAATTTTAATAAGAGCCTACACCCTATCACATCATCTTGAATAATGAGTTCATAACCTTGAGGAGAAAAGTTAACAATCAGTTAATTGACCCAGGCAAGTCAATAAATAAAATTAAAAATCATAACACAAGAAAATAATGGAAGAGATTATGATAATAATCACAGGCCATTAACTTTTGAACTTAAAATCATGGGATTTATAGTTAAATGACCTTTTTTTGATAAGTTTTTTAATAAATGACTAAAATTTTTTAAAATAAGTTAAAAAGTTTAAGTTTTTAAAATTTAGTTAAAATGCTATATATATATATATATATTTTTCATAGAATGGTCAATCACTTTTGTAAATAGTCAATCAATAATTGACCATATTGAACAGTTAATCACTGACTAATCATCAGTCAATCAATGATTGATTATCGGTCAATCCCTGATTGACTATAATACAATTCACAAATTTTTGTAATTAATTAATGATTGATCCATAGTCAATTATTAATTCAATCATTAATTGACCATGAACAATATCACAAATTTTCATTTTTGTAATCAATCAATGATTGACTATGAACAATATCATAAATTTTCATTTTTGTAGTCAATCTTTGATTGACCATAAACTATATCACAAATTTTCCACTAAATCAGTGATAGCCCCCACTGGCGATAGCCCCTTTCTCTCTCCCCATTCTCGATTATCTCCATCTCACCACTGCTTTTTTTTCCCCTTCTTTCTCCTCTGGTTTCTCTCTCTTTCCTCGTTGATCGAAAAGGCACTGTACCGATGACTATAGCGATGGTGACAGTGGTAGCTTGTTGCAGTTCGACTGGGGAATGCCGAGAGCGCCGCGATTTCCAATAGATAAGCAATCGAGGGTCCTAGGCTCCATGAGCATTTTTCTCTCGTGACAAGAGTGGCTTCCTCTCCGTAATCTGGTTTCTCACTCTCCGTTGCGAGTGGCACGACAATTTTGCCCAATATGTCAAGATTCTGACGTTGCCAGTCTCTGTCCGAGGCTGTGGTCAACAGCGGTGATGGTTGAAAGGAGAGAAGAGAGAAAAGGGTAGAGGGAGGAGAGAGAGAAAGAGGGGGGGGGGGGGGGGAGAGTCTGGGAAGTTGATGAAATTTGTTTAGGCCATTTAGCTAAATAACAAAATGTTAGGCTATCTATTAGATTAGGTGATTGCCATGGGCTACCCAACCTAATTTTCCCAAAATGATTGGCCAAAATTTTGAATTACAGCACAAGACAAACTGGTCAACTAGTAGAATGAATGCAAAGATCTATACTTACATTCGTGGCAGTTTTTTTTTTTTTTTTTTTGCCCCCCTCTTTCGCACGCGCTAAGCGCATGCTATGTAACTAGTAATGCTAAGAGAGAAATCGGACCAAAGAGGACACACATATTGCAGTCTAAGGGCACAAAACCATTAAAAAGCCATGTTTAAATCCGCATGACATGAAAATTACAGAAGCTACTGCTGCTTATAACTGTTCAAGTTCAACAATCTTTCTAGATGATCAGTTAACGCATGTTATTTAGAAATATGTAGACTTTGAACACGACCTCTCTCTGATCTTTCCTCTTATTCAGCTCGAAGATGCACACATCTCCGCGATACAGAGAGTTTTCAGTCCGGAATTTAGAGTAACCTCCAGAGAGAAAAGATCCAGAGTTGCAGTTTGTGAAGTGCACAGGCCATGAACTATTCCCTACTTCAAGTCTTATAGTTTGCGCCTTTTGTTCCAGTCTCCTCGCAAAGGCACATGGCAGACGCTGTGAAAATTGAAGATCATTGAAAAAATGTTGTCACTAATCGTTGAAAGTGGTTTGGGAAGGAGACAAAACCCGTTTTCTTAAAGATCTTAGCTATTGCTTTATGCTTACTCAGGGGAATGTAGCCAGTCTCCCACTATCAATTAACTGATATAAAGACGTTTGGTAAAAATTAAAAAACAAAAACTAACTGATATAAAGAAATTTTATGAGGGAAAATTAACTTTTGATGGAGACATATTATTAAGTACGGAAAATGCTACGTACCGCAACATAAGTACTTGTCACAATTGTTATGCAGAAGGGGTTTTTTGAAAAGAATTTGTTGGCTGCTTCGTACGCTTTGCTCTCTCTAAATTGCAATGAAGTGAGTCGCCCAATAGCTCTGTGATCTCCGGATTTGAACTTCCCAAACTTGACTGTACACAAAGTAGTAAACGAACAGTACTAACTCATACGTTAATGAAAATTTAGATCTTGAACCTTAAGATTTATATTTCTCGGCGTAGCCTTTACCTTGAGGATTTTGAGATCTGGTCTCTTCAGCCTGGCCCAGTGGATGAATGCCAAAGTCATTATTGCTAGAGTCACTCCCTAGTGTCTTATCCTCTTCTGTTGGAGTCTGAGACCGCGTCTTTGTTTGAACCTACGGCTTCCTCCCTATCCGTGTGGCAAATTTGTCTCCACTGGCTGTTTTAATACCTTGACCACTGGCACTGGCTCTCACTCTCTTGTGATGTGGAGAAGATGGTGGCAGATCTTCCTCCCCGGAAGACGAACTGTCAAAGACTTGAACTGCATCACGATCACCTTCTGTTTCTTCCTGCTTGGACTCATTAACATCACACTCATCAAGATGGGCAGGAATCAAGGGAGAAGATATTTCACAAGTAGTTATATCACAAATCGAAAGTTGGAATTGAGAATTCCCTTTATATCTGAAAAAAAGCAAGTGGCCAAAGCCGAGGGCATAATGCTTTGCAAATTCTGGCCAACCTTGCTGCAGCCGCACCTTGCCGTCCCTTTTCTCCAAACCTATTTTCCATGTTGAACCAAAGGGCGGTTTAAGAACCACCGAATTGGATAGAGACTCTCCATTTAATCTCACAAACTTTTGTGGAAGTTCCTGCATACATTACAGCTAGCATTTTTCAGATACAGAATTTAGAGAAACCATCAGAAAGTAAAAGAAAAGATATTCAGTTCCTGAATAAAAAAAAGACGGATTAGGCAATGCCATAAAACTATCATAGCTAAATTACAAGGAAACTCGTCGCACTGTAGTATACAGTGCCATCTTCCTTGTGGATAAACAGGCATAAAAGTCTCGCAATATGAAGATGATATCAAAGATTACAAAACAAAACAATACCTTTCCAAGAAGAAATTAGACCACAAGTGGCCTCAGATTTTAGCTAATAAAATCCGATAATGAATTCCATAGCTGAAATATGAAATCATAACAAAGTGTATGTTTCCTTTCGAAAAAATAAAAAAAAAATAAAAAAATAAAAAATAAAAAGAACTAAAAGTTTTTGTAACCAGGTTTCATTCCATTTAGTATGGTTAAATGCATTAAAGAGAACCAAACCAGTTCTTTTCATCCCTCTTTTTCTTTTTCCCATTTTTTCATCCCATAAAGAAACAGAACTAGCCGGAAAAAATATGAAAATGAAAAGAAACAATAACAGTAACAAACAATCAAATGAAATCTCTTCTAGATACAATGACAGAACACGAACATGAACCCAGTAAAAAACAACACCCATTTCAGCCAAAAAGTTCATAAAAATTCCATCAAAGTAAACACACTTATTGTTTCATAAAAGCTAACATATGATAAAGAAAACAAAAAATATGGTGCAGATTATATTACATTCTTCAGATTACTAGAGTAACACTCCTTAGATTATTATCTAAAAAAAGGGCAAAATTTGAGACTATTAAAGCTACAGAAAATAATAAGAAAGATCCACAATATAGAAAGAGATTGCTTACTAGCATCTCTCTCTCAAGAGTTTCTTTGAAAATTATCCTGCAAAAACAAAACCCATTGGAGGAGGAGCCTTGCAGATTCCTAGCAGCCATTCCAGAAACAAAATTACAAAGCTTCTCTCTCTACCTCTCTCTCTCTCTCTCTCTCTCTCTCTAAAAAAGAGGTTCTATTTCTACTCTGGAGTCTTCAGAATACAATCCGGTCAAAAAGCCTAAATAAAAAAGAGGACATTCTCTCTCTCTCTCTCTCTCTCTCGTCTTCATCTGTAATAAGATTAAACAATGGTTTTCATCTAATGGGAAGTTTTGCCTAAAATGTGATCTTCTGATTAAACATCGAGAATCACGAAATTAAAGAAATCAAACCTTAACCAATTTGGGCGAAACACAGGAAATGAGAAAAGGTACGATTTTTTTCTGATGAAAGTAGGAAAAGAGCTTACCAGAGTACGTCAATGTCAGGGACCGAAACTCGCCTTAAGCCATTGGTTCTCCGGTCGGTCCCAACCCCACAGGAATCGATTTGGGCGCCATTTGTTCTCGCCGGAGACAGAAATTTCGTGGCGATTTTCCGATGATTCTGATTGTCGTCTAATCGACGCCGGCAATTGGGGGAGAAAAAAAAAAGGCGCGAAAATGGGGAGACTTGAAGAGACGAGACTACTTGGTGGCAAAGGCACAGCTTATTTAGGAAGACATAAAATGTTCTGTCGTTTCGATGTTGCATTATTTTTATTATTCTTATTATTATTTTGGTATGATTAAGGGAATTTCCGCCCAACGACCTCGTATTTTAAATTGTTTAATACTATTATTTTTTGAAATTTCCGATAAGACACTCTATTATGAAATCAAATATATAATTATCGTTAAATTATGTATATAATATTATATGACTGGAATAATTATCTTTCACTCATTATAAATTTTTATATTTTTCACTTATATATATATATATTTATTAGAATGAACACTTATATGTTAAACAATTAAAATATTAACTCATAGTTAAACAATAATTCTCACAAGTAACATTAAATGAGATCCTAATGAAAGAACACGTCAATACTGTTATTATTATTATTTTGATTATGAAAAGAATACCAACACCGGGGGAACATAACAATTATTCACATCATGTCTAAAATACTTGGTATGTGTAGGGTCACAATTGATAATCTAGCATCTTCACTTAAATCAGTAATTTTTTGCCCAAAAAAAAAAAACATCAGAATTATTATGCAAATATTATGATTATTATTAAAAGACTTGTATAATTCTATAAATAATTTTTGTGATAATTATTATGTGCTATGTTTTTCCTAAAATATTGCAGACAAATTTTATGTATTTCAATTCCACCTTTATAAACACGTTATTTAGTGTAATATTCCTTCTTCTTCTTCTTCTTTTAAATCAAAATCAAGGACAAGAATTAAAACTGTACACATTTCGTAAAATCATAATAACACTATGCTAGATTATTACTTTTTTTTTTTAAAGGACACTACACTACGTAATACCTACAATCACATTTAAATCGGTAAGGTAATTATTTTGGACATTGATATGCTTCAACAAATTGGCTTTGTGGTGCTTATCTTTGGTAAACCTCTTAGGGACTGAAATATTATGTTCAAATAATTCTCAAACAAAAGCCGTACTGATGGTAAATTTTATTGTTATAGTTCTACTTTCTAGAAGCTGTAATAATTTGCTCAAATTCTTCCACAAAATTGACTGAACAAAAAATAAATAATTTTCACATAGTTCATATGATGATATAGGTTTTATTTGATATTTAAGTTTAACTCTAATTAACTTATATTGTTTTTACTAGATATTAGTATTTTTTTAAAAAATTAACAAAAATTTTAACTAATTTTAAAAAAATTAATCAATTCAATTTAAGAATTTTAACTTTAACCCGCGTAGTGTTCACGGGCAGAAAGAAGAAGATCTAAATTGCAAATTATTATTCAATCTACAAATATGAGAGATAAAGAAGAATCAAAAGCCGAGGTCCGTAGTATGGCAGTGTCCTTTTCCAAACTCTAACACATCTTTTTCCGTTTTTATCAAGCTCTCTGCCTCTTAATTCTTAAGGTAAAAATAAAAAAAAATTTACGGCCTTTTTGAGAGTCAGAAATGACTTTATTTTGAATATAAAATAAAAATGAGCATATTTTGTATATGGTATTGAGATTTTTTTTTTTTTTTTATATTGCATTCAGTTGTATTCGTACAAAGATTAGTTTGGGTACAAGAAAAATGTAAATTTCTGCTTTTATATGTTTATGAAAATATTTATTGGGTGTATAAGCTTTAAAAAATGAAAACCGAAATAGAAAATAATTAAAAAATGAAAGCAATTTCTTAACAAAAAATTGAAAACAATTTTTGTTTTCATTTTTATTTTCTAATTTTGTGCAAAAACAAACCCGATTTTAAAACTATCTCCAAAATACCTAATTTGAAACCGTGAAACGCCTTTCTTTTTTTAATCATTTCAAAATAAAAGCTAGTTTTTTTTTTTTTTTTTGGATTAAGAGAAAATAAGACTCATTTTCTTTTGATTTTCTAAATGAATTTTTTCTGTTCTCTAAAGGAAGGCCCTACAAGTTCTTCAAACTTGATGTTACATGCATGTATAGTAGAACTTTCTAAAAGCTCTTTTGATTTTCTAGATTCAAAGCAGTTTATGAAAGTGTTTGAATAATCTATCAGAAGAGTTTCTAATCTCCAGAAGTGTTTCCTGTCAAAGTCAAAAGGTGTAACTTCTAACAAAAACTCTTCTAAGTAAATTTTAAAACTTGTAATAAAATTTAAATTAGACATTATAAATTTCATTAAAACATTTTTATACTTATTAAAAAACTTTAAAGATCATTTTGACCTTAAAAGCTCATTGGTTTCAAATACTTACTGAGAGATCATAGATTTTGCTTCTCTTATTTTACTGATTAGAAGTAAAAGTAAAAACTCTACCAAACAACTCCTAGTAATTCAATAACTTGATGACACAAATGTTACTTCAGCATATGACAAGACAGATTACACAACTATCTCACTTTGTAGCTAAATTACATACAGTATGTAAATTTGACAAACAGCCTCCCCTCTTTTGTTTCGTTTTTTTTTTTTTTTTTTTGGCTCGAAGACAAACAGCCTCATACTTAATTATGCTCTTGTCCTTATCAAAACTAATTGAAATTAGAATCAAATTAAACTCAGTTCTGCAAGTATTTTGGAATCAATATCAACAATGAATTTAATTAAGCCAATCACAAAAAATCATAGGACCTTGCTCATAATCCCAGACCCAAAGCCAGTTTTTCTTGCTCCTCGTATCTGCCTCCTCCTCAGCTTCATTATCTTTCTTTTATTCCTTTTTTAGAAAAACAAAAAAACAAAACAAAACTATTCTAGGCTCTCATTAAAGCTGATGACAGATGTGTTTTGTTTAGATCATAAGTTTAAATAGTAAATTTGAATGGAAAATTTTTTTAAACAGTATCCAAAAACAATTTCCAGATAGTGATCCAAACGGCCACTTAACTTTGAGCATCCATCAAAATGACTGTGTTTGTCCTAACATGTTTATTTGTGCGACAGCTTGCTTAAAATATGACCACCACTGTAACGATGAATTGATTAGGTAACAACACTAATTACATGGCTATTGATTGCAAGCATAGCCTAAACCCTAGCATCTAAACTTTAGCAATAATTCTGCAATTAACTCCATCATAAAATGTGGAGTTCAAATTCTCGTCCCAAACTCGAAAAAACTAATTACATGGGTTTCATCTGGGGTTAAATGTCTCCCATTAGAGAGCATAAAATCCTAATTACATATCACACAGATTAAAATCCTAACTCAGAAAACTGTGTGCTTAAATTCATCTTAACCTGGCTCAAGGAAAAAAAAATTTTCAAAATTGATCTGGTCATCAAATGAATGTTAGCATTTCCTTTTTCCATTTCTAATTCTTTTTTTTTTTTTTATCCCTCCACTCTTTATTTGGATGAAAGGGCAAAGAAGATGAAGATTTCCAATTGAGGTCTCACTCACTGGTCCATTGAAACATTGCATACAATCTCATCACCAAGTACAACTCGAATTTCTTTAACACGAATTGCAAAATATTTTTACCCAAGGAAAAGCCAGTAATCACATTAGAAAGCAAATCACATAGACACTACCATTCTTAAAAATCTAATACTAGGATTTAAATGTTTTTTCATTTACTATCATGCTAATTCTAAGAATAATGGTAATATTCACAGCCCATAAACTCTGGACCTTAAATCAGTAGCCTAAACGGAATCATATCACATGACAAACTAATCAAATAGCAAACGGAAAGTTAATTAAGATAATGCTGAAACAGAAATGGGACCAACCAAAGTCTAAGAGCATCAGTGACTATTGCAAACCGGTAGAAACCATGTTTAAATCAGCACAGGAGGATGCAAAAAACAGAAGCTATAGCCGAAAAATTCTCAAGTTCAACCTTACAAGATAATTCTACTCTTGGCATCGAAAAATTGAAACTTTTAGTACAACCTCTCTTAGAGAATTCTTTTTGTTGAGCTCGTAGATGCAGACATCTCCTCGGCCTAAAGAGTTCTCACTCAAAAATTTAGAGTACCCTCCACACAGAAAATGTCCTGCATTGCAATCTAAGAACTGCACGGGCCACGATCTATTCCCTACTTCTAGTCTCACAGTTTGTGGCTTTTGCTCAATGTGTCTCTTAAAAAATGAAGCAGGCAAACACTGCAAAAACGAAGATTATTACAAGGGCATATAAATATTCTTCTTGATGCATATTGATTTGCACGTAAAATGTAACGTACCAGATTGTAATTACGTGTCACGACTGATTTGAAGAATGGTTTTATTGAATAGAACTTGTTGGCTGCTTTGAAAGCTTCACTCTTCCTAAGAAGCCTTCGAGTCGGCAGCACAACAACTTTTTGGTTTCCTGAGTTAGACTCTGCGAGCTTGGCTGTAGAAAAAATTGCAGTCAATAAACAGTGCTTAATCATGTGTTAGAAAAACTTTAGATCTTTAATACCTTTAGATTTGCCTTTTCCTCATATGTTACTAAAAATTTAGATCTTGAACCTTAAGATTCATATTTCTCAGCGGAGCCTTTACCTTGAGGATATCGAGATTTGGTCTCTTCAGCCCGGCCTAGTGGATGAATGCCAAAATCATTGCTAGAGTCACTCCCTAGTGTCGTATCCTCTTCAGTTGGAGCTTGAGATCGAGTCCTTGTATGAACCTTCGGTTTCCTCCCTCTCCGTGTGGCAGGTTTGTCTCCACTGGTTGCTTTTATACCTTGACCCCTAGCAATGGGTCTCACTCTCTTGTGAGGTGGAGAAGATGGTGGCAGATCTTCCTCCCCAGATGACGAACTGTCAAAGATTTGAACTGAATCATGATCACCTTCTGTTTCTTCCTTCTTGGACTCGCTAACATCACGCTCATCAAGATGGGCAGGAATCGAAGGAGAAGGTATCTCACAAGTAGATCTATCACAAATCGAAAGTTGGAATTGTGAATTCCCTTTATATCTGAAAAAAACCAAGTGGCCAAAGCCTAATGCAAAATGCTTTGGAAATTCTGGCCAACCCTGCTGGAGCCACATCATGCCTTTCCTTTTCTTCAAACCTATTTTCCATGTTGAACCAAAGGGCAGTTTAAGAACCACCGAATTGGATAGACTCTCCATATAATCTCACAGACTTCTGTGGAAGTTTCAGCACACATCACGGATAGCATTTTTCAGATACAGAATTTACGAAACCCATCAGAAAGTAAGTTCCCAAAAAAACAAAAACCGGATTAGGCAATGTAATAGAATTATCACAGCTTAATTACAAGGAAACTTGGAGCACTGTAGTAGAATGAGCGATCTTCCTTATGGATAAATTGGCATAAAAGTTGTGCAATAGGGAGACTCTATATAAGATTACAAAAGAAAACAATATGTATCCATGAAGATATTAGACCACAAGTGGCCTCAGATTTTATCTTATTAAAATCCAACTATGAATTCCATAGCTGAAATATGTTATCATAACAAAGTATATGTTTCCTTTCAAAAAAACAAAAAGAACAAGAAGTGTGCGTAACTAGGCTTGGTCCATATAGTGTGGTTAAATGCATTTAAGAAAACCAAAACAGTTCTTTTTATCCCTCATTTTTCCTTTTCCCAGTTTTTCATCCCATAAAGAAAGCACCACAACAAAAAACATCAACCCTGTAAGTTCATAAGTTGTTTCCTTCAGTTACTCTCTTGAATAAATTCGAGGTTTAATGTTTATAGGCATTGAGGGGGGGGGGGGGGGAACTGTTCAATTTATTTCTCATTTTCTTTTTTCCCATTTCGCTATCCAAGATAGAAAGTAACAGAAGCAGCGAAGGGAAAAGAAAAAAAAAAAAAGCATAGGAAACAAAAGAAAAGAAAAACAAGCACTTAACACTCAGCAGGACCCTCAAAAAAAAAAAAAAAAAAAAAATCTCTGCTAGCACTGAAGCATACTTGATACAACGATAAAACAACATAAAGCTAGGAGAGAATGCAGTCCAGTGAGTACAAAGACATCATCGGAAACATGAACCAGTAGAAAACCACACCCACTTTAGTCATGATGTTCAAAAAAGCTTCATCTAGGGAAGCTTGGTTTCCACCCCATAAAATCCAACAAGGAAAACTTGCCATTTCATGCTATAACTTAAATCTGGTGCAGATTATGGAACATTCTTAAGATAATACAAGTAACACTACTCAGATTAATAAATAGATATATATGTATGTATATATATCTAGATTACATCTTCTGCAGACGATAAGAACTGTACATCCACAAGATAAGAAGAGATGGCTTACAGGCATCTTTCTCTGAAGAATTTCTTTGAAAGTTATCCCGAAAAAACCATAACAAGGGGAGGAGGAGCCTAAAAGAGTCAACTGTAACACATTGACTTCTACTCTAACTACACCAGCATTTTCAAGAGTTAATCCTCTTGAAAAGACTCAGGGTTTAATGGTTAAATACATTAACGAAGTAAAATATTTCTTTTTTCTCTTTTGTTATCCCAGAAAAAGAGTGACACAACAAAAAGAAAAGAAACTAGAACAAAATACTCAACTACGCAACAAAAACCAAACCAAACAATAACAGCATTACATAATCAGCCAAACTCTCTTCTAGTACTAAAGCATAGACTACAAGAATAAAGGTAGATAAAAAAAAATCCATACAAAAAATCCAAACCTACCAAAAAGTCAAGAACAGATGTCGTGACAACGAAAATCGGTTTCATGTTACTGCAACACTTCAGATTATACAAGTTTAAGAGATTCTTTGAAATGCAAAAGCAATTTCTTATGAGTTGATTTGAAAATGACGATGAAAAACTCAAAACCAGTCTACAAGCCATCTATGGCAGCTTAGTTTCACCATAAACCCACCAAAGACTATACACCAAACTAATCAGTTTCCCAGCTATAACTTAAATCAGGTGCTGATTTTATATTACATAAATATATATATATATATATATATGTTTATATTACATCAACAAGAGATAGAAAGAGATTGCTTACAAGCATCTTTCTCTCAAAGTTTCTCTGAAAATTATCCTGAAAATCCAAAACCATTGGAGGACCCAGAAGCCGTTGTAGAAACAAAGAATGAAACAGTTAAGCTTCTGTGTGTGTGTGTGTGTGTTGAGTTGAAACTAAGCACAAAATGCAACCCTTTCTCTCTTATCCCTATTCTTTCTACCTCTTTCTCTCTCTACAGTGATGTTGAACTGCAAAAAAGCCCCTTCGGTAAAAAAAAACCGAGGTCAAAGAGGATAAATTTCTCCATTTTCTCTCAGTTCTTCTTATGGTAAAAGAGTAAACTAGGTTTTTCATCTAATGGGAATTTTTGCTAATAATCCCAACCTGGTTTGGTTTCAGACGAATCCTAATGTTAATGATTAAGCTGTTATAACGAGAGATTCAAGAAATCAACCATAACCGATTTTGGTGAAACAGCAGAAAATCAGAAAGGTACGATTTTTGCTGAGAAGTACGAGCTCACCAGAGTAGTCAATGTCAGAGACTCAGGACTGTTGCTCGGTTATCCATTGGTTCTCCGATCGGCCCACTCCGCACCGAAGTAATCGATTTGAATTAGGGCTCCGATGCCATTTTCTGACGTCGGAGAAAAGATTTTCCGGCGGCGATTTCCCGATGAGTTTGATCGCCGCGTTCAGTCGTCATCGAAGCCAAAAAAAAAAAAAAAAAAAAGAGGGCGCGAAAATAGTGATAGACAAAGGCAACTAAACAGAGGGCAGCTGATTGGTTGGTTAAGAGGAGTTAACGACACGTCCTTTCTTGGCTTCCATAAAACGCCACGTCGTTAATGGGTGCAAATTGAAATGAGAAGGAAAAGCAGGTGCATGTATTTAATTTAAATAAGAAAAAACAAATGATAATTGGCCATGATAATCCTAATCAATGTGCAAAAAATCACGGTATTGATTAATTTAGGGCAACGTATTAGAGCCAATGAGATAGACATTGATTTTTTGCAACAATAGTACTCTTTGTGGTTGTACAAATAGTCTAATGGTAATTTCGCTCTATCTGCAGAGTTCGAATCTCTCAAATCTCCCGCTCCCAAATTCAAAAATGAAAGTAGTATTTAGCTTGGATTGGAGAGATCTTTTATGATTATCTCTCATTTTTGTTAATATGTTTCTTAATATATATATATATATATAATTATACCCCATTTCGATTATAAATTTAAAACGTAATTGAAACAGTAAATTTAAATTATTATGAGAGAAAATATTTTAAAAAAACTTTTTAAATAATGTCTAAAAACAATCAGAGTGTCAAACAAACTACATATGTAAATATAAATAGAAAGTAAGAAAAAAAAATGCGAATCGGTGGAATTCGGTTCATATAAAGGGGGTATTTTGCATGAATTCTATGGATTAATCGAAATAAAGTATGGGACATCACAGTTATTATAAAAGAAAAGTAAGAAAAAGAATGAGTAAGAGCATAAACCATTGTAAAATATGTTGCCTTGATGTGTATATGCATCAACTTTCATAATGTCACGTTAATGGCCATCATAGATAGGCCACCATTGTAATCACATTCTACTCGCAACAAATGGTTTAGTAAGAGAAACATATTACCAACATTTATATATTTTTTAAGCTATCAATCAAGAAAATTTTAAACCAAATATGCAGGGAAAAAAAAAGTGAATAAATGGTCCATC
>CM046380.1:10457789-10511770 GCA_025413485.1 Ficus microcarpa | reverse complement strand
AAATAATGCAGTGGAATGTATACTTAAATCACCTAGCTGCTTAATAGAGAGTGAAAACAATTGTCTCTATTTCTTTTTATCACCTCCTTCTCTCCTTTCTTTTTCTTTTTCCACTTATTTCCCTTCTTTCACCGTTTCTCCGTACTTGATTTTGCAGCAAACATCTTATATATAATGGTCCAAAATGAAGAGTTGAAAGCTTGCTGAAACATGTTTTGATACTACGTTATGGTAAATCGATAGCAAGCTTTCCTACGTGGGTTTACTTAAGAAGGCTAGTCATCTCTTAATAGCCACCTCATGCTTTACATACATGTCCATCATCAGAAGCTCTCATTAAGTATATGATGAGTTGAAAATCTCATTCACCACTAGTTTTCTTTAAAACATCTATGGTCTTCAACAAATTTTACTAAAAATAAAGTTAATATTCAAATAATCTTAATTTAATTTCTAACTAAGCCAGTAGCTTAGTTCTGCCGGCTGTTACAGGAATGTCATCCTTAATTTGGTGCCTAATTTAACAAAATATAGCAAAAGCCAAATTTTCATTTGGTTGATATTTCGACCTTTTCCTTTCCAAAAGGAAAAAGAAGATATGTCGACCATTTTCATTTCAATTTAGGCTCTTTTTTCTTTCTTAATATCCCTGTTAACATTTTGTTCTTTATTTTTTTTCCCCACCACTTTATTCCCCTCCACTTTTATTCTCGTTAATTTTTATCAAAAGTTTTGCTTGCTAACAAAGATTTAAGACTTCAATAACCAAGCACGCTAGGATATACCAACTTAGGTTTATTGATTAACTATTAAGAATATTTACTTACTTTTTGTTGAGGTCAAATTTCGTACATCATCTCTCACTATACACATGTCCCCAAATATGTCAACGGAGAGCACAAGACAACTCAGAGATAGGTAGCTCAGAAGACCTAGGAATGGTTAGCGGACGACAATAGAATGACCAGTGGACGACTAATAGATCAATGTAGGCCAAATAAGGAAAGTTGAGTTTGTGGATAGCAATAAGGAAACTACATCCAATATATTAGGCAAGGAAAGCTCAGATCTTCTTAGAAAAGGGCAACCATCCTTCAACATTCCAGGAATATTCTACCAGAATTAGGCAACTCGGGACAACCGATCAATCCCTATAAATGGAGGCTTACTCTACAAGCCTCAGGATCCAATCTCCGGACGTTCTACTCATCATACGCAGCAAGATACACATAATATTGCCCTCATCTCTATGTTTCATTCCCCATCTCTATGTACCCCTTTCTTACTAAAGATCATCATTGCATGCTCTTTTGCACATAATGAAAGCTCCCGGAAGCACTACAAAGGATGTAGCCTAGAGATTAAGGGCAAATCTCTATAAAATCGGTTCTCTATTTCTCTTTCCTTTTCTTGTAAGTTACTTTATTTTCTGCGACTCACTATCGACACAATGACGACTAGCCCGTCGTCCTGTTTTGATCGTTGGCCCTTATTTTTCTTTGATTGTAGATTTGACCCTCTACATTTTCTTTAATAATTCACTTGTAACAAGTACACAAAATTTTTCTATTTAGAAAAATGTGCATATCCCAACAATATTTTTATTAACATTTGAAATCGTAAAAGTAAAGGCTTTTATTATTTAAATAATTTTACAATGACAATGTTAGGATGATTAAATAAAAAAGTCAACGTATCCAATCCATAATAATTAAATATTGAAAATTTCAATTTATTATACTGGGTGGTAAATTATCATCAAGTAGAGAAAGTAGAGAAATTGTCAGATTTAACATTGAAAACGACATTATATTAGAGAGTAATTTTTCTACACAAAATATGACTTTGACCAATTAATTTTACATTATTACATTAGAGACGATCTTTTTCCCTTCTTAAGATCCCAGTTAACATTTTGTTCTTTGATTTCTCCCACACCACTTTATTCATCATTTCCTCTCCATATTAATTCTCGTTATACGTTTAGGAATCAAAAGTTTGGCTTGCCAATAAAGATATATTGGCTTCAACAACCAAGCACGCTAAGCTATGCCAACTTTAGGTTTATTGATTAATCATTATAAATTACTTATTTCTTTAATAATAATTCACTTGGGAGCAATTACACAAACGTAATTTTATTTAGGAAAATTCATAGGACCCTAGGATATTAAGTTTTGAAACTCGTATGAAGCAAAGCTTTTAGTATACAAATAAGTTTAAAATGATGATATTATAATGATTATATAAAAATAATGCAACACATTAATTAATACTAATCAAATATCAAATTCTGATAAGTACTATACATGATGGTGAATTTCCATTAAGTATAACAATTACTGGATTTAGTATGGAAAATAATATTATATTAGAGAGTGACTTTCCTACTAAATGTCAAAATGTGCTTTGAGCATGAATTTGACATTATTTACATCGTAGATGCTCGTAGTGAATAATTCATACTCTAACCAGCTGAGAAAAGTTCAAAGTCACATCACAAGAAACAGATATTGGGTTTTTTTTTTTTTTTTTGGCATATTGAGCTTCCTTTAAAGTGACTTAACTAACATATTATATTTGTGATACACAGTGATAAGGATAATTCCTTTTGCAATTCTTTATTTTTCCCTTCCTCTTTCTCGAAGGTATTCTCTCTCTTTTTTTTTTTTGGCTAAAAGTTAAAGATATTCTTTTATTGAAGGAACTTTCTTAAAGATTTTCTAAGCTTACCATTCTCAATTACTTTATTAAACTTAGTTTAGGCTTCCCGACTTAAGAAGGAAAGAATAATTATTCTCAAGAGAAAAGGGAAATCGTAGAAAAATGATTGTGTTACGTCTTTTAAAAAAGTGAAAATTTGGATTTGCATTTGAATTTAATAGCTTTATATAGTGAAACATTCAAATGTTTGCACTTCAATAATTGTGTAACCAAATGCATATTTAAATACAAACATTGCATTAAATCATTTATCAAATTCAATACGTAATCCAAACGAAATAATAAGGATAATTCCTTTTGCAATTCTTTCCTTTTTTTCCTTGGTCTTTCTTAAAAATATTCTAAATCTACCATTCTCAAATACATTATTATGCTTCCCAACTTAGGAAGAAAAGGATAGTTCTTGCTCCAATAAAAGGGAAAGGATGGTTCTTGTTTTAGATATTCCTCTTTCTTTAATCTGTCCTTCCTTCTTTTGTTTCTTAATTTTTTTTTTTTTTCCTGATCTCTATATCATTTTTAATACAATGCTCAATTTTTAAATAAATGCCAAGCTCTAATATTTTAAATAAGAAAATAATGCTCCAAAACAATGGTATACGTAATTTGGTGCCTAATTTAACCAAATATAGCAAAAGCCAAAATTTTTTATTTGGCTGCTTAATTTGGTTGATATGTCGACGACCTTTGACTTAATAATTAGATTGTCATTTTTCAAAATTGTGCTAAATTTTATTTGTGACAATTCTACCAAGATATCTTCTTTAGTTGGAGAAAGAATCCACACGATTCAAATTTTTTTTAGTAACATATATATCAAGAGAGAATTGGATTTGACTAGACAATGCATGGTTTGAAAACAATGATCAGTTATTTAACAAGGTACATAATATATCGTCAAATTTTCAATATAATTTCATAACATCTAATTTCATTCAAGTAACTCTTACCTTCTGCCAGACCATATATGCAACCAACATAAATATGTCATTGACAAGGTAATTAGTTTGTTCTTTTTCCCAACTCTCTCCAACATATTTTTCCATTTTTACCAAGCTGTCCACATATTAAATAAAAATAAAAAATAAAAAACTAAACAACAGCTTTGTTGGTTGATTTTATCCTCACTTGGAGGTAAAAGAAGACCCATCTTACTCTGTTCATCTAAAGAAAGGCCCTTGAAGTTCTTTAAAACTTGATCAAGTAATTTAATAGCTTTACGTCGTAATGTAATTTCTATATATATGTGTGTGTATATATATATATATATATATATATTTTTTTTTTAATTTACAGCCATCTCACTTTGTAGCAAAATTTTAGTAAACAAATTCCAATTCTAACAAGGCATGTCATTTTGTATGAAAAAATAGAAACTTGAAACATTCTCAAATTTACCAACATGCTAATTCTAAGGATTATGTTGACATTCAGAGCCTAATAACTCTGAACCTTGAATCGGTAGCCTAAATGGGATCATAACGCAAAACGAACGAACCAAATGGCAAACTGAAAGTTAATTAAGATAATAATACTGAAACAGAAATGGGACCAACCAAAGAGTTCATATTTCGCAGTCTAAGAGCATCAATGACTGCAAACCGGTTGAAACCATGTTAAAATCCGCATAACAGATGGAAAAAAACAATTAAAAAAAACCGAAAAGCTAGAGCCTAAAATTCTCCAAGTTCGAGGACCTTACAAGATTCCTCTACTCTTGGTGATTATTGCAACGAAAAATTGAAACTTTCAGCACAATCTCTCTTCGAGAATTCTTATCATTCAGCTCATAGATGCAGACATCTCCGCGGCCTAGAGAGTTCTCCCTCAGAAATGTAGAGTACCCTCCACACAGAAAATGTCCCATGTTGCAAGCTAAGAACTGCACTTGCCACGATCTATTCCCCACTTCCAGTCTTATAATCTGTGGCTTCTGCTCAATATGTCGCTTCACAAAAGAAGTCGGCAGATGCTGCAAAAACGAAAATAGTCGAAAAACTGTCATTCTTAACCGGTGAAGTGATGGAAGTGGGAAATATAATTTTTTTGGTACTGACAAGGAAACTAACCGATACTTTTATATAAAATATGTTAGCTAGGGACTGATGTCTATTCACACACACACACACACACACAAATAACATCCCGTTATCAATTAAAATATATCAGGAGATCATTACGAGCTTATGTAAATATTCTCCTTGAAGCATACTGATTTAGTTACGTGTCACCATTGATTTGAAGAAGGCATTTTTGAAAAGAACTTGCTGGCTGCTTCAAAAGCTTCACTATTCTTTAGACGCCTTCAAGTGGGCTGTGCAACAGCTGTTTGGTTTCCAGATTTGGAGTTCGCAAACTTGCCTGTAGAAAAAACGCAGTCGATAAACAGTACTTAATCATATGCTAGAAAAATTTCAGATCTTTAATACCTTTAGATTTGCCTTTCTCAGCATCTCCTTTTCTTCGAGGATGTTCAGATTTTTCCTCTTCAGCTCGGCGAAGTTGATGAATGCCAAAGTCATCATCACTAGTACATTCAGTCTTAATCTCAGCTCCTATGTATTTCTTCTGCTCATCTCTAGTAGATGAATTCTTCCCAGCTGAAATGTAGCAAAGCTTTCTTATAACTAATTCAATACTTCAGTCAGTATAGACCGAATTGAAATTTTAGCAATTTTGTTTCCTTCGTACCGACCGTGGGACGATTGGCAGTAGAACTCACCAGCAACTCGGGAAATGGAAACTACAAACGAAATTTTGTTTCCATTAATTAACTCAAAGGTGCAACTGTCACCTACTGCCAAATTGTTGTCCCGAGCAAATTTCACCCAGCCAGCTCTCTGTAGAAAGGCTCTTTGTCCACCAAATTTTCTGACGCACAAAATCTTCACAGGCCAAGTGCTTCCACCAGACACATGCAGGATAGCATCACTTGATTGAGTATATAGATGATTCTTCCAAATCTCGGACGGAAGATACTACTAGAATTAGAACATAAAACAATGATTAAAAATTTAAAGATATGCTAAAACATAAAGGTGAAAAATAAAAAATAAAGTTCAAAGTGGAAACACATTTCAGAGTAACAAAAGAAAACAATAATACTACAAACCATCAAGCTTTTTTTTTTTTTTTTTTTACCCCTTCCTCTGTATGGATGATCGAAAAGATA
Organism: Ficus microcarpa; assembly: GCA_025413485.1. Lineage (NCBI taxonomy): Eukaryota > Viridiplantae > Streptophyta > Magnoliopsida > Rosales > Moraceae > Ficus > Ficus microcarpa. The sequence continues at coordinate 10,505,874 of CM046380.1, read as the reverse complement.
TAGCCTTGAGGAATTTCAGAAATTTTCCAGTAGTTAAGTAGCATAAAATTCGAAATGTTTCTACATTTAATACAAGAACATAGAACATAACAAACCGACTAAAACAAAACATACATAACTAAGTTCAACTATCATCCAATATGATACTACTTCGAAACTATAACAAGAACTGATAGTTAGGCGACAGTACGTCAAAAAAGGGAAACCTTCATCACGACTCTGCAGTGATAATTCCACTCAATCAACTCAAAGATGCAGATGTCTCCTGAATGCAGGGAGGTTTCCTGCAGAAATTTATGGTACCCTTTACAGAGATAATATCCTGATTTGAAACTTGAGAAATGAACAAGCCACCGATTATTCCCTATTTCAAGTCTATCGATTTGCGACTTTGGTTCAAGATATTTCTTCACAAAATTAGCAGGCAAACACTGCAAATAAGAACCATTGAAGGGACACTATTAATTTCTGAAACCTAAGCAAGCGAAAAAAAAATTGTCTTTTTGGCAAGGAAAAATAACCATTTACTTGAAGATGATAGCTACGGATTGATGGATTGATGTCTATCCATGAAAATTCAGTCTCTTCAATTAAATGGTTTACTTATTGTGAGGGACTATACCTTTTTGTAAACATATTAATTTGTATAAGAAAACATGACGTACTACTTTATAAGAATTTGTCACACGTGATTTGAAGAAGGGTTTCCAGAAGAGAATTTGCTGGTTGCTTCAAAAGCCTTGCTGTCTGTTATAACCCTTCGAGTGTGCTGCCTAGCAGCTGTGACCTTGCCTGTACACAAAAGCAGTGGATAAGCAGTACTAATTCATTTGTTGGTAAAATTTTGCGCTCTTTGATAGCTTCAAGATTTACCTTTCTTGGCATCAACTTTTGCCTGAGGATGTTGAGACTTTATCCCTACAGCTTCGCTCTGTAGATGAAGGCAATAATTATCTCCTTGGGCCCTTTTTAAAAGTTGAGCACTAGCTCTGGTTCTCATTCTCTTGCGAGGTGGAGAAATCAGTGGCAGAGATTCCTCTGCTGTGTTGGGACAGGGTGATGAACTGCCCAAGATTTGTACTGAATCATCATCATCATCATCATCATCATCATCATCTTTGGTTTCTTCCTTATTGGGCACTTTGGGATTCCCTTTAACCTCAGACTTGTCTGAATGGACAGGAATAGAAGGATAATCCATTTGACAAGTAGATGAATCACAAATTGAAAGTTGAAATCGAGAATTCCCTTCATGTCTGAAAATAAGCAAGTGCCCAATGCCTAAGGAATAGTGCTTTGCAAATTTCAGCCAACCCTGATTCAGCCACACCTTGCCATCGCTTTTCTTCAAACCTATTTTCCATTCCAAACCATAGGGAGGTTTGAGTAAAATCGATTTGGGCAGAGTTCTGCCACCTCACTACCCTCTTCGGAAGCTTCTGCATACATCACAGATAGCATTCTTCAGAATACACAACTTAGCTACAATCCAAAAGTAAAGGGAAAAACAGAAAAGAACACTATTCCTTAGGCATTGGGCACTTGCAAGCTTAAAAAAATTAGTGCAGTACACAGTGTGCTCTTCCTTATGCGTAAGTTTGTAGAAAATTCACACGTCCATGGAGACTATAACCAAGATTTCTAAAGGAAACAGTACTAACGCAAGAATATATTAGACCATAAGTGGTCTTAGATTTTATCTTGCAAAAAGCCAAGAATATGTTATGTCACTAAAATATGCATTTTATAAAGTTTCTTTTTGATTAACACTAAAACAAAGCACATGCCTTTAGATCTGTTTATTTGTGTAAAGGATAAAAGAGTAATCAGGTAAGCATTGACTTCTAAATCCTTTTCAAAAGTTAACTGCAATAATCCCTGTTTATAATGGTTGAATTCAATAACAAAAACTGAAAAACAGAAGTTCATTTTTTTTTTTACTCGAACTGAACAACAAAAACCAAACAAACAATAACAGCATAACAACCAAACTCTCTTCTTCACGTACAAAAGCATAGGCTACAAGAGAAAAGGTGATAAAAAAAAAACAAAAAAAAAAAAAAACCAAAATCAACTAGATACAGCATACAACAATACAAAGGCGATTCAGATAACAAGTACAAAGACATGTTCATGGACACAAACTAGTAGGAGACCAGACCTAGTTTACAGTTTGGCCATGGAATTCATGAAACAAGACCAAGAAAAAAAAAAAAAACCAACGACGTGAAATCCATTAAAAAAAAATTCAAACCCAACAAAAACCCAAAAAAAAAATCATCCATGTTACAGCTGTTCTTCAGATCATACAAATCTTAGTAACTCACAAAAAAATAAAAGCAGTTTCTTTTCATTAAAATAAAAAATAAGTAGAGGAAATGAACAAAACCCAAATGAGAAAATCTACTGATGCGAAGAGGTGGCTTACAAGCTTCTCCTTCTTAAGAGTTAATTTGAAAATTTTGTTGAAAAACTCAATACCAGTCGACATACCTTGCCCATCACCAGAATCCATCGCAGAAAAAGAAAGAAAAAAAAAATGTTTGTTTCTCCTCTCTCTCTCTCTCTCTCTTATTTCAAAGGGATGTGGTGAACAAAAAGCCCCTTCGGTCAAAAAAACCCGAGGTCAAAGAGGACAGATTTGTCCCTTTCTCTCTCTGTCCTTCTGGAAAAAAAAGAGTAACTAGGATTTTTATCTGATGAAAGTTTTTGCCTAATAATCCCAACCTAGTCTGGTTCCAGACGAGATCCTAATTTTTCTAATTAAGCTTTAAATAACTAGAGATTCAAGAAATCAACCATAACCGACTTTGGTGAAACAAAGTGTGATATCCGAATTTTCTATGTACATATTTTCTCTTAAGGAATTAAATTCACAATATGTTCATATTCGTGAAAAAGTTTAATTTCGAGCTTTTGATCGATTTTATGAATCCTGATGGGTCGAGAAGATTCAAATTTGATTTTTAAGTTCGAAAACGGACCTTTCAAGTCGAAAGGATCGAAACGGTGTAAAATTTTATGAAAGTCAACTTTGATCGAAAAAGTCAAAGTTTGACCAGCAAAAAGTCAAAGTTTGACCAGCAAAAAGTCAAATGGTTGACTTTTCGAGATTTTTCAAGTACGGAGCGGGATGAGTTCCGAGATGATGTTTTATGAACTAGTTAGCAAGAATAAGCCTTAAAACGTCCCTAGAAAATCAAGCACACCGAGTTAGAGTTTAAGGGCAAAAAGGGTTCGGAAAAATTTGAGAAAAATATTTTTCGATCCAAAATTCACACCGATAAAATTTGTACTTCGGTATGAGATAAAAATATTGTGTTTTGAAAAATCACAATATTAAAATTATCTGTGTAGCACAAAAGGGAAGAAAAAATGAGTTTTGAAAGGTAACTAGCCAAGTTAGAACCTAACTAAACTAAACCATCACCCTTGTTGCATGACATCATCTCTCCACCAACTCAAACACTTCAATTGGCTGCCCTCCACCCCCTTATTCGGCTGCTGCAGCAGCAAGGAAAAGCAAGAAAAGAAAAAAAAAAAAAAAGGATGGAAAGAAAGCCTAAAAACAAGGCAAGTTTCCACCTACTCCCACCTTTCTCTTGTCCATCTTTTCCCATGCATTTAATGCAATATTTCAGCCAACTTTTTTTACCAGTTCCTTGCCCATCCAAGTTCGGCAGCCCTTGGGGACAGCAAGTAAAGGGAGGGCCAAGTTTTAGGGACAAGTAACCTCTAACCACTATATTTCACATCAAATCTCTTCCATTCTCTTTATTATCTTCATTGAAATTTTCAGCCAAAAATCTTGTCTTCTTTTCTCTAGAGAGTCGGCAGTAGAGGGAGAGCAAGAGAAGAGAGAAAACCAAAGAAAATTTCTTGAGTTGTGGAGCTTAGGAACTTCGGCAGCCAAAGGGAAAGCAAGAGAAAGATTGAGAAAATTTTTTTGTGGTCTTTCCTAGTTGTGGCCGACCATAGAGAAGGAGAAGAAGAGGTGAGTGATTCTTGAATTTTTCCTAGAGCTTTTTCTTCTTGAAGTGCACGGCTTTGAAGTGCAAGAAAGAGCCAACATTTTTTTTTATCCCTATTTCTTCTAGGTGACCGTGAGCTTAGAGGTGAGGAGGAGAAGAAGAAATTTTACAACCAAACTTGGCTTTGGTTGAGGTAAATCTTATAACCCTAACCCCTTTATTTTGAGCTAGATTTTAAGTTCAAATTTGAGTCTTCAATGGGGTTGTATGGACATAAGTCCAATTTCTATGTTTGCTCTAAATTAGTTGTATGTGCTTGATTTCTAGCTCTAGGGTTGATTTGGCTTTAAAATCTTGTTTGACTTGTGTTGATTTTTGTATAGATTTCATGCTAGAAAAACTTAGGTTGTGTGTCCCCATTTTGTGGCCGAAAATCTGCCCTAGGCAGCCAAGAGGATGCATGCTAGTTCGGGTTTAAAATGGTGATACTTGTGTGGATGAATGCTATGTTAAAACCCAAGCAACCCTAGGTTTTTGTTTTTAATTTTTGGTTGCATGATCTGATTAGAACGGTTTTTGGGCTTAATGGGACGTTAGAAAACGTTGTGTGTTTGAATCATAGGCTCCCGAAGTGGTCGATCGAGTTAGATTCGCGAAATAGGACTCAAACCGAAAATAAGCTCAAAACTGCCCAGATTCAGTTTTGAACCTGATCAGTTTTGGGAAAGTGGAATTTTGAGGCCTTTAGAGGCCGAATGGGTTAAAACTCAAAACATGAAAGTTTCTCGGAACAACTTTTTCTAGAGGACTGCACAGACGGAATATCAAAATAAGACTCCAAAGGCCTTCGTTTTCAACAAAACCCGTGGCTGACCCCTAGGGCTCAGTTTCACCTAGATTTTTCGGGGTTAGCCGGTTTCAAGTAAAAACTGGTATCAATGTAGGCAGAATTTGATTTTTTGCAAAACATGAAAGTTTTAGAATTTTTTCGATAGCTACAACTTTCGTGAAGACAAGTTTTTCAAATTCCCGACGGATTTTTAAAATAGACGTGTTTTATGAGAGGTGCGCAAGGAATCCGAAAATTCCTTCACCAAAGTTTTACAAAGTGTTTTCAAAAAAAATTGTAAAGTATTCTAAACCGTTATTTTAACTGCGAAAACCATTCCAAAGGCGGTTTTCGACCTTAAATGACATTTATAAGGAATTATTTCAAAGGTTGGAATTTTATAAAGAGTTTTTCGGATTTTTGAGAAAAATCTTGTAAAAGTGCAAAATGAAGAAAATGTGATTTAAGTTAAGAAAATAAAAATTTAGAATAAGAAGATGTATTTTCAAAATAAAAAAAATGATAATTAAGCCGATTACGGGCCGTAGCCGGGATTAGGACCCGAGTTATCAGGCTTAGGCCCAAAGGGCCCAGAATTGACAAGGGTTGACCAGTAGTTGACCAATTGTCAACTTTGGTTGACCCACAACAAGAAAGAAGTAACCTTAAGGATTATCCAACGTAACCCTAAGGAATACCATAAGTTTAATGGGCCAAGCAAAATGGGTCAAGGCCATTGACCCAATATACTATGATAGAATGGTAAAGCCCAAGGCATTAAAGAGAAATCCAATAGAAGTTAAAGGAGATAATTAAGAGGTTATCCAACGTAGCCTCTTAAGAGATTAATCAAGTTCAAATTAATCCCCAACAGTAAAAGGCCAATTATGACAAGTCAGTTATCTGACGGGGACATACAACTAGGTTTTAGTAGGTATGTTGATTAGGGTACCAACATTCTACACAAGAAACAGAAACTCACGTATGTCCTTTCTCAAGCAGGAGAGGACGTGTAGCTGTACTTCAAGATAGGACAGCGACAGTAAAGGAATTAGCACAAGAGGTAAGTACAACTCCGCCTACAGCATAGGCTCTAGTTGATGCTTACTAGAGTAAGATTAGATGAATGCTAAGAGTGTATGAAATTGTATATGATGTGCTATGCGATGATGTGTCATAAGTTAATTGCCATGCTATAAGTATTAGTATGCCATGTTATTTGATGATGTATGGGAAAAATGATTAAGCATGATTTAGATTTTCAGCATGAGTTAGAATCATGTGACATCACGAATGCATGTTCACTAATTTCTACAAGATAAATAAACTCAAGATTGAGTTAAGAAAAGATAAGAAAAGACAAGAAGGCAAGCGAGCTTGTCGGTGTAGTACCACCCGTCCGAGGTCGGGTAGAACTATGGTTTGAGTTGGATAAGGCTGGCCGTCCCAACCACTCCATAGTTGCGCGCCGGGTACGAACACCAAAGGTAAGGACCCTAAAAGAAGGATAAGCAAAAAAAGTAAATACGAGCATAACTGGACCATGCTGTGATATCCGAAATTTCTATGTCCATATTTTCTCTTAAGGAATTAAATTCACAATATGTTCATCTTCGTGAAAAAGCTTAATTTCGAGCTTTTGATCGATTTTATGAATCCTGATGGGTCGAGAAGACTCAAATTTGATTTTTAAGTTCGAAAACAGACCTTTCAAGTCGAAAGGATCGAAACGGTGTAAAATTTTACGAAAGTCAACTTTAACCGAAAAAGTCAAAGTTTGACCGGCCAAAAAGTCAAAGGGTTGACTTTTCGAGATTTTTCGAGTTCGGAGCGGGATGAGTTCTGAGATGATGTTTTATGAATTAGTTAGCAAGAATAAGCCTTAAAACGTCCATAGAAAATCAAGCACACCGAGTTAGAGTTAAGGGCATAAAGGGTTCGGAAAAATTTGAGAAAAATATTTTTCGATCCAAAATTCACACAGATAAAAATTGTACTTCGGTATGAGATAAAAATATTGTGTTTTGAAAAATCACAATATTAGAATTATCTGTGTAGCATAAAGGAGAAGGAAAATGAGTTTTGGAGAGCAAACTAGCCAAACAAGCCATAGCAAGCTAAGGACACTTTACCATGCCTATGACCCCACCTCTCCACCAACTAAAGCTTGCATTAAATGAAGCTTTCTCCTCCCCTCAAATGGTCGGCAGCAGCTCAAGGAAAAGGGGAGAGTAATGCCACAATTCAAGGGAAAAAGGATGGACAAAAGCCATGTTTTAAGGACTAGTTTCCAACCACTCCATTTCACATCAAAACTCTCCCATTATCTATGCATTTAATGCAAGATTTTTTCAGCCATCTCCTCCCCTCAATGGCCGGCTGTAGTTGCAAGAAAAGCAAGAAAAGAAAGAAAAGAAAAGTATGGGTTAAAGCCTTAAAACAAGGAAAGCAACCAACCACCCTATTTCACATCAAAACCCCTCCATTCTCTCTCTTTTCTTTTCATTGTTAAAGTGAGCAAAACCTTGCCATTCCCTCTAGTGAGTTCGGCAGCTAAGGGAGAAGAGAGAGAGAGAGAGATTCAAAGAAAAAAAAAATTCTTGAAGTTCCATCTCCTAGGTGCACGGCAACAAAGGGAGAGCTAGAGAGAAAGTTTGAAAATTTTTCTTGTGAGTTCTTCCAAGTGAGGCCGACCAAAAGGAGGAGAAAAGGTGAGAAAATCTTAAAAATTTTCTTGGAGAATTCCTCTTGAAGTTCGGCTTTGGAAGATGAACGAAAGAGCCAACAAATTTTTCTCTTGGATCCCCATTTTTTTTTCTAGGTACACCGTGAGCCTTGGTGAGGAAGAGAGGAGAAAATTTTGAATCAAACTAGCTTTGGTTCTAGGTAATTTCTCAACCCTAATCCTCTTTATTTTAAGCTTAATTTCAAGTTTAATTTGAGGTTCGATTGGGTTGTAAGGACGTAAGTCCATTTTCGTTTTTATGCTTTAGATTTCGGTGTGTGCTTGATTTGCTAGAACTAGGGTGTTTAGCTTAAAAATCTTGCTTGGTTTGTGATGATTTTTTTTGTATGAATTTCATGCTAGAAAACGTTGTGTGTTTGAATCTTAGGCTCCCGAAGTGTTCGGTCGAGTTAGATTCGCGAAATAGGACGCAAACCGAAAACAAAACCGAAACTGTCCAGATTCGGGTTGAACCTGACCAGTTTTGGAAAAGTGAGATTTTAAGGCCTCTAGAGGCCGAATGGGTTAAAACTCGAAACACGAAAGTTCCTCGGAACAAGTTTTTCTAGAGGATAGCATGGACGGAATACCAAAATAAGGCTCCAAAGGCCTTCGTTTTCAATGAAACCCGTGGCTGACCCCTGGGCGCAGTCCCACCGGATTTTTCGGAGTCAGCCGGTTTTAAAAAAAAAAACTGGTATCAATCTAGGCAGAATTTGATTTTTTGCAAAACACGAAAGTTTTAGCATTTTTCGATAGCTACAACTTTTGTGAAGACAAGTTTTTCAAATTCCTGACGGATTTTTAAAATAGACGTGTTTAATGAGAGGTGTGCAAGGAATCCGAAAATTCCTTCACCAAAGTTTTACAAAGTGTTTTTCAAAAAAATTGTAAAGTGTTCTAAACCGTTATTTTAACTGCGAAAACCGTTTCAAAGGCGGGTTTCGACCTTAAATGACATTTATGGGGAATTATTTCAAGGGTCGGGATTTTATAAAAAGTTTTACGGGTTTTTGAGAAGAATCTTGAAAAGGTGCAAAAGGAAGAAATGTGATTTTTAAGTTAAGAAAGTAAAAATCTAGAATAAGAAGATGTATTTTCAAAATAAAAGAAAACGGTAATTAAGCCGATTATGGGCCGTAGCCGGAATTGGACCCGAGTTATTGGGCTTAGGCCCAAAGAGCCCAAGATTGACAAGGGTTAACCAGTAGTTGACCAATTGTCAACTTTGGTTGACCCACAACAAGAAAGAGGTAACCTTAAGGGTTATCCAACGTGACCCTAAGGAACACCATAAGTTTAATAGGCCAAGCAAAATGGGTCAAGGCCATTGACCCAATATGCTATAATAGAATGGTAAGCCCAAAGTATTAAGAAGTAATCCAATGGTAGATCAATGAGATAATTAAGAGGTTATCCAACGTAGCCTCTTAAGGGATTAATCAAGTTCAAATTAATCCCTAGCAGTAAAAGGTCAATTTTGGACAAGTCAGTTATCTGACGGGGACATACAACTAGGTTTCAGTATGTATGTTGGCTAGGACACCAACATTCTACAATTAGAAACAGAATCTCACCAATGTCCCTTCTCGAGCAGGAGAGGACTCGTAGCTGTGCTCCAGAGCAGGACAGCGTCAGTGAGGCTATAGCAGGAGAAGAGGTAAGTACAACTCCGCCTACAGCTTAGGCTTTAGTTGATACTTGCCCAAGTATGTTAGATGCATGCTAGGAATATATGATTGATGGTTGTCATGATGTGCTTATTGTATGTTTGTGGTATGTTAGACTCAATGCCATATTAAGTTATTATGTGCAATATGACATGATACTATGCTATGTATGTAAAGGATGTGCAAGCCGAGCAAGAAAGGTAAGATGCAATGTATAATATATTTTACACAAAAGTGACATCACGATGCATGTTCACTAAAAGTAAGATAAGATTAAAGAATAAGAAAGTAAGATGGCAAGCAAGCTTGCCTGTGTCGTACCACCCGTCCGAGGTCGGGTTGGACTATGGTTTGAGTTGGACTGGGCTGGCCGCCCCAACCACTCCATAGTTGCGCGCCGGGTACGTACACGTAAGTAAGGGGCCCATAAGTAAGATAAGCCAAGAAAGTAAGATAGAAAGAGTTAAGAAAAGCATAATACGAGCATAATCGGGTCATGCATACATTATGCTATTATGTGGTTAATGTGATATGATGTGTTATAATATGCTATGATGCCATGATAAGTATGCTATGTATATGAAAGGTTATGAGATGCTAGTAGTTGGTAAAAATATGTTATGTTACGAAAGTGTGTGATATAATTATAAGCTACGAAATTAAGATATGCTATGTACATTATGCGAGGTCATGTTTTATAATTGTCGCGGCTTAGATAGTTGTGCTTACTGAGCGTTAGCTCATAGTTTGTCGTCTATGCTGTAGGTAGGCTGCCTGACAGCAATGGGTGATGCAAGATGGAAGTGCGAGGCGGGACAAACTGTGAAATTGTGGGAATACGATGCCGCTACGCGTTTCGTTCAATACGTATTTTTGTATGTTAAAGATTTTATTCAAGATAAGCTTAATACGTGTAGACGTATATAAGCTAGTAAAAAAAAAAAAAAATTTCCGCTGCATTTCGTCAAGTAAATGAGTAAGTTAACTAAGATAAGTAAGTATGTAAGTAAAGTGTAACGGCCTGTGCTAGGCGGGTCGTTACACATGCATGTTTAGGCATTGTTAGTTTATGCTATTATGAACGATGTTATGTGATTATGAATGGCTATGTATGTTAAGTTAGAAATTTTTTTCGATATGGTTTTAAGTAAGTCGCGGACGAGACAGTTGTACTTGCTGAGCGAAAGCTCACTGTCTTACGTCTATGCTGTAGGTAAGCAGCCTGTCAGCAATGCGTGATGCAAGGTGGCGAGGCAAGCTGTGAAATCGTGAGATATCAACGTCGCTACGCGTTTTGAAAACCTCAGCACTTTTGTTTTGTAAATATGTTTATTTCAAGACTTCTGTCTAAGAAACACATTTTCTTTATGTATAAAAAAAAAAATTTCCGCTGTGTTTTGAGCTAATTTATAAGTACACGTAAGTAAGTAAGTAGCAGTGTAACGGCCTGTGCAAGACGAGTCGTTACACAAAGGAAATCAGGAAAAGAAAAAGGTACGATTTTTTGCTGAAGAAGTACGAGTTTACCAGAGTACGTCAATGTCAGAGACTCAGAGCTTTTCCCATTGGTTCTTCGATCGGCTCCACCTCCGCACCGCAGGAATCAATTCGAATTCGGTTCCGATGCCATTTTCCGACGGCAGAGAAAGGATTTCCTTCGGCAAATTTCCGATGATTCTTATCGCCGCCGTTCAGTCTTGTCGAAGTTACTGAAAAAACATGAATAAAAAAATTTAAAAAAAAGGCGCGAAAATGGTGAGAGACATGAGAACCAAAAAGAGAGAGAGAAGGCAGCTAATTGAAAGCTTATTTATTTTATAGAACTTTTACTTTTGCTTAAAAAAAAATAAAAGTTATCTATAATTTATGTAATTGTTTAAAATTAAAGGGAAAGGTTCTGGTAAAAACCCTTTGAGGGTCACTACTGGTAGAGCCTTTTTTTGTACCGTTAAGATTCAATCGAACCGTTGAAAAGTTATTGGTGTATCATAGTTATCATACACCTTACTTCATACAAACTTTCCCACCCTTATTTTCTCCGTCGCCGGCGACTGTCCCGCCGCCGGTGACGAACACCGGCGACCCACCTCCGGCCTCCCCATCACCGGACGGTCGGCCGCCGGTGATTTTCTCTCTCTCTTCCCCTTTCTCTCTCTTCTCTTCTCCCTCTCTTCTCTCTCTCTCTCCGGCCGACCCCCCTGCCCCCACCCCCGGCCGCCTCCCCCGCCGCCCCAGCTCCGGCTCCCCCTCCCCCGCTGGCAGCCCCTCCCTCTCTTCCCCTCTCTCTCTCTCTTCTCCTCTCTCTCTCTTCCCCCCCACCACCGACCCCAGCCCCGGCCGCCCCACCCCGCCGGTACCCTCTCTCTCTCTTCCCCTCTCCCCTTTCTCTCTCTTCTCCTCTCTCTCTCTTCCCCACCCGCGACTACCCCTCTCTTTCTCTCTCTCTTCTCACGTCGGGGGTAGGGTAGGGGGCTGGGCTGAGTCGAGGTGGGGGTGGGATGGGCGGCGCCGGGCAGCCGGGGGTGGGGGGGCCGAGGGCCGGGAAGAGAGAGAGGAGAAGAGAGAGAAAGGGGAGAGGGGAAGAAAGAGAGAGGAGAAGAAAGAGAAAGGGGAAAGGGGAAGAGAGAGAGGGGGTGGCCGGGGCTGGGACCGGCAGTGGGGGGGCGGGGGGGTGGGGGGGCGCGGGCGGGGGAAGAGTGTAATAACCAACATTTTTATGAATGCATGTTTTCCTTCTTAAGGAAATTTAAATTTGAAATGCATATGTTATGTGAGAAGTATGCTATGATTTATATCACACATTCTTGAATTCTTGAAACTTAAAGATTCAAAATTTAGTATGTATGCATGATTCAAACCTTTTATAGAAGGAAAGTGAGATTGGGTTTCTTTGAAAACCTATATAGGTCAATGATGAATTTACATGACCTAAATTATGATCAAGATAATATGTAGAAAAGCTATGAGACCATTATGTAAGATAGAATTAGATAACATACCACATTTGGTTTTATGGGATAATTATTGGTTTCATAAGTAATGACAAAAGATGAATTAAGGACAAGTGTCAATACTAGGAGTCGGCTAGCTTCTAGGGACCTACATGTAAGAAATGTTACCGTTTGGGGTTAAAATATAAACTTAGGAAAAGTTTTAAGTTATGAATTTAAATAGTCATTAAGTGTGTGGTAAGCAAGGAATAGATATTCCATGATCTTTTACAAGCCAAATGTCATATAAGGAGGAAAAATGTGACAACCTTTGTTTATGTGGACCAAGGTGCATACATTTTATCTCTAAGGAATTTTTAGTAAGTTTAGAAAAAATTATGTGTTCATATTTAAGTGTAATCACTTTTGGAAATCCATATTTAGTAACTTGATTTCAAACAAGCCGAAGATCAATCATATACTTAGTAGGATTAGTTAGTTTGAGTTAGAAGTCAATGAACCATCTAGTTAGTGATAGAATGCCTTATTCGGTTTAGACACTTGGCTATCTAGAAGCCTTTCATTTTATGATATGGGAAGTGAGAAATTCGGTTCTATGAACCTTATGTCAAATAAAGAAAAAGTGTAGGACCTATGAGAACTTGACACCTCACACTAGCTAGAAGCTATAAGTACATAGCTATGCATACTTAGCACCTAAGTTGATCTAAGAATGCCAAGTCATGGCCGAACTTCTTAGGAAGCAGCCACCTCATATCAAAGCTGAAAAACAAGAGTGTAAAGCTTGCATGTGTTTAGCAAATTCATGCATAAATCCACCACCCTTAGCCGAACACACACAAAGGGTTGACAAACCATACATAATAGCTTGAAAAGATCAATCATGAAGCTTAGATTCTTGTCAAAAGTATGCATGCATTATGCACCTCCTAATCAACTAATCAAGGCATGACATCTAGCACCAAGGAGCCTAAGAATGAAAGTTAGTATGCAATGGCAACTACTTGGTCGGTTGTCATCCTAAAAGATTGACACATTTGCACCAATTAGTAGACTAGTAGGTAGTGTTGTCTTGCTTAGGTTTCACTCCAATGGGCTGCATGTTTTAACCCTAATCACCGAATGCTCTAAGGGTGACACATAGCCATTGCTTGCTCTTAGGAAGACACCTCAAAGACTCCAAGAAGCATAAGAAAATTTCGGAGGACTACTTGTCAAAGAACCAAGCCATCACCGGACACCTCATGGATTGCATGCACTATCTTAGGACACCTTGACATTTTAAAGCTTATGACTTCACCTATAAATAGGTGAAAGTTGAACCTTGAAGAGACTTTAGAAAAGCTTGTATAAGAGCTGTTTTATCTTTATCCCACTTATAAAAACCGAGCATTGTGAGGAGAAGAAAAACCAAGGAAGAGTGAGCTTAGAGTTTGAAGGAGAAACCGGAGGTAGCATCTTTAGAGTGTCTAGAGGATTCTCGGCTTTAGTTCTACTTGAATTTCTCAAGAACCAAGGTAAGCTTTGTTGTTTTATGTCCTTTCTATTAGGTATTAGGTTAAGTTTTGAGTTCATGAGTAAGTTTAAGAATGCTTCTTAGATTGCATGCACGGTTTGGTTAGTAGGAAATTCGGTTGTAACAAGTTGTATGGTCTCTAGTTTTGAATCTATGTAAGTGTATGATTTTGCTTTGAAATGAAAAGTAGTAGGTTATGAGAAAACCTATGATCTGATTATGCATGTATGTGTAAGCTCAAGAAAATATGTTTAATGGACGAATAGAAGAAAGGATAGTTTATGTTGCATCTAGTGTTGTAGAAGTTTTTAAGGAACCAAAGATTGGTCTAGTTTATCATTCGGTTTATGCATGTGAATGATATGATTATGAAATGAACTTAGGGTCCTAAAAAGAATAGGAAACACCCTGCAAGTTAAGAATGAAACACGGTTTTAATCATTTACTTTGTATGCATAAAGATTTTGTTAAAGCTTGATAAGATGAAAACTGTCACTCTCGGTGTAAAAGGAACGATTTTTCTGGAAACATGATTTTGAGGGTCTTAGAGGCCGAATTTGTAAAAAGTTAAAACTACAAAGTTTTTCAGAAGAGAAAATCCTAGGGGACAACGCGGCCAGTTTTTAAAAATAAGGCTGCTAGAGCCTCTGTTTTCATCAAAACCCGAGAGCAAACTTTTAAAGTTCAAAAATATGATTTCAAACTTTTCCAGTAAGAAACCAGAGGGATAGAGACCGAATTAGGGTTTTGGCCAAAAATGAAAGTTGTAGTTCTAGATGTTGTCTACAGCTTCTATGAAGAAAGTTTTGTAAAATTCCAAGTCAATTTTTAAGTAAACACAGAATGCTATAAGCCGTGCAGGGTGTAATCTTAACTTTGAGCAGAATTGTAAGAAAAGATAAGAGGTTATTTTTACCTCACACACTAAGGACCGAACTTGTTAAGTTAGGGTCAATTAAGAGTTAGTCAATTAGTTAAAACAAGTATGGGAAACTTATACTATGATTTTTATGAACAGGGAGGTAATCCTGTTGAGGTTTTGGTGACGAAACCTATACTTAAGGTTTTAGCTGAAAAAAGAGTAAGTACAACTCCACCTACGGTATAGATGAAAATGTTTTCAATGTTTTTATGGTTGCAAGTTCATGCATACACGTTGATGTTGCATTTATGTATGTTTATGTTCAAGCTTCATAAAGCATGCTCACTAAGTTAATCTCACTTGATAAGGGATGACTACGTTTAAAAGAGAAACAATCTTTTATAAGAAATTGTTTCAAGAGAGGAAATTGTATAAGTATGTCTATGAAATAAGTTTTCGTGTCGTATCGACCTGCATTAGATCAGGTTTGGTTCATGGTTTGAGTTGGATAGGGCTGGCCGCCCCAACCACTCCATGGCAGCGCGCCACGGTACGTACACTTATGTTTATGTATGGATCCTATAAGTTATGTTAAGAAAAGTTATGTTAAGATAAGAAAGCATAAATGATTCATGCATCATGGTTTATGAAATGTTTTGTGGAATGTATGTTGTACTTGCTGGGCCAAAAGCTCACAACTTACATCTATGCTGTAGGTAAACAACCTATCGGTAATCTTTGATGCAAGACGATGGACTCGGCAGGGCACATTGTGAAATTGTGGGAATGGAGCCATTAGTTTTGAATGTGTATCGTTTATTTTGATTTTCTTATCTATTTGGTATGTAAATATTTTTTATAAGTATGAGACCACTAACTCAAGGATGGAAACAAAGAATATTATATATGTAAGTAATTAAGAAACTAAGCTACCAAGTATATTTTCCTATGTTGTTAAAAAAAAAAAATTATTCCGCACTTTCGCTACTATAAGATAAGAAAGGTTTATACGAAATATAAGTTTTAAGTATGGTAACGGTCTACGCTAGGTGGGGCGTTACAAAGAGAGAGAGAGAGGAGAAGAGAGAGAAAGGGAAGAGAGAGAGGGGAAGAGAGGGAGGGGCTGCCGGCAGGGGAGGGGGAGCCGGAGCTGGGGCGGTGGTGGAGGCGGCCAGGGGTGGGGGCAGGGGGGTTGGCCGGAGAGAGAGAGAGAGAAGAGAGGGAGAAGAGAAGAGAAAGAAAGGAGAAGAGAGAGAAAAAGTCATCGGTGTCCGTCATCGGTGGCGAGACGGTCGCCGGCGATGGAGAAAATAAGGGTGAGAAAGTTTGTATGAGGTAAGGTGTATGGTAACTATGATACACCAATAACTTTTCAACCGTTCGATTGAATCTTAACGGTCCAAAAAAAAACTCTACCGTAGTGATTCTCAAAGGGTCTCTACCAGAACCCTTCCCAAAATTAAAAAGTTTTCAATGTCAAAATGATTTATAAAGTATTCTAATAAGTATTAACCATGTTAAATGAAATTTACAATGTCTAATTTAATTTTTGTTATAAATTTTAAAGTTTATTTAGTAGAGTTTTTCCTGAAAGCCACATGTCTTGACTTTGATAGGAAGCATTTCTAGAGACTGAAAGCTCTTCTAACAAATTATCCAAAGAATTCTAGAAGTTGCTTCTAGACCTTTAAAGCCAAAAGTAACTTCTAAAATTTTCTACCAAACAAACCTTAAGGAGGAACAAATGAGATGTCGTTTCTTGGCTTCCATGAATCATCACGTCGTTTTGATTTATTTTTATGAATTTTCTTTTCTTTTCTTGGAAACATTTTTCAATCAAAGAAAGAAGAATTTAAGGGTGTTTGATACTAATACCTCCAAACCTAAACCTAATCACCCTTGGTAACTTATCCTCCAAAATTTTTATTTTGATAATTTAACTTTTGATCTTTTTAAATTTTATTATAATTGTACTACATTTCGGATTTGATCGAAATTTGTTTTCACATGGGCTTTTTATGATTAATTTAACAAAAAATTAAGTCATATAAAGTATGTTATAATAATTTAATAAACTCAAGAGATAAATCGGGAAAAAAAAAATTATTGGGAAACTAAAAGTAATTAAAAGATGAGAAGTTAGTGAATTCAACTAGGGATAGACCACAATATTGTTTGAGAGTAGGAAAGCACACGGCGTATCATTTTCCACATAACAATTAATGACAAGCTTGGAATGAAAACGTTTGTCGTTTTGGTTGAGGGACATATAACTTGGGATAGACAATTGCATTTCTTTCTTCAATTTAATTTCGTACGTGCCATTTTAGGATTTTTTTTTTTTTTTTTTTCTTTGGTAAAGCACGGAAAGGATTGAGATGTGATTAGAGGCATTATCTAACGGGTGATTCCACGATCTACATTGAACTTTATTACAAGAGTTTAAATCTTCTATCTCAAAGAAAAAAAAAAAAAACATGTGATATTTTTGTAATGATCTTATTTTAAAAGGATGTGTCATGTCTTAGGGAAGAAGATATATGACAATATATTTAGCATGCGTTTGATGTTAAGATTTAGATTATAGAATTTGGGTCTGAATTGAATCGTGCGTTTGTCAAAACATTTGAATTACTAAAATTAAAAAGTATAAAAACTTAAAATGTGTTTTTAAAAAAATCAATATGAAACTTGTTTCGTTCATCTCGAAATTCTATGCAATTCATAAAAAAAAAAAATCATTTGGACTTGTCTATACAAAATTATGGACTTTTAAAATTTGAGTTGTAAAACTATATGAATAATAAAATCAAGGAAAGTGATAAAAATTAAATTGTAATTGTAAGAGTTGAATCTTAACACCAACCAACTACAGTTCAAACAATTTTATTAATTTTTTTAAAACAAATTTTAATAAGAGCGTACATCCTATCACATCATCTTTAATAATGAGTTCATAACCTTGAGGAGAAAAGCTAACAATCAGTTAATTGACCAAGGCAACTCAATAAATAAAATTAAAAATCATAACACAAGAAAATAATTGAAGAGATTATGATAATAATCACAGGCCATTAACTTTTGAACTTAGAATCATGGGATTTATAGTTAAATGACCTTTTTTTGATGAGTTTTTTAAAAAATGGCTAAAATTTTTAAATATTAGTTAAAAAGTTTAAGTTTTTAAAAATTAGTTCAAATGCTATATTTTTTTCATAGAATGATCAATCACTTTTGTAAATGGTCAATCAGCAATTGACCATATTGAATAGTTAATCACTGATTAATCATCAGTCAATCAATGATTGATTATCGGTTAATCACTGATTGACTATAATACAACTCACAAATTTTTGTAATCAATTAATGATTGACCCATAGTCAATTATTAATTGACCATAAACAATATCACAAATTTTTATTTTTGTAATCAATCAATGATTAACTATGAACAATATCATAAATTTTTATTTTTGTAGTCAATCATTGATTGACCATAAACTATATTACAAATTTTCCACTAAATCAGTGATAGCCCCCACCGGCGATAGCCCCATTTCTCTCTCCCCATTCTCAATTCTCTCTCTCTCACCACTGCCTTTTTTTCCCCTTCTTTCTCCTCTGGTTTCTCTCTCTTTCCTCGTTGATCAAAAAGGCACTGTACCGATGACAACAGCAACGGCGACAGTGGTAGCTTGTTGCAGTTCAACCGGAGAACGCCGAGACCATCACAGTTTCCAGTAGATCAAGCAATCAAGGGTCCTAAGCTCCGCGAGTTTTTTTCTCTCGTGACAAGAATGGCTTCCTCTCCGTAATCTGGTTTCTCACTCTCTGTCACAAGTGGCACGAAAATTTTGCCCTAGTGTCAAGATTTTGAAGTCGCCAGTCTCTGTCCGAGGTTGTGGTCAGCAGCGGTGATGGTTGAAAGGAGAGAAGAGAGAAACAGGTCGAGGGAGGAGAGAGAGAGAGGCGGGGGGGAGAGGAGTCTGGGAAGTTGATGAAATTTGTTTAGGCCATTTAGCTAATTAACAAAATGTTAGGCTATCTATTAGATTAGGCGATTATCATGGGCTACCTAACCTAATTTTCCCAAGATGATTAGCGAAAATTTTGAATTACAGCACAAGACAAACTGGTCAACTAGTAAAATGAATGCAAAGATCTATTACATTCGTGGTAGTTTTTTTTTTTTTTTTTTTTTTTTTTTGCCCCCCTCTTTCACACGCGCTAAGCGCATGCTATGTCACTAGTAATGCTAAGAGAGAAATTGGACCAAAGAGAACACACATAATGCAGTCTAAGGGCACAAAACAATTAAAAAGCCATGTTTAAATCCGCATGACATGAAAATTACAGAAGCTACTACTGCTTATAACTGTTCAAGTTCAACAATCTTTCTAGATGATCAATCAAAGCATGTTATTTCGAAATATGTAGACTTTGAACACGACCTCTCTCTGATCTATCCTCTTATTCAGCTCGAAGATGCACACATCTCCGCGATGCAGAGAGTTTTCAGTCCGGAATTTAGAGTAACCTCCAGAGAGAAAAGATCCAGAGTTGCAGTTTGTGAACTGCACAGGCCATGAACTATTCCCTACTTCAAGTCTTATAGTTTGCGCCTTTTGTTCCAGTCTCCTCGCAAAGGCACTTGGCAGACGCTGCGAAAATTGAAGATCATTGAAAAAATGTTGTCACTAATCGTTGAAAGTGGTTTGGCTAGGAAACAAAACCCGTTTTCTTAAAGATCTTAGCTATTGCTTTATGTTTACTCAGGGGAATGTAGCCAGTCTCCCACTATCAATTAAATGATATAAAGACGTTTGGTAAAAATTAAAAAACAAAAACTAACTGATACAAAGAAATTTTATGAGGGAAAATCAATTTTTTGATTGAGACATTATTAAGTACGGAAAATGCTACGTACCGCAACATAAGTACTTGTCACAATTGTTATGCAGAAGGGGTTTTTTGAAAAGAATTTGTTGGCTGCTTAGTACGCTTTGCTCTCTCTAAATCGCAATGAAGTGAGTCGCCCAATAGCTCTGTGATCTCCGGATTTGAACTTCCCAAACTTAACTGTACACAAAGTAGTAAACAAACAGTACTTTAATGAAAATTTAGATCTTGAACCTTGAGATTTATATTTCACGGCGTGGCCTTTACCTTGAGGATTTTGAGATCTGGTCTCTTCAGCCTGGCCCAGTGGATGAATGCCAAAGTCATTATTGCTAGAGTCAGTCCCTAGTGTCTTATCCTCTTCTGTTGGAGTCTGAGACCGCATCTTTGTTTGAACCTTCGGCTTCCTCCCTCTCCGTGTGGCAAATTTGTCTCCACTGGCTGTTTTAATACCTTGACCACTGGCACTGGCTCTCACATTCTTGTGATGTGGAGAAGATGGTGGCAGATCTTCCTCCCCGGAAGACGAACTGTCAAAGACTTGAACTGCATCACGATCACCTTCTGTTTCTTCCTTCTTGGACTCATTAACATAACACTAATCAAGATGGGCAGGAATCAAGGGAGAAGACATTTCACAAGTAGTTATATCACAAATTGAAAGTTGGAATTGAGAATTCCCTTTATATCTGAAAAAAAGCAAGTGGCCAAAGCCTAAGGCATAATGCTTTGCAAATTCTGGCCAACCTTGCTGCAGCCCCACCTTGCCATCCCTTTTCCCCAAACCTATTTTCCATGTTGAACCAAAGGGCGGTTTAAGAACCACCGAATTGGATAGAGACTCTCCATATACTCTCACAAACTTTTGTGGAAGTTCCTGCATACATTACAGCTAGCATTTTTCAGAAAGTAAAAGAAAAGATATTCAGTTCCTGAATAAAAAAAAAGACGGATTAGGCACTGCGATAAAATTATCATAGCTTAATTACAAGGAAACTCGTCGCACTGTAGTATACAGTGCCATCTTCCTTGTGGATAAATAGGCATAAAAGTCTCGCAATATAAAGATTATATCAAAGATTACAAAATAAAACAATACCTTTCCAAGAAGAAATTAGACCACAAGTGGCCTTAGATTTTAGCTAATAAAATCTGATAAGGAATTCCATAGCTGAAATATGAAATCATAACAAAGTGTATGTTTCCTTTCGAAAAAATTAAAAAAAAAAAAAAGGAATTAAAAGTTTATGTAACTAGGTTTCATTCCATTTAGTATGGTTAAATGCATTAAAGAGAACCAAATCAGTTCTTTTCATCCCTCTTTTTCTTTTTCCCATTTTTTCATCCCATAAAGAAAGTAACAGAACTAGCCCAAAAAAAAATGAAAATGAAAATGAAAAGAAACAATAACAGTAACAAATAATCAAATGAAATCCCTTTTAGATTCAATGACAGAACATGAACAAGAACACAGTAAAAAACAACACCCACTTCAGCCAAAAAGTTCATAAAAGCTACATCAAAGTAAACACAATATATCATTGTTTCATAAAACCTAACATGTGATAAAGAAAACAAAATATATGGTGCAGATTATTTTTACATTCTTCAGATTACTAGAGTAACATTCCTTAGATTATTATCTAAAAAAAGGGAAGAAATTTGAGACTATTAAAGCTACAGAAAATAAGAAAGATCCACAATATAGAAAGAAATTGCTTACTAGCATCTCCCTCTCAAGAGTTTCTTTGAAAATTATCCTAAAAAAAAAAAAAACCCATTGGAGGAGGAGCCTTGCAGATTGCCAAAAGCCATTCCAGAAACAAAATTACAAAGCTTTCTTTCTCTCTCTCTCTCTCTCTCTCTCTCTCTCTCTCTCTCTCTAAAAAAGAGGTTCTATTTCTACTTTGGAGTCTTCAGAATACAATCCGGTCAAAAAGCCTAAGCAAAAACGAGGACACTCTCTCTCTCTCTCTCTCTCTCTCTCTCTCTCTAGTCTTCTTCTGTAATAAGATTAACCAAGGGTTTTCATGTAAGGGGAAGTTTTGCCTAAAATGTGATATTCTGATTAAACATCGAGAATCACGAAATTAAAGAAATCAAATCTTAACCAATTTGGGCGAAACACAGGAAATGAGAAAAGGTACGATTTTTTTCTGATGAAAGTAGGAAAAGAGCTTACCAGAGTACGTCAATGTCAGGGACTGAAACTCGCCTTAAGCCATTGGTTCTCCGGTCGGTCCCACCCCCACAGGAATCGATTTGGGCGCCATTTTTTCTAGCCGGAGACAGAAATTTCGTGGCGATTTTCCGATGATTCTGATTGTCGTCTAATCGACGCCGGAAATTGGGGGAGATAAAAAAGGCGCCAAAATGGGGAGACTTGAAGAGACGAGACTACATACTGATTCAGTATGTAGAACGTTCTGTCGTTTCGATGTTACATTATTATTATTATTATTATTATTATTTTTGGTATGATTAAGGGAATTTCCACCCAACAACCTTGTATTTTAAATTGTTTAATACTATTATTTTTTGAAATTTCCGATAAGACACTCTATTATGAAATCAAATATATAATTATGATTAGATTATGTATGTAATATTATATGACTAGAATAATTATCTTTCACCCATTATAAATTTTTATATCTTTCACTTATATATATGTATATGTGTGTGTATTTATTTGAATGGACACTTATATGTTAAACAATTAAAATAATTAACTCATAGTTATTAAGTGTAATATTCCTTCTTCTTCTTCTTTTTTTTTTAAATCAAAATAAGGCTGAGAATTCAAACTGTACATATTTCGTAAAATCATAATAACACTACTAGATTTTTTTTTTTTTTTTTTTGAAAGGACACTATACTAGATAATACCTACAATCACATTTAATGGTAAGGTAATTATTTGGGACATTGATATGCTTCAACAAATTCGCTTGTGGTGCTTATCTTTGGTAAACCCCTTAGGGACGGAAATAGTATGTTCAAATAATTCTCAAACAAAACGCATATTAACGGTAAAATTTCTTGTTATAGTTCTACTTTCTAGAAGCTGTAATAATTTGCTCAAATTCTTCAGCAAAATTGACTAAACGAAAAATAAATAAATTTCACATGGTTCATATAACGATATAGGCTTATTTAGCATTTGAGTTTAACTTCAATTAAACTGTATTTTTTTTTCTAGATTTTTATCTTTTTTTAAAAAGTCAATAAAAATTTAACTAATTTTTAAAAAGTCAATAAATTCTAACTTAAAAATTTTAATTCTAATCGGTGATCCATAGGAAAGCACAGTGCTGACGGGCAGAAAGAAGAAGATCTAAATATCAAATTATTATTCAATCTATAAATATGAAAGATAAAGCACAATCAATAGCAGAGGTCCTTATTGTGGCAGTGTCCCTTTCCAAACTCTAACATATCTGTTCCGTTTTTTATCAAGCTCTCTTCATCTTAATTCTTAAAGTTAAAAAAAAAAAAATTTTGGCCTTTTTTGAGAGTATTTTGGAAATTGTTTTAAATATAAAATAAAAATGAGAATATTTTGTGAATGGTATAGAGTTTTTTTTTTTTTTTTTTTTTTTTTGAAATTGCATTTAGTTGTATTCGTAGAAAGGTATATTTGCGTTTTTGTATGTTTATGAAAATATTTGTTGGGTGTATAAGCTTTAAACAATGAAAACTGAAATAGAAAATAATTAAAAAATGAAAACAATTTTTGTTTTCTTTTTTATTTTCTGATTTTGTGCAATACAAAACCGATTTTAAAACTATCTCCAAAATTCCTAATTCGGAACCGTGAAATTCCTTTCTTCTTTTAATCATTTCAAAAAAAAAAAAAGTTAGTTTTTTTTTTTCTTTTTCAAAATCTAGCTTTTTTTTTTTTTTTTTGGTTGATTGAGAGAAAAGAAGACTCATTTTCCTTTGATTTTCCAAATGAATTTCTTATGTTTTCTGAAGGAAGGCCCTACAGGTTCTTCAAACTTGATGTTATAGCCTGTTTCACAGAATTTTCTAAAAACTACTTTTAGTTTTTTAGATTCAAAAACAAGTTCTGAAAGTATTTGAATGATCTGTCAGAAAAGTTTTTAATATCCAGAAGTGTTTCCTATCAAAACCAAAAAATATAACTTCTAGCGAAAGCTCTTTGAATAAACTTTAAAACTTGTAATAAAATTTAAATTGGATATTATAAATTTCGTTTTAACATTTTTATACTTATTAGAAAACTTTAAATATCATTTTGACTTCAAAAACTCATTAGTTTCAAACACTTACTGAGAAGTCACAGCTTTTGCTTCTCTTCTTCTACTGGTTAGAAGTAAAAGCAAAAACTCTACTAAACAGAGTCGTAATAATTCAATAGCTTTATGTCACAAATGTTACTTCAGCATATAACAAGACAGATTACACAACCATCTCACTTTGTGGCAAAATTACATACAGTATGTAAATTTGACAAACAGCCTCCTCTCTTTTGTTTTTTTTTTTTTTTTTGGTTTTTTGGTTTTTTGGTTTTTTTTTTTTTTTTTTTTGGCTCGAAGACAAACTGCCACATACTTATTTAGACTATTGTCCTTGTCAAAACTAATTGAAATTAGAATCAAATTAAATTTCGACAATGAATTTAATTAAGCCAATCACAAAGAATCATAGGACTTTGCTCATAATCCCAGACCCAAAACCACTTTTTCCTTACTCCTCATATCTGCCTTCTCCTCAGCTTCATTATCTTTCTTTTATTCCTTTTTTAGAAAAACAGAAAAAACAAAAAAACAAAAACAAAAACAAAACAAAATACAAAAACAAAATACAAAATACAAAATACAAAACAAAACTATTCTAGGCTCTCATTAGAGCTGATGACAGATGTGTTTTGTTTAGATCATAAGTTTAAATAGTAAATTTGAAAGGAAAATTTTTTAAACAGTATCCAAAAACAATTTTCAGATAGTGATCCAAACGGCCACTCAGCTTTGAGCATCCATCAAAATGACTGTGTTTGCCCTAACATGGTTATTTGTGCAACGCCTTGCTTAAGATAAAACTTAAACCCAATAAAACATGACCACCACTGTGATGATGAATTGATTAGGTAACAACACTAATTACATGGCTATTGATTGCAAGCATAGCCTAAACTAGCATCTAAACTTTAGCAATAATTCTGCAATTAACTCCACCATAAAATGTAGAGTTCAAATTCTCGTCCCAAACTCCAAAGAACTAATTACATGGGTTTCATATGGGGTTAAATGTCTCCCATTAGAGAGCATAAAATCCTAATTACATATCATTCAGGTTAAAATCCTAACTCAGATAACTGTCTGCTTAAATTCATCTTAACCTGGCTCAAGGAAAAAAAAAAAAAAAATCAAAATTGATCTGGTCATCAAATGAACGTTAGCATTTCCTTTTTCCATTTCTAATTCTTTTTTTTTTTTTCCCTCCACTCTTTATTTGGATGAAAGGGCAAATAAGATGAAGATTTCCAAGTGAGGTCTCACTCACTGGTCCATTGAAACATTGCATACAATCTCATGACAAAGTACAACTCGAATTTCTTTTACACAAATTGCTAAATATTTTTACCCAAGGAAAAGCCAGTAATCACATTAGAAAGCAAATCACACTAGACACTACCATTCTTAAAAATCTAATACTAGGATTTCAATGTTTTTTCATTAACCATCATGCTAATTCTAAGAATAATGGAAATATTCACAGCCCATAAACTCTGGACCTTAAATCAGTAGCCTAAACGGAATCATATCACATGACAAACTAATCAAATAGCAAACGGAAAGTTAATTAAGATAATGCTGAAACAGAAATGGGACCAACCAAAGTCTAAGAGCATCGGTGACTATTGCAAACCGGTAGAAACCATGTTTAAATCAGCACAGGAGGATGCAAAAAACAGAAGCTATAGCTGAAAAATTCTCAAGTTCAACCTTACGAGATAATTCTACTCTTGGCATCGAAAAATTGAAACTTTTAGAACAACCTCTCTTCGAGAATTCTTATTGTTGAGCTCGTAGATGCAGACATCTCCTCGGCCTAGAGAGTTCTCACTCAAAAATTTAGAGTACCCTCCACACAGAAAATGTCCTGTGTTGCAATCTAAGAACTGCACGGGCCACGATCTATTCCCTACTTCTAGTCTCACAGTTTGTGGCTTTTGCTCAATGTGTCTCTTGACAAATGAAGCAGGCAAACGCTGCAAAAACAAAGATTATTACAAGGGCATATAAATATTCTTCTTGATACATATTGACTAGCACGTAAAATATAACGTACCAGATTGTAATTACGTGTCACGACTGATTTGAAGAATGGTTTTATTGAATAGAACTTGTTGGCTGCTTTGAAAGCTTCACTCTTCCTAAGAAGCCTTCGAGTTGGCAGCACAACTTTTCGGTTTCCTGAGTCAGACTCTGTGAGCTTGGCTGTAGAAAAAATTGCAGTCAATAAACAGTGCTTAATCATATGTTAGAAAAACTTTAGATCTTTAATACCTTTAGATTTGCCTTTTTCTCATATATTACTAAAAATTTAGATCTTGAACCTTAAGATTCATATTTCTCAGCGGAGCCTTTACCTTGAGGATATCGAGATTTGGTCTCTTCAGCCCGGCCCCGTGGATGAATGCCAAAATCATCGCTAGAGTCACTCCCTAGTGTCGTATCCTCTCCAGTTGGAGCTTGAGATCGAGTCCTTGTGTGAACCTTCGGTTTCCTCCCTCTCTGTGTGGCAGGTTTGTCTCCACTGGTCGCTTTTATACCTTGACCCCTAGCACTGGGTTTCACTCTCTTGTGAGGTGGAGAAGATGGTGGCAGATCTTCCTCCCCAGATGATGAACCGTCAAAGATTTGAACTGAATCATGATCACCTTCTGTTTCTTCCTTCTTGGACTCGCTAACATCACGCTCATCAAGATGGGCAGGAATCGAAGGAGAAGGTATCTCACAAGTAGATCTATCACAAATCGAAAGTTGGAATTGTGAATTCCCTTTATATCTGAAAAAACCAAGTGGCCAAAGCCTAATCCAAAATGCTTTGCAAATTCTGGCCAACCCTGCTGCAGCCACATCATGCCTTTCCTTTTCTTCAAACCTATTTTCCATGTTGAACCAAAGGGCGGTTTGAGAACCACCGAATTGGATAGAGACTCTCCAAATAATCTCACAAACTTCTGTGGAAGTTTCTGCACACATCACAGATAGCATTTTTCAGATACAGAATTTACGAAACCCATCAGAAAGTAAGTTCCCAAAAAAACAAAAACCGCATTAGGCAATGTAATAGAATTATCACAGCTTAATTACAAGGAAACTTGGAGCACTGTAGTAGAATGTGCGATCTTCCTCGTGGATAAATTGGCATAAAAGTTGTGCAATAGGGAGACTATATATAAGATTACAAAAGAAAACAATACGTATCCAAGAAGATATTAGACCACAAGTGGCCACGGATTTTATCTTATTAAAATCCAACTATGAATTCCATAGCTGAAATATGTTATCATAACAAAGTATATGTTTCCTTTTGAAAAAACAAAAAGAACAAGAAGTGTGCGTAACTAGGCTCGGTCCATATAGTGTGTTTAAATGCATTTAAGAAAACCAAAACAGTTCTTTTTATCCCTCATTTTTCCTTTTCCCAGTTTTTCATCCCATAAAGAAAGCACCACAACAAAAAACAAAAAACAAAAAACAAAAAAAAAAGGGAGGAAAATTAAAAGAAAAGAAAAACTCAAAAACATTGTACTCAACAGGACAACAAAAAACCAAAGAAAACAGTAACAGTAAAACATAATGAACCGAAATCTCTTCTAGCATTGAACCATAGGCTATAAGAAACAGGTGAGATGGTAAAAACTAGATACAACGACAGAACATGAACATAAACCACACCCACTTCAGCCATGAAGTTCATTAAAGCTCCATGAAAGACAACATAAAATTTAACACATGACAAAAAAAAAAAAAAAAAAACTAAACTAAACTAAACTAAACGAAATATGGTGCAGATTATATAACATTCTTTAGATTACTAAAGCAACACTCTTTAGATTATTATCCAAAAAAAGGGAAAATTTTAGATTATTAAAGCTACAGAAAATAAGAAAGATCCACAATAAAGGAAGAGATTGCTTACTAGCATCTTTCTCTTGAGAGTTTCTTTGAAAATTATCCTGAAAAAATAAAACCCGTTAGAGGAGGAGACCTGCAGATTCCAAGAAGCCATTGAAGAACCAAAAATTTCAAAGCTTTCTCTCTCTATCTTTCTCTCTCTCTCTCTCTCTAAAACTGAGGTTCTATTTCTACTCTCGAGTCTTCAGAATACAATCCGGTCAAAAAGCCTAGGTTAAACGGAGGACATTTCTACTCTCTCTCTCTCTCTCTCTCTCTCTCTCTCTCTCTCTCTCTCTTCTGGAAAACATAAGACGAGGGTTATCATCTAATGGGAAATTTTCCCCAACAATTCCAACCTTGTTTCAGACGAAATCCTAAAAGGTGATCTTCTGATTAAACGTCAAGAATCATTAAATTAAAGAAATGAAACCCTAACCAATTTGGGCGAAACAAGGGAAATGAGAAAAGGTACGATTTTTTTTCCTGATGAAAGTAAGAAAGGAGCTCACCAGAGTACGTCAACGTCAGGGACTGAAGCTCGCTTCCCCCCATTGGCTCTCCGAGCGGCCCCACTTCCACAGAAATCCATTCGGGCGCCATTTTTTCTCGCCGGAGAGAGAAATTTCGTGGCGATTTTCCGATGGTTCTGATCGCTGTCTAATCGACTCCGGAAATTGGGGAAAAAAATATAAAATAAAAGGCGCGAAAATGGTGAGACTTGAAGAGACGAGACTACTTACTGACAAAGGCACAGCTGATTTTGGAGGACGTTAAACGTTCTGTCGTTTTGATGTTACATTATTTTTACCCTACGGTGTGCCTAATTATCATGATTTTGGAGGGTTTCCTTTTTCTCTGACCTTGATCTCTTAAATTTCTCGTATTTAAGGTTTCTCTTTGGGTGGAACTTCTACTACTGCCACTGTGACTGATGAGGATGATCAGTGATTTCGGTGGGAATGAAGTCGGAAGGTTCTAGACGTGAGTTTCTCGATTAAATCTAGCCGACAAACTTCCGGCGGTTTGTGATCCAACGATGCATTGGTGGTTTAATAATAGGTGCAGTAATCTCATAGCTCGAGTCAATTATTTTCCTCTAAGTTGTGGCATGCAACGGATTGGTTGTTTCATGTGGGGCGAGGATTTTGCGGTCAATGTTCTTTTATATTAATGGTTTGTTCTTATGTTTTAGTTTTAATTTTGTAATAAATGAGGTAGTTCCCCTACTTTTGGTTTGTTTTTGTGTGTGTGTTCCGCTTGAGTTATTTTCTAGAGGTATATGTTTATTGGTTCCGCTAGTTTTATGGCTTGGCGGAGTTTATTGCAGTCCTTGTGCTGCAAGTGACTGTCTTTCGATCGATTGAAATATTCCATCGATTGTGATTTTAAAAAAAAAAAA
Source organism: Ficus microcarpa (assembly GCA_025413485.1). NCBI lineage: Eukaryota > Viridiplantae > Streptophyta > Magnoliopsida > Rosales > Moraceae > Ficus > Ficus microcarpa. The sequence goes on along the minus strand of CM046380.1, from coordinate 10,476,896 downwards.
AAAAAAAAAAAGCTTTGTACATGCTCAATTTTAGAATTGCTGAAGAATTTGAGGAATTGTTTCGTCACCGGGTTTCAGCTTATGTCCTCATCGCTAAACTTCATCAAATTTACTGATAAAATCGGTCTTAGTTATGGGTTATGTCTCTCGTACTACATGATTGTTTTATCTTTGTTATTGGTATTTGTATCCCGTTTTATCTTGAATGATAATTTCCATTTCCAAAAAAAAAAAAATTATTATGATTTTGAAAGACATAAAACGTTATGTTTTACATTATAGATAGAAAGTGTTGTTTTATTTATTACGTTAAATTTTCAAAGATCCAATCTATAATTATAGTAGTTTTATGTCACTATTGTAGATTTTTATTGTGAACATTTATACATTAGATTGTCAAAATTTTATACAAATAGTTATACAATAATTCCTACCAATAGCGCGTAACCTAAAATCCTACCGTAAAATGGCCTACTATTATTGTTAACATCATCATCATCATTGGGTCTTTTTGTAGTAAGACCTCTTATTTTGAATCATTCATAAGATACAATATTTTTTTATTATTAGATTAAATTTATCGGTCTGATTTATAAACATTCACATCAAAATTAACTATAATCATAGATTAGATTGTTAAAAAATTAACCAAACAGATAAAACTACAGTTTTAATAGTAGAAAATAAAAGATCTGATTTTCTTCAACAAAAACTATTGTTATTATTATTTGAACTTGGATGTGGGAAAAATACTTTATTAATTAAGAGTGAAATCACGATACACTATGCACTATGCACTATACACTATACACTAATTAAGAGTGAAATCACGATACACTTATATGATTGTTGCACCGCCTATCACAAGGAAACGGAAGCAAAAGAAACAATTATCAATATATATGTATTTCAAGTGACTGGAGAAGATTTTGAAAAATAATAATAATAATAATAATAATAATAATAATAATTGGATTTGCTTTGAAAACTTTTACTACATTTTCCACAAAAGTTGTTTTCGGAGACCATTCCAAAATAACGTTTATTTTGCGTCAAGTCTGATAATGAAAATGAAAATAAAAAACCGTTTCCAAACATTGTTAAGGAGTAAAAAAATGAAATAAACATAGTTTTTTCTATTTATTTTTTAAGGCTTTTACACCCAATAAATATTTTCAACAACATATCCAAGTATAATTTGACTTTTTCCTAAAAAGTTTTTGTCCTTTTCCTAAAAATTTTTTGTCTTTTTCCCAAAAAGTTTTTTGTCTTTTCTGAAAATTCAAAAAAATTTACTATTACAATTAAAATATTTCAACTTAAACTAACCAACCAAACACCCTCTTACTCTTATATTCAAACCAAACTTCCTAAAAATATAAGTAAACACAATTAAAAAAAAATCTCAACATCATATATAAAACATTTTCATTTTTATCTCATACTTGAAACAAAATCATTTTCAAAATACTTCCAAACGATCCCTTATTTTTCTGGAAGGATAAATGGCAACGATCATTATGTGGTTAGAGATGCACTTGGTGTGTTCTTTTTAAACAAAAGACAACAAATTTTATACTATCTTTTGATTTAAACATATATGTGACAATCATCAATTCCTACACAAAAAAAATGGTAAGCTGAACAATCTCACATCGTTTGATAATGAATGCACTCGGTGTGTTCTTTTTAAACAAAACACAACAAATTTTATACTATCTTTTGATTTAAACATACATGTGACAATCATCAATTCCTACAAAAAAAAAATGTTAAGCTGTACTATTTCACATCGTTTGAGAATAAATACATGTGATGATTCATAAGCAAAAAGACCACCTCTTATTGGTATAAGACCTTTTAGGTTGAGTTCAAAAGCAAAACTGTGAGGGCACGAGGTCCAAAGTAGACAATATTATATCAAAAGAAAGCATGAGTCGTTATAAATGGTATCAAAGTCTATACCCAACTAGAAGTATGGCCAATAAGGACGTTGGATCCCAAAATGTGGGGTGATTGTGAAAGTCATCAGTTCTACAAGGAAATAAAAAACTATGCAATTCTACATTACTTGCGAATAGATATATGTGATTGTTCATAAGTAAAGAGATCACCTTTTATTGGTACAAGACCTTTTGGGGTGAGCCTAATAGCAAATTCGTGAGGGCACAATATCCAAAGCGGACAATATTATATCAAAGGGAGACATGGGTTGTTACAATATAACTAGATACATTAAAACAAGAAATTTATCAAAGTGAGAACTTTAAAAATTAAAATTAGGAGATTTATTATTTGCAAAAAACTTGCTTTGGAGATTGTGTGGCAAGAAAACCACGCTAAAATCTAGTATTTGGCTTGGGTTGTCGGAAATCATTTATGATTAACTCTCGCATAAATCTTTCACACGCACCAAAAAAAAAAGAAAAAGATCCCAAGTATTAGGGTGTTTGGTGGAGTAGTTTGAGTTGAGATTTTAAGTTTAAATAGTAAATTTTTTTTAATTTTTAGAAAAGATAAAAAATTTTTTGGAAAAAAGACAAAAATTTTTTGAGAAAAAGATAAAAAAAAAAAAAAATTTAAGTTAAGTGATTTAAATAAGGATGCCAAACACCCTTCTGTTTCTATAATTACAATCATCATTACAAGTCTATGTACCCGTTTGGTACATTAGTTCATTTCCGTTCAAACCAAAATTTTTTTTGTCTTTTCCCAAAAAGTTTTTGTCTTTTTCCCAAAAAGTTTTTTGTCTTTTCTGAAAATTTAAAAAAATTTACTATTACAACTAAAATATTTCAACTCAAATTAACGAACCAAACGGACCTTATTTCTCTTTTAGGAAGCACTGTTATTACAAAACGGCTAATTTTTAAAAACATGGCCCTAAAAAAAAAAAAAAACATGGAACTCTAAGAAGAAAAAGAATAAATTAGAGCATGAATGATTGTAACATGTCCTCATCTTGATGTGTATACTTTAATGGTCTTCCTTTGAAGGCCGCTAATAAGAGAAAAATAAAATCAACTATTATCTGAATCTAGAATATAAATTTAGACAAAAATATTTGGATAAAGTAATGAGTGGCCAAACATTAGGATATACATATATATATATATATATATGTCTCAATTCTAAAATAAAATAAAATAAATAAGAGAAAATTATCTAAAAAAAACTACATTTTTTTATCTATTTGTACAACATAACACAAACTCTCTCATTTTAACCAACATGATATAAACTTTAGTTTACTTTAGTTTAATTTTATGTCATTATGGTCTAACGTTACTCTTTGGTGTTATGTTGGTGTAATGATTTTTAAATTTACATCATTCAAGTACTTTCCCCTGAAGTCTGACGGTTGTAATATTATATTTAGAAACTTAAAACAATTAATTAATTTATGTGTAAGTTTTTATTTAAAATCTTGTAACATGATACTATTTAAAATTATTAGTGCAAATGATAAATATGATTGGAAAATCTTAAATTAGAATCAACTGATTATTACAAAATCATATTAGACATGAGACAATGAGTATATGCATATACAAGAGAAAGTTACGGCATACCATAACCAGGTTACATATGATCAAGGATGAAAATGTCCACAATATCGTTGACATTTCCATTACATTATCTATATTTTAAAATATCTGTGAATATTCAGGATATTTTGAAATATTTCCATAAAATGTCCAAAAACTCGGGGAAATTTTTTTTTTTTTCAAAAATTTCAATTTCATCACACATTTAAATTTTTTTTTTAAATATGAAAAAAAATGTGACAACATGCTACACAAAATAAAAATCATTATAAGATAGCAAGTGAGGGTATTGGGCGATTGTAGCATTTAAGAAAACATGATATGACTCAAACAAGTCAAATTGATAAGGATTTGCCTTGAGTTTTAATTTCATGAGCTTAAATCAAATAAAGTTCGTATGGTTATAATTTTTTTTTTTTTTTATAGTTTTCAAATAGTGTCTAGGTTAGAAGTACAAAATCGAAATGGTATTTTCGATACATTGTATATGCTCCAACATAAATTGATATAGATGTTATTGCATACCTATAAAATTACTCATCAAATTGAACAAATCAACAATATCCAATTTATAGGTTAATAGTTGGTAACGATCAAAAAATATACATATGAGACATTAATAATTACCTTCAAAATCATTCAAGAGTAATATCTTAACAAATGTATTATTTATATTAAATCAGAATCGATACTTATCTAATGTCTTCCAACATGTTAGAAACTTGTTTGGGATTAAGTACACTCGAAATTTATATATACTCTTTAATGTTTGACATTTAATTTTTATGTATCCTATTATATTGTACTATGTTACAATACCTAATATTATATTAAAATTATAATTAATACTTAATTATTAGGTTTTACTTTTAATCATGCTATGTGGCTCTCATATTTGATTAAAAAATACATTATTTTTGTGATAAAATTAATTTAAATTATGTAATATTGATTGTTTTGATATTTTGTTATGTTTTAATGAAATTATAAAATTTTTTTTAATATCCATTTTTTCTCTAAATATCCATCTATCGACATTTCCATTAATATTATCCGTAAATCAAAACCTCGATAACTTCATCGATATCGACATTTTTCATCGTTGGATAGAACTAGTGGGGGAAGTCTAAAATGTTATGTTAAGACTCAAAATTTTTTGGAACATTTAATAGGGTGTGGACCAAAGAGAAGCCAAAAAATAACATTATATGTGTCCTTCATCTGGGGAAAAGTAAAAAACCAATTTTCAGTTAAAACCAAGCACGATTTTATTTTATTTATTTATTTATTTTTATTTTAATTGACTCAAAACTAAACTACCTAGTGATAAATGTATACATGATCACATTAACTGTAACATAATACAATTCACTGAAAGTCTTATGACTGCTACAGTCAGTTAGCACTTGTTTTGGTGGCTGAATTTTTATTTTTATTTTTATTTTTATTTTTTATTTTTTAAGAGGCTGAGCAATGGGCCAATAAAAATGACTCCTACTTTCTTATGACCCACGAAATTGACCATTTTCTTTTTAATGACCTCATCTGATTTTTGGAAAATATCAATACAATGCGTATTCATGTTAATGTTGCATTTAATCAATATAAAAAACATCATTTCATTCTATACTTTAATAAATAATATTAGTTTTATCTTTTGTCATTTTGTTAAACTTTGAAACTCGTTAAAATAAACTTTTAGTATTTAAATAATTTAAAAGTAAAAATACTTTAATGATTAGATAAAAAATCAAGAAGTCAATTAATAAAATTTAAATATTAAATTTGATATTAGATATATTTTGTGGTAAATTTACTATCAAGTTTGTCATATAACAAATTTCACATGAAAAATAGCACTTTATTAAATTTTTTTTTTATTCAAAAACCAAAATTTACTATTGGCACATCAATTTACATCATCTCCAATATAATGTTTAATTGTTGAGCCAATAGTAAACTTTATCATTTGGATTAAAAAAGTACTCTATAACTTGTGGTATCTTTCATACCAAATTTGTTACATGTTAAAATTTGTACAAATTTAGCACATGATATAATCAATGTCAAATTTGTCATATAATAAATTTCGAAATAAATTTACCACAAATTATAGTTAGTACTAAATTAGACATTTGATTCTTATTGTTATTGTCTTATTTTTTTGTAGTTATTATAAATTTTTAATGAATAAATTACTTAAATATTAAAAATGTAATTTTGCTAGTTCTAAAACGTAATAATAATGAAGAAAAATATAAATATTACATTATGCATTAGAGTATAAAATAAAAAAAATATTATTTTTCATACTCTTTTACTTAACACTAATTATATGGTATATATTTCATGCATGTGAAATAGATAAATTAAAAAGTAAAAAAAAAAAAAAACAAAATAACATTGATGTGATGATCACGTGAGTTTCACGTAATAAATAAAAAGGGGGACCATTAACTCTTCTAAAGAGTTATACAAAACAAACTCAAATAGCAGGGGGGCCAACCGGCCAAGTACACATTGCCATTGCTCTTTCCAAAACGGCTAAACGACATCTTTTTTGTTGAGAATCTTTACAAACGAACGACATGTTGCTTGCTTTATAAAATATTATTTTGCTTTAATTATTATTTCATTTCATTTCACCTTTACATAAAGGAGAGGATTTCCCGTGCAATCTGAGATTTCGCCAAGTGGGCCCCACATCACTCTCTCTCTCCTCTCTTTCTCTCTCTAAATAGCTAACCGTTTGTGTTTGACAAAATTTCAAGTTTCGACCGTTACAAATAAACAATTCAAAAAACCTTTCAATTGAAAAAAAAAAAAAAAGACCCCAACAACTCTTCACTTTTTGCTTCTTCCACTCCGCTTTCTCAGCCTAACACTCAAACCACCACAGTAAACGGTACCGGAGGCCCAATGGGCAACAAGCAGAAATTGGAGTGCCCCAAAATCCAAAATTCAGCTTCAAAAACCATATTTCTCCCGCTTCACTACCAACCGTCCATTCCTCTCAATTCAACGGCCCAGATTCCATCCACAAATAATACCCAGATCACACTTACGATCTTTGATCTCTCTTCTCATTTCAGCTCCTTCACCATACTCTCACTCCTGCACATTTTCTCACCCGATTCAATTTTTCTGGGGAAGAAAAAAAAGAGAAAAGAAAAGTCTGAAACTTTCCAGCTCCTCGAGCAGTTTCCTCATCTGGGTCTGCGAGAAAATTTTCTGGGCATGCTTAAATAGCGAGAAAATAACAGAAAAAAAAAAAAAAAGAAAGAAAGAAACATAGAATGCCCGTTTCAACTCGGTCTCAGATCTTTCACCATGAACAGAACCAAGAAGAACAGAATCTCAATCCCATAAGAAACCCACACCATGGATTGAAGGAAAAGATGAGAGCTTTGACTCTTTTATACGAGCAACAAAAGCGAGCCTCTTTAGCTCTCAAGAACCAATCTTTTTCTTCTTCAAATCCAAATGAAAAAGAACAAGCAGAAGATGAAGGAGATTCAGAGCAACGTTTCACCACCCACCCGAGCGTTGACCTTCTGGGTTCTTGCCAAAACGAGGAGAAGAAGACGAAAAGCGGAAGGAACTGACAGCGAATTCGGGTGCGAAAAAGGTAATGACAGAGACTAATTCAGTCCTTTTTCCCAATTCCATGGTCACAAGAACCTACATTTTGCGTCATCCTCCAATTCATGATGAAGCCAAGGAGAATCTTGCGACGGACGGCGGTGATCGGATCCTGAGCTTCGCCACGGCGGGGCCAAGAAAGGCTGCGGTGACGAGGCAGGCGAGTGCGGTGGCGAGGAAGCTCTCGCTGGGGAATTTGGAGAAGAAGTGTAATTTTAGTAATGTTCATGAATTGGAAGGGGTTTTGGGGAAGTCATCAGGTGTTGGAGAGAGCAGGATTTTGGTGTTCGTGCGGCTTAGGCCGATGGCGAAGAAGGAGAAGGAGGCGGGTTCTCGGTGTTGCGTGAGGATTGTGAATCGGAGAGATGTTTATCTAACGGAGTTTGCAAACGACAATGATTATCTGAGGCTGAAGAGGCTTCGCGGGAGGCATTTCACCTTTGATGCTTCTTTTCCGGACACCACTTCTCAGCAAGAAGTTTACTCCACCACGTGAGTACATTTTATAATAGATTCTCGAAAAATTTTTTGGCAAATTGATGAAAAGATTTAGAGTTTGTGTGAATTCTGAACTTTGGTTGTTGTGATCAAATTGTTACTATTTTTGTTTTTGGCCCGAGTTTTTGTGTTTGATTGGTCAGTCCCATTTGGACTAATCTTCAAAAATGTTCAACTTTGTGTTAAATAAAGGCCGTGTGATCAATTTTTAACATTTATGTTGAAGTGTTTATGTTTGCTTGAGTCTTTACCATTTGGGAAAAAAAAGTTAGGATAGGAAAAATATTGAAGTAAGAGCAAACTAAAAAAATCATTTTGGCTTGTTGGAAATCAAAACTAAAAAAGTTTCAACTTTCTTACTTCTCTATGGTGACCTTGTTGTTTGCATTTTCTCGTCAACCAAATAAATGAATGAGATTATCTACTGCTAACTACTAAGTCAGTCCCTAGAAATATTTTCTGAACAAGCTGAGTTGTGTGTTTTCTATGCTTCAAACAAAAAAAAAAAAAAAATCAAAATTGTTCTTCCCATTATGGTAAACTTTGATAGAACAAGAGTGTGCTTCCATTGAACTTTCAGAACTGCGGAGCTCGTGGAAGCGGTTCTGCAAGGGAGGAATGGATCGGTTTTCTGCTACGGGGCACGGGAGCTGGGAAAACCTACACAATGCTGGGTACTATGGAGAATCCAGGAGTGATGGTTTTGGCAATTAAGGATCTCTTCAGCAAAGTTAGGCAAAGAAGTTGTGACGGAAACCATGTAGTTCATCTGTCCTATCTTGAGGTCTATAACGAAACCGTCAGGGATCTGCTTTCACCTGGAAGGCCTTTGGTCCTAAGAGAAGACAAACAGGTTTGCATTTTTAATCCCGTGAATCACGTTACATTGGTTGTTACTTGTTTGATTAGGCTCATATATTTGCATTGATAAAATTTGCTTTCGAAATCTTGGATTAGTGTTATCCTCATTGTGTTGATCTGAGTGAAGTTTGTCCAATGATTGTTGTAGGGGATCGTGGCAGCGGGTCTTACACAATACCGAGCTTACTCGACGGATGAAGTAATTTCCAAAAATTTCTCTCACTAACTTTCATAGATTACTTGATGGGAGTGGATGTATAACTTGTTTTCTTTGTGTTGTGACAGGTGATGGCATTGCTCCAACAGGGAAATCGAAACCGCACCACGGAACCAACTAGGGCCAACGAAACTTCTTCCGTTCACATGCCATCCTGCAGGTATTGCAGACATGGAAATGAGGTTTACACCGTCCTTGGAATAACCGAGTCCAAGTCCCTAAGATACCTTTTTTTTCCTTTGATTTCTAGGTTGTCGTTCAATACCAAGTAAGAGATGCTACCATGAACGTAGTGAACCGAGTGGGGAAGCTCTCGTTGATTGATCTTGCTGGGTCAGAAAGATCACTTGCCACAGACCAAAGAACACTTCGATCTCTTGAGGGTGCGAACATCAATCGGTCACTCCTAGCGCTGAGCAGCTGCATCAACGCCCTTGTCGAGGGCAAGAAGCACATTCCCTACAGAAACTCTAAGCTCACTCAGCTTCTCAAGGACTCACTCGGAGGCGCTTGTAACACTGTAATGATAGCCAATATCAGTCCAAGCAATCTCTCGTTTGGTGAAACCCAAAACACGCTTCATTGGGCTGATCGCGCCAAGGAAATCAGGACTAAGGTTGATCCTCATAACTTTCATTCTTGACCTTATTTCATTTTCACATTTAAAGAATCTGATAAACAATTCTTGAACTTCTACAGCAGGCCTGCGAGGTGAATGAGGAAATACAGCCAATGCCTGAATCCGAAACTGATCAGGCCAAGCTATTGCTCGAATTGCAAAAGGAGAATCGCGATTTGAGAGTGCAATTGGCGCGCCAGCAACAAAAGCTCATCACACTTCAAGCTCAGTCCTTGGCTGCAAACATCTCTCCAACACCTTCTTCGGTCACCTCTATGATGACTCCTCCATCCACTGCCCACCCGTCCGAGAAAAGTAGACCAAGGTCCACTTTCTTAGGTGGGACATGTTTCACTCCAGAGTCGAGGAAAAGAGTTTGTGCCGACGAAGCAGTTAGAGAACTTCAGAGGACTGTCAAGGCATTAGAGGCCCAAATCGAGAGAATGAAGAAAGATCACACGTTGCAGATAAAGAAAAAGGATGAGCTCATTTGCGAGCTTTCGCGGAAGAGTGACAAACCTTTAGAAGGCATGTCAACGCAGGGTGCGAAAAGGATAGTGACAAGAGCTAGTTTGAGGCCTAAGGAGCCAATGACCGGCGAGATAAAGAGCCCGAGTCACCGGTTTCGTTCACCAGTCCCAACAGCTAAGAAACGGAGCATTTGGGACATAACAACAGCTAACAGTCCGTCCATCAGCACACTAAACGGAAGAAAAACCAGAAGCCATGTTGCTTCTGAATCCGGTGCTGCTCCTTCCATGCTACTTCAGGTAGAATAAATTTTTTTTTTCTTTCTTTTATTTAAAAGAAAATTTCTTTTTTTCCTTGTCCTATGACTGATACATTTTTGCATATCCATGTTTTCGGTTTGTATCGTTACACAATTCAGCCAGGATTTGCTCGACAGAAGCCCGAGTGCATCCGGTAACAACACCGGGACATAAGAGGAAGGAAAAGAGAAGTGTAAGAAATTATCTTACTATTACTTTTAGGCATAATGGTTTAATATGTGAAATTCTTGTTCCTCACTAACCATATTTTCTTCTGCCTTGAGCCTGGTGGTTTCAACAAGGAAGAGAGATTACTAATATGTTCTTTAATACATACATATATATATATGTATGTATGTATGTATGCATATGTAATCATTTAGGCCTGAAATTTGAGATTCCATTTTTTATTGTTTAACTCTTTCACATAAGGATTTCTGCTATGGAGCCAGTTTCACTTATGTGTTGATTTTTTTTTTCCCCCTTCTTTTTTTGGTAGAAATCGCAGATTATTTAATTGCAATCTCTGCTTGTACTACTATTTATTGACCATTCTATACATGAGTTCTTCTTTCATTTATTTATTCCAGTTTTCTTGTCCTTGTTATTCAAACAAGCTTTTGTAACTTAGAACCTTAAAATGGCTGATTTTGATAAAATTAAGAAACGAACATCAGAGCTCAGATTTTTTAATTTTAATCATTATTTTTTATTGTCACAATAGGAACATATGAGACATTAGTAGGAAACAAACAAGAGATAATAGAGGTAGATCATGTGGTTAGTAATAAGCAAATCTGAACCGTCGACTACGATGAGAAACACCGGAGTCTATGATCCAATTTCCAATTGCCGGTTGACGAAGTTTTAGTCAGTTGCATGATTGGTTGCGGGACAATTTGCATGGAGGTTCGGAAAATTTTTTAACATCTTTTCGCATCATAACGATGTTTAGTGTTTTACCGCCTTCTCTGTAGATTCAAAACCACAACCATTCAATCTTAGCCCGTTTTTTGCCGACTTTGTTGTAAACATGGTCACGGTGCTATAAAAAAAATGTTACTAAATTTTTCCGCAAACTCCATCCAAACCGTCCCACGCTAATCATGGACTCCGGTGCTTCTCATCATGTTTCTTCTACCCGAGAGATGGAATCGGCGTGACTGATCTCTATGAATGGCCAAATTCCGAGCACAATAATGAAAAGGCAGGCCATGGCTCTCACGACTGATTTGTTTGAGTTCCCGGATGTTTGGCATGTGGGACTAGTAGTAATGTCATTTGAGAGAACACCTGCGTTTGCGAGTTACTGAGTGTAAACTTTTGGTATGCAGAAACCAAGCTTCTGACAGACACTAAAGGGATTTTACAAAAAAATAGCAAAGATTAATTCGTTGCAACAATTAAATCCAGAAATATATATATTAAATAATTTATTGGGTTAATTTTTTTATGAAATACTAATTAAAAGGAAACGAGAAAAAAAAATTTAACCCTTAAAATGAAAGAACTTAACGTGAACACTCATAGATCCAACTATTAAAATTTAATCCGATGAAAACTTGCTTTACAGGTATGATAAAGTACAATTTTATCGTTAACAACCCTCATAATTAGACCGTGTCCCTGAGATTTGATAAAGGAAAGGTGTAGTAGCAGTTAATACGCTGTAATTGGATAAGTTATTAGGAATATGACGAAAAAATTGACCAAAGAAAGAAAGAAGAATGCACCAAAAATGCAGGGGCTACACCAAACGCAAGTAGTTGTTTCTTGTTATAAGTAAATGTAATGAAAAGACCCTAGAAATTTTTTAAAAAATTAAGATTATATTAGTTTTGATTTTTTTTAATGTAATATTCAATTAAATTACTATACTATTGATCGACAACTATGATTTGTGTTCTATAATTACTTGTGGTAAATAGAAAAAAAAAATAGCATAATGTTAATCGTGAAATTTTTTTCAATTAGTTTCTTCTTTTTTTTTTTTTTTTTTTTTTTTGGGATAAGGGATTTTTCACATTCCTTCGCATTTTCCATCCTTAAGCGTATGGCAAGTATATTTGTCTCCTATTTGATTGTAGGGACTCTCCAAAAAGTTATCAACGTATATGGTCTAAAGTGACATGGCTTCACTTAGTGCACATACGTTTCAAAGTGGACAAGGGACTAGAAAACACTATGATACTTTAGGTGTTGTGAGTGTCACGTCTCAACAATTCTTTTTTCTTTTTCCGAACAAGAAAAGGTTAAGTGGTCCATCTCATCTCATGTCCTTACATAACGTCATTTTGATATTCTATTAATATGTAAAATATAAACGAGACTTTTCATATTTGTATTAATCATTCTCATACATTCATACAAATCAATCACACAATCTCACTATTTCATATCTTTAACAGATAAAAGAGTCACAAAGTAAATGCCTGTGATTGTCATGCCATCACTATCGGTATAAACCTGTATATCTTTCAAATGTCACATCGTAACCATTTTAACTATAAACCTAATGTGAATTCCACACACGTGCTAATGCTGCATCATCACCCACACAAGCATTGCAAAGAAGAAAAATGGAATTTAATGGCCCGATGGGCTGGCCATAAAAAAAAAAAAAAAAAAAAAATCAAAAAAATTGCAGAGTAAGATGATGTGTTTTGCATCAGCAAGGGACTAAACAACCAGGCACGCCAGCAAACTGCGACCGGTGACAAATTTTCCTTCCAACTTTTTAACCCTTGTTTTGAATTATAGAATATAGATGTACAAGTAAATTTAAATTTTATGCGAGAAAATATTATAAAAAGAAAACTTTTTAAATAGAACTTAAAAACAATACCAATACTGTGATTCAAGCCTACAAAATTTAATTTCTTTTTCATTTTTCTCTCTAAATTTTAAAACTTATACTTTATTTTTTGAATTTTGATTTAATCTCACTAAATAGTTAACACAGTCTGTTAGTATACCCTATTCATTTATTCACTAAGTATTTAAATAGAAAAAAAATACATATCCAATGCTATTATCAAAACTCAATGTAAATTTCCTCAACATAGATATAAATTCAGAAATATAGCTATTATACCTTATGAAAAACAAACTAGAGACAAAAGAATATCCGAACTCCGAAAATAACCAACAAAAGTTTCATAAGTATACCCAATTAATACAAAATGAACCAAATTCTTAAAAATTCAATCCAAAAGCTAAAATAAGAAACTAGTTTTCAAATTAAGACATAATGATATTTGTTTATCAGAGTGAGGTGGGATGGGTGTTGCTTCTCCCGCCCCCACCCCACTCTCGGCTGGAGATAATATCAACTATATATCCGTCCTCATTATTATTGAGAGAAAGAATCAAATAGCAATTTTGAAAAAATAATAATAATAATAAATTATAGTATTTTTAAACATAACAATGAAGAGCACAATCAGATTTATGATCATACATAATAACAAAAATACTCCTTCCCCTTCCTTCCCTGTCTCTCCTCCTGTCTCTCTCTCCCCTGAATTGAAATTGCGTACGGTCGTCATGTTGTTGGACCGAGCATGTGTCCCATCGTCAGACCTTGCAGTTGGGTTTTGTTCGTGAAGGCGAGGGCCAGTCCCGTGATCTTTGCCATGGCAGCCTCGCAAACTTATCCTTGGAGGTTGTCATCTCCGCAAAAGTCGATGACTTAGGAAAAAGAGGCATATTGTTATTTACCAGTAAATCTGTTATTATTAGAAAATTCAGAGATTTACTTGTAAAAACATGCTGTAATTTATCATCTTTTAAAAACATACTTTAAATTTCAAAAGTACTACAAGATATGCTATACACTAAAATTTCCTTTTAAAAACCTCAAACTGCCTCTAATAGGGGTGGATACCCACAGTACCCATACCCGAGGTAAAAATCTCATCCCTAACTACCATCACTAACATGAGATCATATGGGCCGGGCTAATAATCTCACCTCCACTTTTAGCCGTTTGTGTTAGGCCCCATTTGTGATATCATCACCCAAACAATGCTTATGGCCCATTAGCCGAATTCCGAATCATTGGTTAACTATTTATGACAACAATCATTAGATTCAATTGTACAAATCATTAAAATTGATTGTCAAGACATTAAACCCACTAACACTAATTATATTTTTTGAGCATGTTGCATTTAGGATTTAGCCACTAATCCATATAAAACGATAATAATACAGCCTAAAGTTAGCTCTTTTTCTTGGTAGAAGCCTAAAGTTTAGCTAGACCTATTTAAGCATTTCAATATTTCTCCAATAGTTTCCCTCCACTAGCCCATTGTCAAAAAATAAAAATAAAAAATAAATAAAATACACTATAATTGCAAAGCCAGAATTAATCAGGAGCGTGCCCCAAAAAAGGAAAAAATTTTAAATGATCTAAAAACATTAAATTAAAATAAAAAAAAAAAAAAAAACCTTAATTGGTTGTTAGTAAGGTATGCTTTTGCACATGATATTTTTTTAAAAGAAAAGATATTATGCTTGCTTTTTTTTTTTTTTTTTTTAAATGGCAAGGTCTTGTTGTGTTTTGCTGAAGGCTTCCAGCAAGTGGTTCTATTAATCACTATTAGTTAGTGTTTTTTGGTGTAAAGAAAGTTGACAATGCTCGTTTTTATATTATTATTATTTGTATAGAGTCGTGTTTGGCCCGTAATTTCTTGTAAAAGAACTAGAATTTACATGAACGTCATGTTGAAAGGCTCTGCAAAATCTCAGGTCGGTCCCAAATTAAGGGATGGAGAGTGGGGACACCCCTCTTTATAGAAATAAAGAATGGGAATCAGGGATGGCAGTGGCGATGGCCCCTAGCTTTCCTCCATATGTTCTAAAGTTTAATACTCACTAAATACTAATAATAAAATTACACATTTACACTCACAAAGGTGGATGGATTGACAAAGGAGGGTGGCACTGGCTCCTTCTTTAGCCTCTTCTTTTGTTCACCCAGGTTCAAATCCTATGAAATCCCGCTCTAGCTTTGGTTGTGGTAGTATTGGATTGGTGACGTTATGGGTAGCGTCCAGGTTGACAATTGAAGAGGTTGGGTTAGAGACTCATATCTGTTTTGCCATACTCAGGGAAATTGATCCCATCTGTGGAGCTGAAATTGGGACAATGACGGGGTCACCACCAGAGTCTTGTTTATTTAGTTAAAAAAAAAAAAAAAACTAATAATAAAAGTGACTCAAACTAGCCCACAAGATGTAGTAGCAAGTGATTGATAAGGTCTTCTCTTGAACTAAGTAGGGGCAGAGTCACCTATGATTAAATGGGAGCTTCCTCCCAATGAATTTTTTTTTTCTCAAGGTTACTTGTACAAAATTTATATATTTTTCCATCTTTACCCCCATTAAAATTGATTATTCCGATAAAAGTTTTTTCAAAAAACTTTATCACGTCTTCACTAAAACATTAAACTGGTAGTGTCTCTCGAGCCAAAGCTCTTCTTCTCTATTTAGTAGAAGTTAATTAAAGGAGTCTAAGAAAAACGCTTGCACTTATTAAAGATTTGCAAAATAATAGAGCAACGGCTCTAGACAACTTTGAATATTTAAGGGCTTTCTAGGCATTGTACCAAGAAAGCACTTTAACTCTCTCTCTCTCTCTCTCTCTCTCTAGTATTTTTTTTATGGTTTTATATATTTGACAATATAAATTTATGGAACATAAAGAGGAAAGAAAAGATTGGCATTTATTGGAAAAATAATGGTAGAAAAGCAAGGATTGGCCTAACTTTAAGACAAGTAGAGCAGGCAACTTTTGAATCTTTTGAAGAATGATGAGCAGATGATCAAAAATACAAAAACAAAACCCACAAAAAAAAAAAAAAAAACACTCCTCGGTTAATGTGATAAGCTAATCCTGATCAGATCAGAGGGTTGTTTTTTTTTTTTTTTTTTTGGTATGTGTTTTTGTCCCTGCTGTGTCCCACACACACACACCCTCTGCCCTCTCCTGTCTGCACTGCTTCACATTCCTTTTTCTGCTTTGATGTTGCAGTCTCAAAGAAGAGAAGAGAAAGGGCGTGCTTAGTGAAAGCCTTGGAATTAGCAGAGGTTTTGGATTCTGGCAATGAAGCATATGTATATCTATTATATATATATATATATATAAAACTAAATGAGATTTGAAAGACACTAAAATACGACGGTGACATATTTTTGACTTCCTTTAGAAATTCTAAACGGTTTTTTAGAACTGCGCTTTGTCTTTGTGTTTTCTACACGATACATTTGGTGTCAATCTTCATCGGTCTAAAAACTTCTAAATCTGATGAACAAGACGTGTGAAAGCGATTACTCTAAAACTTCTAAATCTAATAAACAAAACATGTGAAAGCCATTAAGAAAATACAATATCACAATTATATCAGATTTCAACGTTATAGATCAAAGTCAACGCATCTTTGTTTATAATGTAAAGATTGAAGATACAAAACAGATGAAAAAAAAAAATTCTATCGGAAGAAGAGAATCTTGAGACCTTCCTCTCCAATGGAAAGAACACTGACGTTTGAGAGATATAGTCTTTTTTTTTTTTTATCAATTTACTTTTTTTTTTAAATCTTATTGCATCTTTTCCCATGATAATATAGAGAATTATGTGATAACATATGAGAAAAAGTCCTAATAAGTGGGATATGCTTCTAAACAATTACATTTTTAATTCGATTTTGTTAGCTATGTTAATCTCCTTGATTCAAACACTAAAAGCTAAGTAATCTCTACTATAGAATTTTCTATGAATATTTAAAAATTCATTATATATGACTCCCAAAAAAAAAAAAGTTTATATATAATCATTGGATCATAAATAGTTTTTTTCTTTTTTCCTTTTCTTTTTGACTTTAAAGATGTCATTTGAATTTACTAGTATTAGATTAGGAGATGGTGGGCTACAAGTTAAGAGGCACAGCTATAAAATAAAAATAAAAATAAAAATAAAAATAAAAAGATGAAAAAAAGGTTCAGCAGAGAGAATCAAAACACCATGGTTAAAGACATTCTTCTTGGTTTGAAAGTACCCAAAAAACCAGAGAGAGATTAAAAAAAAAAAAAAAAAAAGAAAAAAAAAAAAGGGTTAAGGAGTGAGAGAGGTAAAAGCAGTCAACAAAATGGGAAAAAGCTAAATTGTGCTGTCAGGAATTGGGTTTGCATTTCCCTTTTGTAATTTGCTTTTGATGACTTCTATGATTATTTTTTCTTAAAAATAAAATGCTCTTGGGATCATTTCCCACACAAAAATATGTATATACATATACATATATATATATATATATCACAAAAGCAATGATTGGAACACCCTTAAGTAACTTTTAGACCAAATGCAGAAAATTTTTTTAATATCAGATGGATGTATGTAATGTATGTGTGAAACATGATTGCCCATAAGATCCAAACCTACACAGGGAAAGAAAATAAATGGTCAAGTAAAGAAGAGACAATTTCAGCCCAAAAAAAAAAAAAAAGGTAAAGAAGAGACAATGAACATATCATTGACACACACATAAAAATAAAAAAACAAAAATAAAAAAAGGAACAAGGTTGCAACATTTTGTAATTACATTCGCAAAAGTTCTTTATTATCACTTGGTAGAATATATTTTCTGCTCGTCTCAATAAATAGATATATGTATATATATATATATTATATAAAGCACAATGGTTGATAGAGAAACAGAATTAGAAACTACCCAATTGTGAAAGTAAATTCCTTAGTACAACCAACCGACTGTAGAGTGAAATAAACAGTATTTCATGGACTAAGCAGACAGAAACCAAAGATGAAAATGGATAAATTTGCAGTATATTGACAAAGGAAGTAGCAGAGTGAAAGCCAAATAAACAAGAAGCACCCAAAAACAGATAACAAGTAAGATTCTTATGCAAGTTTGAAATTGGTCCTATGATTCTTATACAAGTTTGAAATTGGTCCTGCCATTTATCCTCGTCCATATTGAAAAAATAAATCCACACTAACTTTGAACACTGTATAATATATTTATTTATTTATATTTGTATATAAAAGAGAGAAGAAATTAACCAAAAATGCAAAGACAGTCATGATTGCATTGGCCCCCTTTTGTCTCATAATCACTTAATAAAGGATTTCAAAAAAAAACTGTACATATACACCTTACACTCCTCATGACCCCACCAACCATCATGTTGTAATGTATTGCCCTCCACCTAAACTATCAAATTACAATAACCCCACTAAACCATTTTTCTCCAAATATCCCCAAAAAAAAAAAAAATTTAAAGTTAAAAAATACACCCCAAAAAAGAAGTAAAAAAAAGTAAAAGTAATACTTGGATACAACTCTGGTACTCCTCAAACCTTGCTGATTGAAGAGCTAAAACAAGTATCTCCCCACCCCGAAAATGGAAAATTGAACTAAAATTTCATGACCAACTCAAACTCTAAGCAAATAGATACTAAGTTCAGGAGCACCATTGCTGTCGGGGTTCATCATGTAGAACGCCTCGGAATCTCTTGACCCGACAATTCTCTCAAATTTAGCCCTCATGTACATGAGCTCACCGCCACCGCCACCGCCACCGCCACCGCCGGCGCCGGCTATATCGGAGGCAGCTGGTTCGTCATCAGGCAAGACACCAGCGCCCATGGAGATGGGCTCGACAGCCTTGAGAATCTTCCACTCCTTGGGCCCACACTCCCTCCTGGTGGCGAACCCACACTTCTTCCCATTGCAATAAGTCCTCCAAACGGGCTCCTCCAACAGCCTTAAACCCTGTCCCTTCTTCCTCCTCTTCTCGTCCTCCTCCTTCGCCTTGTCGCACTCCAGGGCGATCCTGACCAGCCCTGACGCCATTTCCTTTACCAGACCGCTGATGGGCGTGGCCAGCTCGATCAGAAACGCCGGCTGCGAGTTCGGGTCCTTTTGGAGCACGA
>CM046380.1:10051234-10456589 GCA_025413485.1 Ficus microcarpa | reverse complement strand
GGCCCTTTTCATTTTATTAATCGACTTTGAATTTCTCAATTGACAAATTAAAAAAAAAAAAAAACAATGGTTTGTTTGGAAACGTTTTTAATCTTATGTCATATCCAAATGCAAGGTTATCTTATATATTGCATTCAATTATAAGCAGTAAATCATCTCAAAACACTATCTATCAATTTCCTTTTTTAATCTATATTTACCAATCATGTCAATACTCTCTTTCTCTCTCGCCAACAACCCATAAAACACATTACATTTGAATATTAAAAGAAGAAAAATCTATACGCATTTTGTATTGTATAGAATAATATTTGAATACAATACACGACGAATGTGGTTTTCAAACCGACCACAAAGAACGGGATGATACTACCAATCCTCTTTAATTCACGACCCAAGAAAGAACACACCAAGATCAATCACTATGCAGAAATAGAACACACCAGAAGGCAGGCCAGGCAGCCAGAGGCAATACATCATCACAAATTACACCCTTCTCAAAAACATGTCTTTCTAGGGCAGAGGTGTTTGCCACTGAATTCTCATGGGCTGATGTTGGGTGCAGAGTCTACATTTCACCAACCTGCGAGAACTGACTTGGACCTCAGTGTCTGTGTGGACCCCACACAAAACGCACCCTCTTAAATCTGATTGGTCCGTCTAAAACATTGAAGAATCATCCACAATTTACACCCTCCCAACAGTCGTTAAATAACGGCCTTAGTGCTAAAAGATTAAACAAAACAAAAAACAAAAAAACAAAACAAAAAAAAAAAAAAAAAACACTGCATTTAAGGTTGTCACGTAACAATAAAACATGATACGATTAGACGCAATCCTCTCGGTGTGACTCACTTGGTTCCACCAAATGTCATCTCTACTTGAATCTAACTTGCAGCTGCCAACCAACCACAACCAAAGTGGATAAGAGCCATTTATTACGCTGTCTCATAACAATATCAAGACCACCATCACGTAACAGTATGAGACTTTACGTTACTCAAACATGTTCAGAGTATCTATTGCCGACGTCATCTTGAGGTCGAATTTTAATCACCAAAGGTAAATCGTAAAAGCTAGTTAGCTACACGGCCTGCCACAAGCCATTGGTTTCATGGTTTAATGGTTTAAGTGGTCGACTGCGTATGTAATCCAGATGTTCAAATTCCGAACTTTTCATTTCTTAATAGTGAGTAAATAAAAAAAAAAAAAAAAAAAATAAAGTGAAAAAAAAAAATTAAAATTTTTTTTTTTTTTTTTTTTTGAAAAAAAAAATTCATTGACACCATTGAATCTATTAAAGTTTAAGGGGGTGCTTGGGGGCAGTCTTCAAAACACTTTTCCAAATATTTTTTTTTTCTATAACTCAAAATTATTTTTCAATATTTACATCTTTAAATTTCTCTTCAAAACTCAAAAACTAAAAAAGTCCAGAACTTTATTATTTTAATTCGAAATCAAATAAGGTTTTTTTTTTTAACTACAGATTTTTTTTTTTTCTAAGACATTTAAGTTCTTGCACTTTTTACTTTAAACATTTTATTTTTTCAACCAAAAACATATTTTCAAAACTCAATCCAATTCCAATCAAAATATCTCTAACCATCTCCAATTGTCCCCTACAGGTCCCCTAAAACTTATCAACAATAGTCTAGTCTAATAAGTAGGTACAGGATCATATTATTTTCTTTTACAAGAAAGCACTTTCTCGATACCGTGACCTAAAACTTTGCTGGATGTTCCAAACGTACTAGGAAAGAAAATGGCCTCACTAGAAATCATTGTACCAAGGCATTTTTTTTCTCCTCCTTGGTAAGATAACCAGCCGAAAGACAAAACGCCAACGTAGTACTAGTGCTCGAAGCCTTCTTTCTTATGCTAATGCAGACTGAAATAAGGAAAATGATCGAAAGCGGCAACGGCCCCTTAAAACATGTAAAAGACGAAAGTTACATATATTTTCCGGCAGGCAGATTCAGTCAAACGCTTACTAATTACTTACACTAGCTAAACTTTATGGACATGGATCCAACAAAGCGAGTACATATTGGAGGTCATATTAACATACGCGGGCAAACTAGTTAATGCTTTTGTACAACAATATTAGAGATATTAGAAGCACAAAATGGGAAGTCTCGGATGCTTGCCTATAGTTCAAGAAACTAACGATCCTAAAGTTAGCTCTCTAAACTTTGGTCAGGTTCCGGTTGCTTGGGGGGAGCGGCCCCACCATTCATTCTTGCCCGTGCCTCAGCAAACATCCGCTGCTGCTCAGCCAATGCTTCTTCCTCGGTCATTTCTGCTCCATTGCTCCATTTGCCACTTCTTAGGTCCTGCTGGAAAACCGGGGTTTTACAAGTACAACAATGTAGTCAAATAATCATGATTTCTACTGCACAGTGAAGGGCCCCTTTCAAGGAATCTCATCTGGCTTGGTACTACAAAAACAAGTTGTAGTTTGAAAGTGTGTCTGTGTGAGAGTGTTGGAAAGAGATTATTCCGGACAGCTACAAAACAAAGTTTAACCAGTAGCCACAACTAGGGCGACTTTCCCAAGAGTCAAGTTCATTATGAGCACACAGAAATTTTCACTTACCATTGTCTCGAGCTTGTGTTGCTCGTATGCTGCATAAACTTCTTCGATGTAGTCGCTGAAGCCAAGAACCTAATAATAGAACCATATTTATGTTTTAATAAGGCAAGCTCCTAAATATGGAAAAATTACAAGCAAATGAAGTCATAGACATTACTATTTAACTCTACAAGGAACTCCATGTCAAGTACAATAAGTTAACTTATGAAATAGGTTAACTAAAAGATATCATCAAACGGGGAACATTTTAAAAGGACTCTTAACAACTTAACTATAATGTGTGATGGAAATGGAACAGCAGAGTCATGTCTAACAGGGCGGAGGTAAAAGGTAAAAATCTAAAAGTTGTATAAAATCACATGTTCAACCATTAGCACACTGGCAGGTTAGAAGTCGCAAATTTAAGTACATTTGTGAAGCATAAAAGAACAGAACATTATCTTCTACTCCCATTATCATGTTCAGACTTGTAAAGCACATATGAGCAGAAAATAATTCTCTTCTTCCTGATTAGCATGTTCAAGACTTGTAAATTAATGATTTAGAAGAAATAAAGTAGCCTACAAGCACAATCTGAATGGGAGTAGGACACCACCTTACTCAAGCCGAAAAAATAATTAGTTTTTAAAATCCAATACCATGCAAGAGACGACTGTTTAAGGATTATAAAAAAAAAA
Source organism: Ficus microcarpa (assembly GCA_025413485.1). Lineage (NCBI taxonomy): Eukaryota > Viridiplantae > Streptophyta > Magnoliopsida > Rosales > Moraceae > Ficus > Ficus microcarpa. Next base: position 10,453,319 of record CM046380.1, on the reverse strand, counting down.
ATGCATTAAGCATGGGCTCTTTTGAGAATATAAACAATATGACAACAATCTTAAATCACATTATTATACGTGCCATATCTGATCAGATGATTCCAGTTACTGTCGTGATACAAATGGATAGCAATCCTTTAAACTAGAAATATAGAGATACATACTGAAACTTCATACACCCTGACACAGACGCAAGAAACAAGGATGCAACTTAAACATAAAGTTATATGTTTTAACAGTTTAAATACCTGTAAAGCCTTGAGAACATGCTCAGGTGCGATAGTTCTTTTCTCTTCTCTGCTACAAACTTCATTAGATTCTGATGAAACGAGGTTTATAAACTCTGCAAAAACACAGAATAGACAAAGCTTCAACAGTAAATAACACAACTTGATATCGGGTCATGATTTACTTGTGTTTTTCTTTTTCCCCCTTTATTTTCTTCTCATGTTTTTATTGAGGACACCTTATAATCTTCCTTTTACTTGATTAAATAAAGTAGAAGGCTCAAAATTTAACAGTGAATAGGAAATAAAAATGTGAAGAAACCATGCGTCCAACCACCTGATCAACCAGAACTGGATGATGACATCATTGTGATGTCATAGAAAACTTGATAATTTGGACAAACCCAATGTACATCCATAAAGAAAAAACATAAGAGTATATAGACGTAAGAGAAAGGAAGATAATACATCCATAAAGAAAAAACATAAGAGTATATAGACGTAAAGAGAAATGGAAGATAATCTTTAACTTGTAGAACATTTACGTGCATCTCTTCTCTAAAAGATTGTATTTTGTGTACTCTAATAAGAAAATTACTTTCTGGTGGTTGTGGGGTTCAGAAATAGCTGTAAGCTGCGTGACAGCAGAACATATTAAGGAAAAACATGGTGGTCCTTGATGCTCAGGGGCTTAATACATGTAGTCCCACCAATGGATCTTGCTGTTTCACTCTCTTTGTCAGAAACTTATCTTTGACACAAACATAGGGACATAGATTAAACAGAAACTGATATAGCACGATGGATGCCTGACAAATTAAATTCAAGTAATACCGTATGAAATAAAACAATATTGCTGTTTCGACAAACTATGTCTATCAACTATCAAGTGTTCATGACAATCAAATATATCCAACTGTAAATTTTAGTACAAGCAAAAAGAACTACTGGCCTCACCTACACAACACTCTATCAAAAGATCCTGAGCATCTCTTGCAACACGAACATCTGGAGGCAACATTTCCTTAATGATTTTGGTCATGGTTGCTGGCAAGAAATAACAAGTTGTCTCAATGAGTACTCAACACATCAAGTGAGAAAAAAAAAAAAAGTTGAAATAAAAACATATTTAGACTTAATTAGTAACAAACACGAAGTTGTTGCGCAAGAAAGGCGAGCAATTGAGTCTAGAAAAATTGCTAGAACTTTTGGGATATTTCTGTTGGGGACTTAGGAGGGTCCTCTTTAATCTTAACTAATCTTAGGGGAAGCAGCCTAAATAATATAATGGCAGAGCCAAGACCCAAAGCATATTGACTTCTTATTGTCTAATGGATGTAACATATGTAAACTTCAAAAGAGCAGGCAAAAATGCCAATACCAATGATTGTTCCAAATTCATAAGCGAGAAGAAAAAGTCTTTAATAGTAAGTTAAATTCAATCTGGTCCTTTTGGGGAAAAATGCCAAGGACGCTTACAAAATCAATATCCTAAGGAAGATAGAGCAAAATTCACAAATAAAGATTATCCTGGTATGCCACTTTGCAAAAGCCAAAGCTTATTGGAGTGGAAATAAAAACTGTAAAGTGTAAACTTCAAAGAAACGCCATTAAAATTGCATAAATAATTGAAAAAGAGAGTATGGCTGGCATTACAGCAGAAAAAGATCAAAGAACAAAATGCAGGAGTGAGAATAAAGGACTATAAAGGTAAAAGCATAAAATCCTAAACAAGGAAAAAACTTCTAGATAAGTTGAAACAACAGTGACCAGATAAATATAACTCAAGCAAGATTACTCGTGATAAAGGAGCAAGCGAAAAAGATTAAATATCCCTCAAGTATTGATTGTTTTAACAGTTGCTTTAAAATCAATTCTCCAGGAAGAGATTCAGCAAACAGAGTTTTTTTTTTTTTTTTTTCCTTTTTCATTTCCCCTAATCCTTGGGACCACCCACCAAACAAACCCCACACGCACACCCCTATCAACACAAAAAGGCTCAACAATCCATAGAAACCATAGACATTTACGCATAAAATCTCAACCAGCGATCCAAAATCCACCCGATTGAAGTTAATATACAAGCATAGCTAATTCCCCTACATTAGAGCCCATGTTAACCCTTCAATTTCCATTTTTCTAGTTAATAACTTCCCTTATTCGCCTTAGCCTTCCATATCTTTTAAACACGTAGAGTTCAGTTTATAATCAAAGTCAACAAAACTTCTTGTGGCTTGTACCAAAAACTACAAGAACACAATCATCAGGAAATCAACATCTCTCGTGTTACAAAAGTTGCCAAATCCTAAAACTGTCAACATCACTGTCTTCCTTATAGTACGCATTACGAAAATCTTTCCATCAAAACGGACCAAAAACAACAGAGGAAAATTGAAAAAGAAAAATGCCAAAATCTGAAACCTTAAAACGCAAATTTTTCATAAAAAAGTTAAAATCTTGGAAAAATTTTAACAAAACACATGAAAATGTAAATAAATTTACTGCAATTTCATGTATTAACGCAACAAAGATGAAGATTAAGAAAAATACCAACATCGAACAACCAAAAAAATACCAAATCATAGGTGTGAGAGAGAGAGAGAGAGAGAGAGAGAGAGAATGAGATGAAAATAACTCCAAATTTACATTTCAACACAGCAAAAATGAAGATTTGAGAAAAAAAATCACCAAAAATCGAAAACCTAAACAACACAAAATATTGAAAGAAAGAAAAAAAGAAAAAATTGAGGGAAAAAAAAAGTGAAAATATACCTTTGGGAAGCGAAGCGTCCTCCTTGGACTTCCCGACGATGTCCATCGGGTCCATCCTTAACCTAAAAACACCAAATTCGAGAGATAAGCTAGGGTTTTCCTCAAGTGAAAATCACCGAAAAGAGCAGAGATCGAGAATCGGATATTCGACTCACCACGATACCGAATCACCGAGTCGAAGCGCGAAGACGAAGGGGCCGAGTCAGGAGCGAGTTGGGGAGAGCGCGGAGAGGCGAGTCAACCAATCGGAGATCCGAGTCGAAGAAGGAAGATCAGGCGGAGGAGTAGGAGGGACATGGCTGATAATATAGGGAGTTATCAGAGAAGAACATTGTTTGTTGTGGTTGTTCAGGATAAGAGCGCGACTTTCTGGTTCGCAGACGATTAGGGCAGAGAGAGAGATACAGAGATAGACTCTTCCCTTGGGCGCGTTCAGCTGCGACTTTCCCACGCGCTGCGATAACCGCGTCAGGGCATTTACCGGGTCTGCCTCCAGAGTGGGGCCCACCTTTATCGGATCAACTGGCCGCGACTGTCGTACACGTCGGTGATGGGCGCGTGGGGGTAGATGTGTTGAGCTTGGGAGTTTTTTTTTTTTTTTTTTTGGTTGAATTGTTGAGCTTTTTTTGCTCTGAGTTGAATTGTTGAGCTTGGGAGTTTTTGTTGCTCTTTGCTTTTATTCTTTACTTATTTCTTTTTCTTTTTGGCTAAGGGCATATTCGAGGGCGTGGTTTTTCTCATTCTCAATTTATTAATTATGAAATTTTCCAACAAAAAAAATTAATTTATGAAACTAAGCATTTTTTGGTGTTAAGTTTGATTATAATATTTGTTTGAATTAAATTATGCATTAGTATTTGTGAGATATTTGAATATTGAATTTAAAAATAAAAAAATTAAAATGTGTTGAAAAAAATAATATGAAACTTATTTCGTACATTTCAAAATTTATGTAATTTAAAAAAATATCTTATTTAGATTTATATATTAAAATTACAGACTTTTAAAATTTAAATTATAAAATTATATGAATAATAAAATTAAGATTATTTTTCAAAAAAAAAAATTTGAATTATAATTTATGATTCAAATATTTGCACCAAACATCTTCTGACTGTGATTACTTGAGAAATTCTCTAAAAAGAATTTGCTTAGAAACTAAAGAACTAATATTTGTACTTCATTTTTGTGTTTTCATTAGTTTCATCATAAAGAAGATAATTCTTCAACCTCTGTGTTGCATTTGTGTGTGCGCTCCACTCGAATTGTTCTACGTCAAGTTTATATTTTCTGGTTTCATTAATTTTATGACTAGATGGAGTTTTATTATAGTTTTTGTGCTGCAAGTAACTGTTTTTCGATTGCTCGGATTATTCTATCAATTGTAGGTTTTTTTTAAAAGAACTTTGTACACACTCAATTATCGGATTATCAAGTAAATTCAATGAATTGTCCAGTCATTGGGTCTCAACTTATATACTCCTCACTGAACTTCATTAGATTTTATGATAAAATCATTTTTGTCAAATTGTATCTCTTGTACCACATAGTTATTTCATCTTTGTTATTAGTGTTTGTATTACTTCTCAGTTTAATAATACTTCTTGTTTCAAAAAAAAAAAATGGAATAAGCTATTAAGTTACCAGATAATTGGATTGTCTATAGAGAGATATAATTCATACAAATTTTTTTTTAAGTAAGAGAAACGCCCATGTCCAAGTGATATCATGGGGTGAGTCCATTAATCACACTGATTAGATTACAAGAAATCTGAGACTTAATAAAAAATAAAGGCTCTAGTAGACCTTTCTTACCACTAAATCACCGCCATCGTATTCATATAGTATGTCTTTACGTGCTAAATAATTATCACATCACCCTTGAGTATGATTTGAAGATTCACCTTAGGATCTCATCAACTAGAAGATTGGAGATTTGAATTCTACCAACTCAAGGAAGTGTCTATGCCTGTATGAACTTCAAAAGGGGAAATGACGGGGCTACTAATAATTCATTTTTTTAGCAAAAAAAAAAAAAGTATGATTTGAAAATTTCAATAAACTTAGCCTCCGTTTGGTATATTGGTTAGAGATGAAATTTTAAAGTTAAAGTTGATTAATTTTTCAAAAACTAGTTATAAATTTTATTGATTTTGCAAAAAAAGACAAAATTGAGATAAAAAATACAGTTTAATTAGAGTTAAACTTAAATATCAAACGAAGGCTTAATGAAAAAGAAAAAAGAAAAAAAAATAGAGAATTTCAAATGTCTTGACATCTAAAATATGACAAATTCTTTTTTTTTTTTTTTTTTTGAATGAAAATGTGGAAGAATTTTACAAGGAAAAAATATTTTTTTAAGGTATGAGGAAGAAATATTAATAACAATATAAAAGTAAAATTACATAATTATTATTTTTGTTCATCAAAAATATAATAAAATATACGATCAATAATATTAGGCTTAAATAATAATTTTGAAACAAGAAAAAGTAAAATAATTTTCTTTGATCAGTCTCATATCAAAAAATTAAAGAGGAAATGAAACTCTTTTTTATTCTTATAATTTTCTTTCTATCACAATTTTCCTTCCCTTCTATCAAATAGAGTGCAATTAAACTATGTGGGATATTCATCTTTTTTTTTTAATTGTGTATTTTTTTATTTATAAATTATATCACATGCTTTGAATTTCTTACATTGTTTTTTTTCTTTACGTAAAAAGGATGACTTTATTAAAAAGCTAAATCAGCAGCAATAAAAGGAGAGATAACTCTCAGTGAGTGAGTACATCCATAAAAATTAACATCATTAAAACAAACCAAATGGGCTTAGACGGTGGGCAACTCAATTTCCATTGCGAGAAAACAGAGGAGCAAGAATCACATCCAACCTCGGCAAGAAGAATTTGAATTTTTTACTTTCTTATATTTTTAGATTATGTTTAATATATAAATGTATACTCTTTTTTGGTCAACACATAATTTTAACCTTAAGACACATAAATTATACTTAAACAAAAAACTAAAAGTAAGCCTCCGTTTTGCTTCAACTCCAAGTTAAATTTTTAATATCAGTTTTTATCTTTTTCTAAAAAATAACAATAATTATAATTAATTTTTGAAAAATCAACTAACTCCAACTTAAAATTTTCATCTTCGGTTATCGAACCAAACACACCATAAGTGTTATTTACATTTTCAAATCTTGTATTTTGTTTTTAGTCAAAAAATATAACATACACCTTAAATCCCATCTTTATATTATCATATTACATTCAGTATATAAATTCATGTACTTTTTTGAGTAATACTTAATTTTAACAGTAAAGCATGCGTTTGATACACAGGTTGAAACTGAGCTCTTTTTTTTTTTTTTTTTGTTAGAATTGAGTTGAATTGAGTTGTACGTTTAGTGAGGCGTTTAAATTACTGGAGTTAAAAAGTATGAAAAGTTAGTGTTAAGAAAAAAGTATCAATATGAAACTTGTTTCATTTGTCTTGAAATTTTATGTCATTTTTTTTAAATAATTTTATTTGGACTTTTTCTTTTGGTACATAAGGAAAGTACAACATGCAAATCCACTGGCAGTTTAACCACAAAGGGCCTCTAGGAGGAGGAACTAGATGGACCGATAAGTGGGTCTCACTAAATGGACACAACATGCAAATCCACTAGCAGTTTAACCACAAAGGGCTTCTGGAGGATGAACTAGATGGACCCATAAGTGGGTCTCACTAAATCTGATCATCCCATTTGGACTTGTATATACAATGTTATGTATTTTTGAAATTTAAATTACAAAATTATAATAGTAACTATAAATAATGAAAGTTGGTAGACTTTTTAGAAAAAGAAAGAAAAAAAAAACAATGATTCAAACTGCATTGAACATGCAGGACAAACGAGTAATAAAAATACTCAAAATACCCTTTAAATTTTAAAGAAAAAATAATTTAAGAAATTCTAATTTAAAGTAAAGGGTTAATTACGTAAATAGTCCATAAACTATACACCATATCTCTTATTGGACCTTGATTTTGATTTTATACATCACGCTACTTGAACTTTTATATTAAAACAGTCGTCTTGTCAATATTTTCTTTAAAAAAAATCACATAAAAGTTGAAAACGTTATGATTATATGAATTTAATTTAAAAGTAAATTTATAATTGTTGGGGTTAGACTTCGTCTTCCCATCATATCGTTAGCCATTGACTATTTATTAAACGAACATCGGACTCCTGAGTCTAACTTACATTTGGGCCGAACCCAAATTCTAAAATTAATATGTTCGATCACGAACAATCATCGTTCGTTTATTAGGCCGGACCCAATTTACAATCTATACTTGCTTCGTTTGTAAATATCATTGTTTGCATTCGAACACCGAATCTATCAAACCGAATATGAACGAACGAACATCGAACATAGATAAATGAACAGTGATTTGACAATATCTATGCCTTATCTTCCAACTATCGTTCATTGCTCAATCTTTGCATCAGGGACATTCCCTATAATTGTCAGACTCATATTCAAAAGCGATGTGCTAGAATTCAATACAGTAACTAACAATCTCATGAATATTGAAACGTAATCGTTGAGTCCACGATCTATAACTACTTTTATTCTGACAACCGTCATGATAACTGCACACTGATACTCGTACACGTGTCTCAACAGACAGAGGCAATAACCGTTCACCACTTATTTCGGGTCCGTACCCACGATTCTTTCTCTATAAATAGAGGAAGACCCCTCTTCAGCAAAGGATCCTTGATCCTAAATCCGATCATTCATTTTTTCTAAAAACCTTACTCTTACGCTGCCAAAATACTTTCAAAAATACTGTAATTCATTGTACTGTTCAACAATCTTATACAGTAAACAAACCACACTCACAGAGGACGTAGCATCAATTGGGCGAACATCTTTACATCTTGGTGTTCATTATTTCTACTTTCTGTTCATCTTTCTTGATTATTTTTGTAATTACATGCATTATGAATTTTATCAACGATTGCCAAGAGTCCAATCTACTATTTATTTTATTTTCTATCATTAACGTCTGTTAAATCTTTGACTGTAGATTCTCAGCATCTACAATAATCAAATATATTTTGAAAAGAAATTAAGCCAATTTAAAACATATTTTATAAGCAAATTGTATTTTAATCAAATATATATGATACAATCTTTACGTGATAGAACTATTTTAGTAATACAATTTCTTTATCAACAATATATGTATACAATGTTAATTTTAATTTAAGCTTACGCGATCTTGATGCTTAATTTTCGTGATTTTCTAATAAATAATAGATCCATACAGTAATAATAATAAAAACAACTGTGATATTTATCATACCTCAAATTGTTTTGGACTACTAAATGATTGAAGAATAAAAATTAGGATGTAAAATAGGTTTTTGTTATAGGTTTTAAAGTAGTAATATTTATAAGTTATATATTTAAGAAGTTGATATATATGTGTGTGAAAGGGAAGAGAAAAAAAAGGAATATAGTTAAGTTTCTTTTTTATTTTTATTTTTATTTTATGATAGAATTTTGTTTATATAATTAAACAAAATTCTATCATAAATATTAAGTGTATTATTGTTGTCCTTTTATTAGAGGTGGGAATTCGGGTCGCCCGGTCCGGTCTGACCCGAGCCCGATGGGCTATTTAAAAAATTTAGGCCGGCCTGGCCCGAATTTTTGAAATGTAAGCCCAACCCAGCCCACGGTCTTAGAGTGGGCCGTAAGCCGGCCCGGTCCAATTTTTTTATATTTTTTAATTTTATTTTTTATTTATAATTTTTGAATAAATTTGTATATTTTTAATAATTTAATAATTTATCTTAATATTTTATCTTAGATAAAAAATAAAAATTTTATATTTTGTTAAAAAAATTTTATTATACTATTTCTATTAATATTTATATTTATATTATAATTGCTTAGTTAGTACTTAATAATTATAATATTAGTTAGTTAGTTAACTTAATATTATAATTCAACTTTTAATTTTAGTTGTTTAATATTATAATTAAAATTTTATTTTTTAATTTAATTTAATTTTATATATAAATTTTTTAATTATTTTTTTATTTTTTTAAATAATGAGCGGGCCGGACCAACTCATTGGGCTTAAATATTCGGACCGGGCCGACTCTTACTATAGGGCCAGGCTTTTACCGGACCCATAAAATGTTGGCCGGGCCGGGCCTAAATTACGGGTTGCGGACCGGCCCGTTTAGCCCGGTCCAAATTCCCACCTCTACTTTTTATGTTTTGTTTAAGGTTTTTTTTTTTGGTTTTGTAATTAAAGAATTTAATTAACAAGGGGATGTAAAGAGTGAAGAAGTATGTGCTAATAGAACCATACTTTTAAATTTATTTGATTTCCTAAATTAAGAAAGTTTATTCTCAATTGAAATATAAATTACAATCATAAGTGATTACATGCATAATAGAACGATAATTACATACCTAATTCTATTATAAGGTGAAGAATTTGAATATCCCATCTTAAGTTCAAAAAAAAAATTACAATAATATATTTTAAGAGAAATACAAAGATCGATGTAACAAGAAATCTATTAAATATATTAAAATTAGCTTCCATTTGAAATGCATATTTAAAATGAAAATTTTTATATTAAAATTGATTGACTTTTTAAAAATTAATTATATTTTTAATTAATTAAAAAAAACAAAAATTTATACGAAAAACTAAAATTTAAATTTGAGAACCAAAACATAAACTTTTTAAATAAGAGTAAAAAAAATCAATTAATTTGGAGGGCTTTCAATAATACATGAAAAAAAAAAAAAAAACACTCCAGGACAAAAAGACAAAGGACTTTTTCTTTTTTGAAACAAACAAAAACTTTTTAAATTTATATTTTATTTAACATATTAGTTTAATTTTAATTAAATTATATTTTTTTATTAGATTTTTATCTTTTTTTTAATTAATAATAATTATAATTAATTTTTAAAAGACCAATTAATATTAACTTTAAAATTTTAATTTCAACTAATCTAATCGTCAGAGAGAACTCTATTTTTCTGTCCAATAAATAATAGTATTTACATTTCATCCCAAGCCAAGAAAATTATTCTCACTCCGCTCCTTCCCCTTTCTTAACATTCCTAATTCCAAAAATTTCCATAAAATTTCCCTCTACAATCTCCAACACCTTGTCCGCAAGGAGTTCTTCGCTTGCTCTGCCACTGAACTCCCTTAAAACCCTGATTCGGACCCGCAATTTTGTTTCTCCATTCTAATTTCGTCAAGGTGTTTGCATTTCTCAACCATAAAAATGGATTCCGACGAAGAAGACTACGTTTTCTTTGGCACGCCGATCGAGCGCGAGGAGGAGATCGCCAGCCGCAAGAAGAAAGCGGTCGCCGAGGCCTCCGGGCAGCTCCGAACCCTCCCGTCTTGGAAGCAAGAGGTATTTCGATTTTCCGGTGCATTTTTCTGTTTGTTTCCCGAGAAAGTGGCTTGTTTTTAAGTTTAGTGGGCATTTCGTTTTTTAATGTAAGTTTAATAACTATCAGCTTCAGTTTCTTGCCTAGAAATTAGGGGAACAATTTTCCTCCAACTGATCCAATTGCTTAATCTTAGCATAATGGTGAAGAAAAAGGTGAAAAAATTATCGTCCATAAGTGGAAAAAGAAAAAGAGAGCAGATGAATAGTGATGGGGAAGTTCTGGTTCTGATGTGAATTCAAGTGATTTTATTTGTTTTTTTTTTTTCTAGAACTATTGAGAAATTCTGAAAATTGCATTTAATTTAACAAGAAGATATACAGTGATTTATAGAGTACAACAGGAGAAATGAAACCGTTGGTATAGGAGCCATAACCGCGCTAGGGCTAACTTAGCGGGTGGGAGGGAGGGGTTTGGGTAGGAGCTTCTGGGTTGGAAACTTGGGAGTGGCACCATACTGTTGTATATATATACACATATATGTATAAGAGCAATAATACTTCTGATAATCTCCTGTTATAAACCTATTGATAGCCCGTCTAAAACCCAAATACCCCGATTGTGGATTCTAAGATAATGTGTTGGTGGCCAATTCTAACAATTACATACTCCTGAAGGGAATCCAATACAGATGTTTTAACATCTTGAACAACTATTTCTTTGGTGTTACTGTCCCCAGGTCAGAGATGAAGAAGGAAGAGAAGATTCCATGGAGCATTTACAGGAGGGTATTCTGCTGGGTATTTCAATACAGTGGGCTCAAAAGAGGGTATGGTTCAAGCTTACTTCATAGAAGAGTGTTCTATTCTTTTTTGAGAAATTTATTCCTGTTCTGTTATTTTTTTTTTTACTTGGTGATCTGACTCGTGTTATACAAATGGGTAGGGTGGACGCCTCAGTCATTTGTATCATCCCGGAAGAACAGGGCTGAAGTCAAACAGCAGAACATTCTGAATTTTTTAGATGAAGATGAAAAGGCTGTATGTTTACATGTGCATTACTTACTAGTTTTAGTCTTTATTTTAGTTATTTTCTTTGCTTGAAACTTACTGGTTTTAATCAAAATGTTTTGATTGAGTAAGTTACACATGGTACATGGTTTTGAACTGATGGAACCTTAGTCTGAATCCGTTGGAGTCTTTTGTTCAAATTGTATAAACAAAATTATAACGTGGACAAATTAAGATGAACTAAATTATTCTTATCATTCTAGAGAGTTGCCTATTCTGTGCTTATGTCTGAAAATTTGTGGATATATTAAAAATTTGGGTTAAGTTATTATTAGATTAAATTTAGTACATTTCTTTGTTCTGTCTTTGTCTAAAAAGAGGATGTATGAGATTTTCAAAGCTTGGAATTATGAGCCTTAAGGGAAGTAAAGAAGTGTGAAGGAGACACAATATGTAACAATGTAGTTTGGATCAATATTCATCCCAAAAGTGAGGTTGAATTGAGAGAAGTGGCGAAAAAACCAGAGAGGAAGACAATTTTAACGTTTATCTTGTTTGGATGGTTCATTGTGGAGAGGAATAGAGAGAGGAGGGAGTAAAAGCCTGGATCTCCCTTTGTTGTAGACTTTTTCTCTCCAAAAGAGGATAGAATTTGGGATATTGGAATTATTTTTTGGGTCTTGACAGACTTATTTAAGTGTTCGTTAGAGTAAAAAGTAAAACTAAAAATGCCACTTATTAGTAGCCTTCTCTTGTTCTATTCACTGCATATTCAGACAAGTAAGTCAGAATTAGAAGTTCTCTTTGTACCTCATACCTTTTCTTCTCACCTGTCAATTTTTTTTTTACGCCATCTCAGCAATCAGCGTAAACTTCTAGAAACCGTGATAAGATGCCTTTTAATAAGGATGATGAAGGAAAGCGAAATTCACACGAGGCCTAGCTTCATGATTTCCTATTTATTACTGACACCTAGCACCATTCTGAACATATAGTTTAGCAAGAATCAAGGGGGGAGTGTCCACTGAAAATGTGGAAAGTGTGAGTAGTTTTTACTTTAAGATTCTAAATTGAGTCTGATAATTTTGTATATGTGTTTTTTTAGGAATTAGAAGGTCAATCCTTGGGTACGTCATCACAGTTCGATACATTTGGATTCACAGCTGCTGAACTTGCTCGCAAACAAGCTGAGAAGGAGCAAAAGCAAAGGTAAGTGTTTATTATAGGGGAATACTCGATTGCATGTTATTTTTAGTGGTGGCTCAATCACTTCTCTACATAGTCCTTTCATTAGTTGTAAAAGTCGTCCTTTCAGTAGTTGTGAAAGTTAATTTTTACACTATCAAAGATTAAAGGTGCTTAGTTTTAATCTTAATCGATGGAAGTTTGTAGTCATGTGTTGCACACTACAAATTCGTCCATTTTGATGAAAATTATTTTTTTCACCTTGACTGGCTCCATTCTATGTAAGTTCTTAATATTGCACCCTGATTTGATTTGAAGTTTTTGTAGTTATTAGAAATGCATACCAAATTGTAAATTCCTGATTTTGTGACTTGTGTTGCGTGAGGGAAATGCTTTTATTTATTTATTTTTTTTTTGGGAAACGGATTGATAATAAAAGGGGAACAGATGATGTAGAAATTTTTTTTTGGGAGACTGATTGATAATAAAAGGGGAAGATATGATGTAGAAATTCTTTTATTCTTTCAATATGCTTTTACTGCAGAACAACGTAGTTGTTATTCTATCGTTCAAAATGACATATGTTGTTATCTTATTCTAGTCCTTTTGCCTTTTGATGGACAGGGTAAAAATACTTGATGTCTATATCATACTAGGCTAGTGTTTTTACTTCTAGTTTATCAACTTTCAGGTTTTCTGCTTTTGGCTAGCTTTAGCATTTTACTTTCAGTTTAAACATGTTCCTACTTGGATTAGTTTTTCCTTGATTTAATACTATTCTTTGTATAGGGAATTATGGTAACTTTTCTGACTTCATTATATTCTGTTTTTTCATCTTTTTCAGACCATCAGCCATTCCTGGGCCCGCACCAGATGACATTGTTCTTCCAGTCACAGAGTCCATAGGTTTTCTAATTTAAATATTAGATTAGTGGTTATGTAAATTATTGTCCCTGTGCAAATATCAGATTTTCAGCTCTTTGCTCTTTCGTTAGGTGTAAAGTTGCTGTTGAAGATGGGTGGAGGCGTGGTCGTTCAATTAAGGATTCTCATGCTGATTCACTTTACAGTATGTTTTTTGTTCCTAGATTTCTTACAAAGATATGATTTTACGGAATCTTTTACGGTTGGCCCAGGGCAAAGATTTGTTCAACTGTCTTGCCAAAAACAGTAATTATTGCTTTTCCACTTTTCTCACTTTGGATGCCTCTTAAGAAAGCTTCCGTCTCTTTGTGTATGGCGTTCTGCATGTGAAAAAAAAAAAAAAAAAAAGGGGAAAAAAAAAAAAACTACTGCAACTATGAAGTATTTTTGCTATTGTTTTTTTGCTTGGACTTGTGTTTCCTTTGACATGAGTATATGTAGGGATGGTAATTGGAGTGACATTAGTTTGGTTAAACTCCTGCTGCTGTACGATTATATTTCTAGCGACGAACTTTATGCCATATTTTGGCATAACATGTAACGCATTTCTCATGGAAGTAAAGATCTAAAACTAAGAGATAGTTTTTTTTTTTTTATTTTTTTTTTAATATATGTTCTTGCATGGCCATCTCTGGCTTTGTGCACTGTAAAAACCTGAAGATGAGCATGTCAATGATAGCAATTATCACATTTGGAATAGAAGAAAGGTCAAACCAAACCCGTCCAATATTTATAACCTGTTATGGAATTTAATTGAAAGTTAAATTAAACCACATTGGTCTCACTGACCGTCTTTGTAATTCACTTCCAGGTGCCCGAAGAGAAGCACGGAAAGCTTTTTAGCATTTTCTTCTGATGATGGAAAAGCTCATGCTGCTCCTTCTGGATCTATTCATGGCGACCTTGAAAACTACACTAAGCAGCCTGCTAATGATGATGTTAGCTCTTCTCAAGACACACATGTGAGAACTTCCTTTGCTCTTTTTGCATATTAAATCTGTATTCCTTTATTTGTTGATTCAACATTTGAATACAATTGTAGAATTTACCATGAGATGATTGGAATTTGGGTTTCTAATTAAATGCAGTGTTGTAGATGCTTAGCTGATTGGGAATATTTGGATTATAGTACTAAAGTAATATTCTTAAAAAGAAGTAGTATATCATAGTGCATCATCCTCCATTTTTAGTACAACAGACTTTTAGTTGCTTTGGAAAGAGAAAAGTACCATTTATTGGCATTATATATGGGTTTTAGACTTTGGAGTTAGGCAGGCTTGGGAGGCTGTTTCTTTTTCTCCGCATTGTGGGTATTTGATGAGAAGAGGCTGAAACCACTCCTTAACTCCCATAATCCCATTATCAGCACTATAATTAATTCCTGTATTTCCAGTTTCCATGCTTCTCGATGTTGCTTGGTCATTTGCTAAAATATATAGGGTTTTGCAACTAACTTGGATTCTGTCTGGTCAGAATACGAGCATGTTTCACTTAGTTTCATATTTCCTTGATCATCTCTTGAACTGCACTTGTTTATATTTTTGCTAATCTCGTCATCTTCTCTCCTCTTTTTTACCAATGTTCTAAACGAATATGTTATTAATAGCAGTAGGTGCCTAATTTCTTATCCGTACTGCAGATTTATGCACTCACCCCAAAGCAGGATTTGCATGGTTTAGGGTTTGACCCTTATAAGAATGCTCCTGAATTTAGGGGTATGTATTTCTTAAGCCTATTAGGCTACATCTGATTATTTGGGTACTTTTGATGTATTTTACATTTTTAATGAATTGGTTTCTTTATTATCATTCTGTTTCCAGAAAGGAAACGATGCGCGTGTCAGGGAACAGGTCTTAATGAAAAACAATCTCTTTGGTTTCAAGTGTAAGATCAATTGGCATTTTGTTTGCCGTGTCATTTAGCGCCTCACATTCTGTTAATAGGCTCTCGTATATCTGATTTTCTTCGAAATCTTCTTCTGATTTCTATTGTTTAACATGAAGTAAATTATTCATCAGCAGGAAAGGTTGCACCTGGTTTTGGCATTGGAGCGCTTGAAGAACTTGATGCTGAAGATGATGATGTTTTTGCATCTGGTTGGTATCGGCACTGTATTATTTCATACTGTATATAATCTAAATTTTCTACAGGAGGCCTATGGTTTATTTGTTAATGAGTGGGTCAGCGTGCGAGTTTGCTATTTATCCATTCAACTTCTTGTTATATTGTTAGAGGTTTACTAATGGACTTCAGCTTCAGATTATGACTTCGAAGAGACTTATGTTCAAGAAGTAGATGAACCTCCAGCGAAATTGACAGTGGACAGCAAACAAAAGTTGATTACAAATGATCGAGGTATCTTGCCTGGATTTAGACTTGCATCAAATGCTGACTACCAGCCGAAAGGTAACCAAATGGGTGCGATTTTATGATGCATGCGTGATGATCCATCTTTTGTTTACTTATTAGTAAGGTAGATGTATATGAACTTATCTTCTATCTTCATGGTAAGCAGCTCCTGTTGCCTGTTTGAATCAAATTGTTATGCTTATGGATCTAAGGATGAGATTAAGAAATAAGAGTTTTATAGAGAGGAATACATTTGTATGTTTGTTTTAGTTCTGTCTCGTTTTTGCTGCTGTAAAACTGTTAACCATATTACTTTGGGAACTGTTCCTCAGATTTGATCCTCCTCTTGTTCCTAAGGACTTTGAACCCTCCATAAATTTCCTGGGCCTCTTGAGACTGATTTCAAGGTTGCTGATGCCAGTCCTCCAGAAGTTTCTCCTCCAGAGGATAGTAATTTGAGACTCTAATTGATGGGGTTGCAACTTTAGTAGCTAGGTGTGGTAAATTATTTGAGGATCTGTCCAGAGAGAAAAATCAGTCAAATCCATTGTTTAGTTTTCTCCTTGGAGGAAATGGCCATGATTATTACACAAGAAAGCTGTGGGAGGCGCGACAGACGCGAGCTGATCAAAGCAAGCATCAATTGGATGGGAAAGTGTCTCCAAGCATGCAGAAGCTAACAGCGCAGAGCCGTGGACAACTCTTAGGCGAGAGGCCTTTGGAACGAACCTTCAAAGATGCAAGTCATCTGTTGCGTCCTCAGACTCCGTTCAACTACAGTACAATCTTTCGATACATTTGCAAAACCTACATGGCATGTGAGTAGATACATATGCTTTTGTCTTCCTTTTTGTAATGTTGGCAATATTCTTGGCTTTTGTAAGATTCTCTCATATCATTGCTTTGTAATGCTTCATTGGTTCTGTATTTATCTTTCAAAAAGTATCCATGTGTTCCTTTGAATCTTATTTTTTTTGTTACGGGAGTAGAGCGAATTGCCGGAAGTTAAACCCTTCAAAGATGATCCTGCAAAGCAAGAAAGATTTGAACGATTTCTCAAGGAAAAGTACCAAGGAGGGCTTCGAACTACACAGTTTGCTGGAACAAGTAATATGACAGAAGTGGCTCGTGCCCGTGAGAGATTGGACTTTGAGGCTGCAGCTGAGGCAATAGAGAAGGGAAAGCAGGGTAAAGAAAGCAAGGTGTCTACACAAAGTATTACAAACTTCTTGGCTACTGCAGGAATGCAGTTTACTTCTGGTGGGTTACAGGTATGTTCTGCCAACATCTTTCTTTTTCACTTAGGTTGCAATGTGTAGACTTTGCATTTGTAGCTCGGAAATCAATTGTTACTTAAAATTTGTATTTTTGAAATGAAACAATTGTTTGCTTTGAATTATTGGAAGCAGAAAGCTGAAGACTCTAATGCTGAAGATTCAACCACAAAGAAAATGTACCCAAAACGGGATGAATTTCAGTGGCGTCCTTTGCCTATTTTATGCAAGCGTTTTGATCTTATTGATCCTTACATGGGGAAGGTACTTTATTAGCTTTCTTACTTCTTCTTGTATCCCAATTTCCAGTATGCAGAAATCTCTCTCTCTCTCTCTCTCTCTCTCTCTATAATTTTCTCCTGCTCCTCTTCCCTGGATCAGGAAAAAAAGGAAGAAGAAAAAACACCATCTTAGTACTTGTATTTTAATTTTTTTTTATTAATTTATGTTTCCTGTTCTCTTTTTTGGTTAACAAGCATTAATAACGGTGTACAAACTGATTTCCTGGTTAACTGGACTCTTATAGGTTAAAACTTATTATGAGTTTTCATTGCTACAAAATCATATGTTAGAGTTGCTTCCCTTTGCAGCCGCCACCAGCTCCACGGATACGTAGCAAGATGGATACTCTCATTTTCATGCCGGATTCTATGAAAGCCAAAAACATCGATGAAACAGTAATAACTAGAGATTTGTTGGCAACACCGAAATCTGACACCCAAGGGATAAATAAAGATGTAGCTGATAAAGAAATAGAAGTCGAGGTAGAAGTTGAAAATGTGGAGAGGCCAGTTGACCTTTACAAGGTAATTCTAGTAGCAGTTTGAGTACATACTATTTTGGCTTTTTGTATTTTAATACTATTTTTTTTAATGCAAAGCTTTTTATTTTCTGAATTACGACAACTTCCAAGTGGTTGTAAAAAGATTTATATAAATAAACCACGAAATGTTGGTGTGGGCTTCCCCTTGTCCCCACTGCCATCGTGCTAGTTAAAATTTTTTCACACTGCCAAGCCCCTTCCTTTGGATGGGCTGTTATACGATAGGATTTGGTTTAGTTTGGTCAGTTAGCGGAGTTCTAAGTTGGTTAGATAGAAGTTGTTAGAGTTCTCTTATTAGTCAGTTAGAGTTGTTAGAAATATACCAGAAGCATAAATAAAGAGTTTAGCTACTGATGAGAGGGTATCTGGATTGTTTGGATATTCATTTGGGCTTTGGGAAACCAAGGTTGGGAGAGTTAGCTAGTATCTCGAACACTACCTCTGCTATCCTAGTTGCTTGTATTGTAATCAGTGATTTTTTTATTAAGTTCGCTCTTTTGATTCAGTTTGAGTTGGATAGTTTGGTGTCCTATCATTATATCAGAAGTCTTGAAACTTTTTATCTGAACATAACTTCATTTGGCCAGACTTCACAAAAATTATCTACATGACTTTGAACTCCTATCTCGTTTATCTTGACGTAGAAACGTAGTTAGAATGAGGTTGTGCATCTTATTTCTATGATGAAATGAACATTTTTTCTTTTTAGCGTCTGTGAAATGAAATGAAACAATTGTTTATTCAATCTTAATGTTTATGCTGCTTAGATTTGAAGAATATACATTCAAGTTTCTCTTGGAAAACCGTACACGGTTTCCATTCTTGTTGCCTTTGTTATATGGGTAAATTGCCCATTTAGTCCCTAAACTTTTGACCTCATGCAACTTTGGTCCCTGAACTTTTTTTTTTGTTGCTGGAATGCCCCTAAACTTTTAAAATGTTGCTACAATTGTTCGTTCAGTTAATTTTTAGACAGAATATGTTATTAATTTGGTCAAGAACTGGTGTTAACTACAGATTCCAGCAAAAAAAATAACGAAAATGACTACTGTAGTAACGTTTTTAATAGTTCATAGTTATTTCAGTTATGAAAAAAGAATAAGAAATGCCTTAAATTATTAAATTGTTGCTACAATAATCGTTTCTGTTAATTTTTAAATAGAATCTGTTAGTAGTTTGGTCAAAAATTGATGCTAACTAACAGATTCTATCCAAAAATTAGCGTAAGGACTATTGTAGCAACATTTTAAAAGTTTAGGGGCATTCCGGCTAAAAAACAAAAAGTTCAGGAATTACAGTTACATATAGTTAAAAGTTTAGGGATCAACCTAGCAAATTACCCTTTTTATATTTATTTATATGAGTTCATTCTATAACAATCTTCACTTCTATGCAGGCTATCTTCTCTGATGACTCGGATGATGAAGAGGAGACTACTACCACTAGTCTCCACAAAGTGGAGCATCCAGAAAAGAAGGTCGAAGCAGCTAATACTGCACTTAGTCGTTTGGTGGCAGGTGACTTTTTGGAGTCCTTGGGAAAGGAACTAGGTCTGGAGGTTCCTCCCGAACCACCCTACTCAAAGAACAAAACTGTTGCTGCTGCTTCCGAGAAAGAAGTTAATGAGAATTCCGGAAACGATAAGATCCCGTCTATTAAAGATAGTTATGGGATTCCACACAACCAGGAGATGTCCCAAGATGACAGACACAAGAAAAAAGAATTAATTCATGGTACCTCGGGCAAAAGTAGTAGACATTCTGAGATTGGTTCTTCTGAGAAAAAAAATGATCCAGTGAATTCAGAAAAGAATCACATGAAGATAGGAAAGTTAAAATACAGCATAGGAGTTTGAGCAGCAGTTCTTCGTCAGAAGATGATAGGAGTAGAAGTCATCCAGACGACATCGGCATAGAAGCAATGATTCAGATAGTGATCTATCCAGCGATCATGGTCGTCATCATTCTAGATCGAAAGGGAAGCGAAAAAAATATTCTCGAGAAAAGAGCAGCAGCAGCAGAAGGCATTCTAAACATCATGATCGCAGAAGCAAGGACTCTCCTAGTAGATCTCGTCATGACAGTGAGAAGGAACATGCTGAAGCTAAGAGGGAGAAACATAAAAGGAGGAGTTGAACAAGAATTACGGATCCACAAATACAGGTTTCAAGCAAATTTAGTTGTCTTTGGAAAGATTTTATTTCCTTCTTTTCTCAGGCTTCTAATTAACATCAAATTTAGACGCTTGAAGGCACGATAAATTTTCCAACTTCATAATTAAATTTTAAGGATGGGAGGTTCCAATACGTACCGTGTTTGTAGATCCATAAAGCCGGTTTTACTGCATTTTTGTCCAATGTTATACACGATATTGTACATATTGATGATGAAGAAACTAGCATAGAAGGAACAATTTTTCTTCGCAAATTTCATCATTTATTTCCGATGCTCATTATTTCAACCTCCGTGGATGGCTTAGTTTGATTTACTGTTGCATGCATGTTATTGTGACCCCTGCAATGGCATCTTTTGCTTCTCTTTCGTCTCTTCCTTCTCATTTTCACAAGACAGTACTCACAAATGGTATATAGTCCTTACCATCTTGATTTTGTTTTCGTCAGTGTGATGGCAGAAATGCCGAAATACCGTCCGACCATTATGGTTGATACGGGTCTTCAAGGAAGAGGATTGGTGTTAGGGCTTCACTTTCACTATGTAGGGACTGCCTAGCTTTTAGTAGCTGTCGCTACACTACCATAACCAGTTGTAAGGTGGAGATAAAGAACCAATTGGATAGACAAGCTGCTCCGTTTTTCACATTTTGGATGATCAAGCTCTCAAATTTGGTGAGGATGAACCATAGATGGCTCTCGGCATTCAGCAAAGCAAAACAAGGGAATAGAGAATTGCAAGAAAAGTTTCTTTGCACTTGAAAATGTAACCCTTGAACTTTGCTTTACTACCTTATTTTTGTTATACTACTACCTCCTATAAGGATTAAGTTCGTAATTTTGGAACTCGGAACCAAAACTAATAGACTCCTGATCCAATTTCTTCTTCAATCTCCTCCAAGTTCTCAACATATCAGACTGAATTAGCCCTCTATAGAGGGTCTCAAAGGTGACCTTCTGAGGAAGAAAACCCTTTTCTATCATCTCCATAAAGAACTGACAAGCCTCTCTCCATTTCTGCTTCTCGCATAACCCGTGAACCAACATCGTGTATGAATCCAAATCCGGGCCGCTTCTGCTCTCCTTCATGTCATCCCAAATCTCCCTCACTATCTCCAAACGATTCAGCCTCAAGAACATCCCAACCAAAATGTTGTACGTGTGCATGCTCGGCATGCACAAACCCTCCTCCTTCATCTTCCTATACAACTTCAATGCACCATCCACATCCTTTCTTCCTCTATACTCCTTAAAGAAACAATTATGTGTCTCTGCACACGGCCTAATCCCATCTCTAACCATCTCCCCAAGCAACTCCTCCGCATCCTCAAGCCGCCCGCAAGAACACAAACACTTAACAACCGAAGTATACGTCGCCACAGTCGGTGACAAGCCCATCTCCCTCATCTCCTTCAACTTCTCAAGCGACATATCGGGCTTATGAGCGCGGCTATAAACATGCAGCACGATCGAAAAACTCGTCACGTCGGGCTCAATCCCTCTCTCACGCATTTCATCGAACACCTTATCCGCATTCCTTATCGTCCTCTCGAACCTCTCCTTCGGGTGCAAACTCGCCTTCCGACAAACCCCATTCAACAAAACATTGTACGTAACAACGTTAGGTTCGATCCCCTCGCCACCATGTCCCTCAAAAACCGCTCCGCCATATCAACCCGACCGATCTTACACCACCATATATCAAAACAGTGTAGATCTTCACATCCACGACAAACCCATTTCTCCTCTTGTTGAAAACCTCAACCGCGACTCTCACATATCCGTACTTACATAGCGTGTCGAGCAAGAAATGGAAATCCTCCGACGTCGTTCTGGACCCGACGAAGGCCTCGACATCGTCGAACGCCCGAACGGCCTGTCGGGTGAGGCCGGCAGAGATGAGGCGGCGGATGAGGATGCGGAAGGTGAGGGGGTGGGTCTGAGGTGGGTCTGGTCCATCTCGACAATGAGCTGCCAAATGACGTCGAATTGACGGACCTTGCCGAGGATGTCGATGAGGAGGTTGTAGGAGGTGGGGGTGAGGGGAGAGAGAGGGAGGGATTTGGAAAAGTGGAAAAAGGCGAGGGCAATCTTGGAAGAGTGGGAGAGGCGGAGGAGGGTCTGGTGGAGGAGGTGGGAGGAGAGAGAGACGCCGTGAAGCTGGAGAGAGGATTCCATGGCGTGGAAGGGGTTGTGGTGGTGGAGGAGGATTTGGGAGATCATGTCGGCGTCGTTTGACGGCTCCAGAGACGGCAGCTGTGGGTGGTCTGCGGTCGAGACGGCGTCGTTTTGTTCGTCGGAGAGGTGGTCGGAAGAAGAGAAGGAACAGAGACGGCGAGCGGTGGTGCGGAAAACGACGTCGTTTGGGGCGTTTCGCCTCAAGGCATTGAGAAGAAAACCGAATCTTCCCATGTTTGGTTTGGTTGAAACTCGAAAGAGTGAAGTAAAGTGAGTTTGGTTTTTCAACTCCTTTTCTTTGTTTCTGCTGTCGTTTTTGCGTTTAAAGCCTGTTTAAAATATGGTTGTCGTTTAAGTTGAGAACGACATTAACTCGTCCTTCAAGTTGCAGAAAAAAAAATGGAGGATATGGAATTCCAGGATAAAAGCGCCATGTAGCTTGTTTTAAACTTTTGTTTTAGATCGAAACGACATTTCTTTTCTTGTGTGAAGTCTGATATCGTTTGAGTTGGAAAATGATGATGTATTACAACAGTAATGTTGGAGTTAGAGACCGTAACTTTTTTCGTGTCGTGCACGTGTTAATTCTGATCATCAGATTTGGGATCAATTCGTAGAGGACTCCTAAAGCATCATCAACTTGTGAAGAAGTTCTACTCCGCAGTCTACGGATATTACTCTCCAGCTAACATCTTTCACAGATCAAATCTTTTCCCAAAAGCCATATTGACTTTCTGGACGTTTCTAGAGACCTTCTATTTCGGGATTTTTGAGGTATTTCGTATTCAGGTCAAATCTTATTGACTTGGACTTGCCCAAGAACGAGTTTCACACTTTGGAGGACGAATTTCTTGATCCCTTCATCATTTTCATCATCTAGATTTGTTTGATAATAAAGTTTAACTCCAATTAAACTGTACTTTTTTATCTTAATTTTTATCTTTTTCTGAAAAGTCAATAAAATTTATAATTAATTTTTTAAAAATCAACTCAATTCAAACTTAAAAATTTCATCTTAACTCAAACTCAACTCATCCACCAAACGGATCCCTAATTTGAAGAAACCAGAGCTCTGTATACAAGCATTCTGATGAAGTACTCCAAACATTACAAAGGACTTAACTCATACATAAAGATGAAACTTCTATATATCTTGTGCTTCTTAATTATATTCTGTACTTTCCTTTCTCATTCGTGTGCAAATATATTTATTAATTCTAGTTGATAGATCTCATTAAGAATCGATGTCAAATTAATTATTGACTCCCAATATGATTGATAAGATATTTCACCTTGTACAACTAATAGACAGAAGAAAAGACGATAAATTTTCTTAAAATATATTGATTATTCAGAAAACCGGGAATATAAAATCAGAAAACCATAAAAATCTTATAAATCTATTGGTTCGCACAAATGTAAGGAACGCATTACACATGGGTAAAGCTTTAACTTGTAATTCTAATGAATATAAAATATTGATGCGCGAGTATGCAGAGAATTCTCTAGAACGTTTTATTGGTAATGTACAAGATTCTATAGTGACCACAAAAAAAAAAAAAAAAAAAAAAAAAAAAAAAAAAAAAAAAAGAAAGAAAGAAAGAAAAAAAAAAAAAAAAAAATAATCAATACTAAACCTAATTGTTGATTTAGAATAAAGAAACAAATTAAGAGAAGAAATAAAAACAAACCAAAAAACTATTGTAAGTAGGTGAACATCACAAAATAAGAAATCAGTCTAGACGGCAAAGTTTCAAATTATCTCCAAATTGCAATGCTTCTGCTTGGATTGTATGTTCATTTTCGAAAATGAAAATTTTTCTTGTTTTAAATGAGAGAGTTTTTCATTTTGAGAATAAGATGATATTTGGATGTATAAAAAATTTTCTTCTAAAAAAAAAGTTGTTTGAAATGAGAAAAAATAGTGTTGAGAATTGTGTATTATGATAATATTTTAAAAAGATTCATTTTTTTTTTTCAAAAAAGATACTATATAAAATAAGTTTAAAAATGAGATTTTTTTTTTTAATGAGAGAATGATAGAAAAAGTTGGGAAAGATATTATTTTGTAAAAAATTTTCAATTTTCAAAATTGAATATGTCATCCAGACAAAGGATAAGCTTTTAAATTAGGGGTAGATATTGAATTGAAAGCCTACGTTTTTTTAAGCATATATGAAAAAACCCTTTGAAATCCAACCAATCTAAGTCACTGCATTTTTTAAAATTTTAACCGATAATTTTTTATTAAACCAAATATATTAAATGAAGCAAGATTTTTAAAATATTTAAAAGAAATAATAAATTTATTAGATAAATCAATAATTACTAAGTAAACAATAAATTTCTTGTAATAAATAGATTATTTACATGTTAAAATTTTTTTATTTCCTATTATTTATAATTTCTACTATTTACTTGATATATCTTCCAAACTTATTATTTATTTTAAATATTTATTAAAATATTTATTTATTTCTTTATCTCAAAATTATAAGAAAGACATGGCACTCAACACTCGAAGTATTAATGGATCTAAAATAAATAGGTTGGGTCCATTTAACATCCAGCTCAACTCATCAATAAAATTGAATAATAGGGTAAATTATTTATTTAATCTATAAACTTTTTTCTTGGTACAACTTTGATCTCTGAAATTTTTTTTGTAACTGAAATACTCTTAAACTATTAAAATATTACTATAATAGTTTTTTTCGTTAATTTTTGGATGGAATCCGTTATTAATTTGGTCCAAAAGTGATGTTAATTCACAGATTCGTTCAGAGATTAACGGAAATGACTATTATAGCAACGTTTTTAATAGTTTATGGTCATTTCAGTTAAAAAAAAAAACCAAAAAAAATGCTTTTAAACTATTAAAATATTATTATAATAGTTATTGTCATTAATTTTTGGACAGAATCTGATAGTAATTTGTCAAAAAATAAAGTTAACTAAAGATTATATCTAAAAATTAACATGAGGATTATATATAATAAATACATAAAAAAAAAAATTAAAATGAAAATTATTATAATAACATTACCCTATCTTGATTCACAGACCAAACGACGTGTACGTGACTCAAAAAGAACAACATAGCTCTTTTTCCTTCAATGAGTCAACTCCTCAATCAAACGCATATATATATTTTCGCTGTCGTTTTTCCTGCAATTCTAGTAAACGACATTGTTTTTGTTTGAGCAAAATCAAATTGGGGTTTTCGTCTCTAATCTTTTTAAATTATCCAAATCTTTCAAAAGAATGTACTTTAATTCTTAATTGTTAAAATATTATCATGTGGACATTTAAATTAATAAGGAAAATGTGCATGTGAAGTTCTTTTGTTCAAGTCTGTAACTTTTTTTTTTGGTTAGTTTTGGGCCTCATTACACTTTGATTTGACCAAAAAAAAAAAAAAAAAAGAAGTTGCTATATTCAACGATCAAATAATCAGACTTTAACATTAGACCCCACATGTCTCGTTTTTATTGTATTCGGCGGACTCATGTAACACATTTTTACAATTGAGGATATGAAAGTAGCTTTCAAAATATATTTTGTCTAAGCTATTTTTGGCTTTTCTGATCCAAAAACAGCATTTGAAAGTGTTTAGATAATCTGTCAGAAGTGCTTATTGTCAAAGTAAAAAAATATGACTTCTGACAAAATTTCTTCTAAGTAGATTTTAAAATTTGTAATAAAATTTAAATTAGATATTATAAACTTCATTTGATATTTTTAGTATTTATTAGAATACTTCAGAGATTTTTTGATATCAAAACTTTTATTCCAAACACTTATGAGAAGTCCCACCTTCATTATCTTCCTTTCTGGCTAAAAAAAAGTGAAAATTCTGTCAAACAGGCACATTATTATTGTGGAAGTTGGGGATTGCAAGATGAAAAGCTTGTATGCTCACTCACAAGAAAATGTGGTGAAAGTTTGTATGCCTAATCGCGAAGAGATTTGGTGGCGATCTTGTCAGCACATGGAGATCAATTCAAGTGGAGATCACATGAACAAATTTTGTGGGCCAGAAGCAAAATTCATTGTTACCACAAAGCTCCCTTGCCTCCACCACTATAAAAAGGGAGGCTGTACCCTTGAGAGCGATTGAAAATAGTGAAAGAAAAGAGCGAGAAAGATAGAGTAGTTGATAAATAGAGAAAGCAATGGAGAATATGTAAGTAGAAAAATAAATAAAATCTTTCTTCTCTAATTTACTTAATCTATTATTAATTATTTTCTTATTTTATTTTATTTTATTTTAAATTATAATATTAACAAAGTTTACATATTTTAAATATGCATTTTTTTTTTTTTAGAATTTTAAATTTTACTCAATACTATTTTTAATTTACTTCATCGTTATTTTTTCATTTTTTTAATATTTTATCTTTTGTAAACATTAATTTATGTTTTTTTTTTTAATTTTTATTTTTTCTGAAATTTTTTCTTTAAAAGTTTTTTTCTTTATTTTTTCTTTCTAATAACAATTACTATTATTCAATAATTTTATAAAAATGTAGAGAAAGAAAGTGGACAATAACCCAAAAAAAAAAAAAAAATCAAATCAAATAATGGCTAATTTTATTTATCGAAAAAATAGTAACTAGGAGCTTAAGTAGGAAAACTAGTGAAATAACTTAAATATTAGTAGGATAAGTTGAGGGAAAAAAAAATTAAGAAGGGTCAAATTTGAGAAAAAAGAATTATGATGATGACACGTCTAAAAAACTTGATAAATTTATCGCTTGACTTTAAAAACTCACATTTTCCTTTAAATTTTAAATTAATCGCACTTCACTCCGCCTGTTAAATGAAATTGCATTGATTGATCACGTGAGAATACATGACCCGTCAATATGCAACTTCAAATTGAATTCAATAATCCAATTGGATCTCGCAGATTTTTTGTGAAGTGTTTTCCCAGCAATGTTTACACGTATACAATACGTTAAAAATCCAATTCGTATTCTTTATTTTGTATTTTCCAATATGAAATATTGAAAACTAAAATAGGGCATACGTGATTTTTATTTTATATATATATATATATTTTTGTAACGGAATAAAATACTTTATTTCGGCCGTACCTAACTCAAAATGGAAAGAATTCATATTTTTGTTTTTAATTGTTAGAGCATTTGTACCAACAAATACAAACTTGATCAAATAGTGTATATTATTTTTAATTGTTACATCGCCTCAATAATTATCACATTACAATATACAATATATATATATATATACACAACAAACATATAAACTAGTCATGATACTTACGGAAATACATGGTACCTACCTTCAGAGATACCTGCTTTTAATTTCCTCTTACGCTTTTTTTTTTTTTTTTGGGTCTTTGAATTCTGTGGTGTCTTGGTTGAAATAGCCAAACTGTCGTTTTAAAAGCATATATTGAAGAAGAGTAGCAGACGAACTTGACTGGGAAAAATTCTTTGTTCACATAATTACCAAAGCAATCAAATCCAATAATCAAGCACGCGGCTGTTATTCAAGCCGACGGGCTCATAACCCCGTCCAAATGTCCTTCCGTGGTTCGTACTACTAAACTCACCTACACTCCACGTCATTAAGCTTCTTTGACCATTTTTTAACCCCACTTTTTTTTTTTTTTTTTCATTCAAACAGAAAACTAATTATCCGTTTTGTGTGAATGCATTTAAATTAAAAATTTTAAATTTTAATAGTAAATTTATGTTGACCTTTTAGAAAAGATAAAATTTTTTTCAGAAAAGACAAAAAAAACTTTTTTAGAAAAAGATAAAAATTGAAATGAAAATTTTAAGTGGTTGTTTGGATGGATAGTTCAAACTATGAGTTTAAACTAAAATTTTTATCCTTTTCCCAAAAAGTTTTTTGTCTTTTCTGAAAAAGTTTTTTGTCTTATCTGAAAAGTCAACAAAAATTATTATTGAAACTTACAGGGTGTTTGGTATAGTAGTTTAAGTTGAGAAATTTAAGTTTTAATAGTAAATTTTTTTGAATTTTCAGATAAGATAAAAAAACTTTTTGGGAAAAAGATAAAAACTTTACGAGAAAAAGATAAAAAAAAGTTTGAGTTGAATAGTTTAAATGGTTACACCAAATATCTTTTTAAAATTTCTAACTTAAACTGGTGAACCAAACGGACCCTAAGTTTGAGTTAATGAACCGCCTAAACATTAATCTTAAAAAAAAAAAAAATTAAAACTTAAAAACTATAGTTGCATTTGGTCTGCCAAAACTCCGTCTTCATTGATGTCGACAGGCGGATGTGTGGGGTTGGTGGGGGTCTCTAAACTCTATGGATCTTGACTTGAATCTCGCCGAGGGAGGTGCGACGGTGAACTAAAGGCGGCAGGGTCAGATCTTGGCAGCACGGCGGCGTGGTGGGATGGACGGCGTGACGGAGATCCGGTGAAGTGTGGCTGCAAAAGTGGCAACGACGGTCAGAGATAGGGGCCTGCGACGGACTATAGTGGAGGCGCCGACGAGACTGTGACGGTTGGACTTGTGCTCCGATGGTGGGGATGCGACGATCGCCGGCGGCGAGAAAGAGTAATTATCTTCTACTTGGAGAAGAAATAGAACAAGAACTCCAAAAAAAAAGAAAAAAAAAAAAGCCACCGAATCTAAAGAATTAAGTGGGCCCACACTGCCATGACTTTCTTGCCATGTAGACCCGGGGTGAAAACGCCGCGGGGTTGAATCGAATTACTCAATACCATTATATATTATTATTGTTATTATAATTATTATTATGCATGTAGAATTACTGTTTCATATGGTTCAAATAAAGTGAATTATTGTCAAGGACTTGATGACAAAACTGATCGATTCTTCCGTAAGGTCATGGATTCGAACCTATCTCATTATAATAATTGAAGTATATAAATAATCTATTTTAAAAAATCTTATATACCGTCCGGGAGTTACGTCACATCTTGAGATTATTTATACATTTATACTCAATACATATAAACTTTTTTCATTAGGAAAAAGTTGAGGCTTAAATTTTTGAAAACTAAATAAGAAGAAAAGGACGAAAACAAAACGAGTTAATGTAATTTTTTTTTAATTTAAGAATTCGAAAGATGTAGAATATTACTCTTTCGTAAACTTCAAACAAAGTGAATAAGATATTTGAAAAATCATAAAGAAAGCAAGGAAAAAAAAAAAAAAACAAAATAAGTTTGGATATTTTTTTTAACCCTTGAAGGCAACACAAAAAAGAATTTCAAAAATTAAAACAAAAACAAAAGAATTTCAATAGATGATTTTGGCTGCATTAAGCCAATAATGGCCACCTTATCCAGCCGGAGTCCGCTAAAAGACAAAGATTTAATCAACTTAAATAAAACTATAAATAATATAAACGTTTTTGTTTGTTGTGTGTAATTTCTCTTCTAATTATCCTAGTAAAATATGGCATGAGATACAAGAAGAGAGAACGATTTTAAGAAGAACAGTGGGAGCAAAATACGGACTAATAATTCAAAATAGGGAAATTTATCTAAATGATCTTTTTTTTTTTCATCTATTGATCAACATAATATAAATTCTCTATAAATTTTAATTAATTTTAATTTAATTTTGTATTATATTAATCTAGTGTTAATTTTTTTATGTTATATTGGTGTAATAATTCTAAATTTATGTCAAATATTTTTTCCTAATAAATAATACATCTAGATAGGCCATAGTTTGATTGTGAATCTCAAATAAATAAATAAAAAAAAATAGCGAAAAAGAAGAGACATTTGGTCATAAATGTATGAGAATTTATATCCACACAGAGATAGGGTTAGGTTTTGAAATGAACTAACAACTACAGCTTAATAGTTTATCATTTATCTATTTTATGTTTTATTAGATCTTTATATTTTATGAATAATAGAACAAATAAAAGAATAAAAACATGTTAGGTGTCGCTTTTGACCCTTCTATCACGCAGCAGCCTCAGCCTTCCCCATCATGTTTCTATTTAAAAAAAAAGGGTTTCTTGTCATATAATACTATATCTTCTTCTTCTTCTTCTTTCTTTTTTTTTTTTTTTTTTTTGGGTGAATGTATTGTTTTCTTTTTTTTGGAAATACTATAAAATAAAATTATTATTATTAATAAACTTTTAGTCTCCGTTTGACAAATCATCTTAAATTCAAATTTTCATATCAATTTTTGTCTTTTTCTGAAAAGTCAACAAAAATTATAATTAGTTTTTAAAAAGTCAATCAACTCAAACTTAAAAATTTCAACTTAAACCGTTTTGCCAAACGGACCCTTAATTTATGCAGCTCCAATCTTTAATTTAAACTTGCACAAGTGGGCAGAATATTGACTCTTGAGCCCCTTTCTAGAAAATTCTCCAACAAATGTGTTTCCTTTTTATTTACATCAGTTCTGGTACTCTTAATAATTAGGTCAATTTCCAGCCAAAAAAAGAGAAAAGGTAAAGTTTCCTAACATAAATAGAAGCATGTACAAGTAGATGAAATAACATGTATATTTTTATGGGGAAAAATATCAATTCTAGAAGAAAGATTTGTAATTACTAAAACGTAGTGGATTACATTATTGTATTTCACCTTTTTTTTTTAAACAAAGAAAATGATGTTGTATATCACTTAAATTAAGAATAATTTGTACAATTCTCCTTAGTTATCCAAATTATGATTGTACCTTTTAATTTTTACACCTGAATTCATCGCAAAATATAAAATTTAGGGGGTGTTTGGGATTTGAGTTTAAACTCAAAATTTACATCTCGGTTTTTGTTTTTTTCTGAAAAAGTTTTTTATCTTTTCTAAAAAGTCAACAAAAATTACTATTAAAACTTAAAATTTCCAACTCAAACTCATTCACCAAACGGACTCTTGGATTCTCATATTTAATTATTATCATTTTTAAAATGCACTAAACTCCATCAAAATAAAAAAAGAAAAAAAAATCTATTGTAGAACACGGTTTTAATTCTTTGACACCTTACAATAGTTTCTTTTTAAAGAAATGAATTAAAAAAACTTTCTTTTAACATTTTTTTTTTGCTTAAGCTGGATTTAATTTCTGACAGCTATGCTTCTAAATCATATTATTTTATTATTGGAAGCTCCATCTTACATGCAACACGCTCTTTAATTTTTCCTTCCAGAATTCGTTGACTCACATTAAAAACAATAATATGCATTTTAATACACTTTTTTGGCTCCAGTTTTTGTACTTTGAAATTTTCATATGAGACTATAATTGAAATAATGTGAAAATCCCGAGTTGTTTATATGCTTTTTTGAATATTCTTTTTTTTATTTTATTTTTCTCCATTTCCTCTCGTAGCCGTTTATTTTTGACTTTCTAGAAGACTTCCAACGAATGACTTTCTATGATATCCTATTATACACATTTCACCGGTTGACAATGACGATTATCGGTAAATCTCCATGATATAAATCTGCCAGTTGACAATTAAAAAAAAAAAAAAAAAGGAAGAAGAAGGAAAAAAAAAAAGGGCCAAAAATCCTTGTCTGAATTTCCTTAGTATGGGTTGGTTTTATTTTATTTTATTTTTTTGTCTTTCTCATAAATATTAAATTTAACTGTTTCATGAAGTAGTTGAGATTCACAGCCTTTCAGGTAGTTCTAGATGGGCATACCCCAAAATCAAAAAATATCCACTATTAATTTTCAAAGTTTGTTCCTTGCCATCTTCTCTCTTCTTCTGAGCTGCAAGTCAAACCAGGGATGCTGGTCTAGAGAGAGAAACAGAGAGAGGAGAGAGAAACAAAGAGATGAAGAATTGTTCACCACGTTTCTTCCTATGCTTCCCAGAACATGACTTGGGTACTTCCTTAATTTTCATGACTAGTCTTTATTTAGTTTTTTAAACTATTAATAATCTTTGTTTTGGTCTTGTCTCCAATATATAGAAACAGTGACTAGTTTTTGGTCTGAAAGTTTCTTCCTTTCTATTCTCTCCTTTTCTTTTTGTATTCTAGATTTGTTTATTTTTGTTCTTGTTGGTTCATTTTCTTGTTGTTGGCTCTTGTGAAGTTTCCTAAACTGTATTTATTTTCCTAGAATTAGACCTTGTCCTGTGTTTCTGGGCTTAAAAACTTTCTGGGATTTGACCAACTCTGTCTTTTGAGTTCAAATAATCTTCCCCTAGAGCCAAACAAACTTATTACAAATTCTGGGATTTTCATATCTTTCAAAAAAACAACTTGAGTTGTTAAGAGCTTGTTTAGATTATATTAGCTTCTGAAGAGAGAAAAGAAAAAGAGAGAAAAAAAGAACAAAGAAAAAAGAAAGTACATGGCTGGTCCTAGAAGAAAGAAGAAGCAACATTTTAGCAGAATCCATGCCTTCTCTTGTGGGAAAGCTTCATTCAAAGGTGAACACTCGTTGATTGGAGGACCCGGGTTCTCGAGGGTCGTCCATTGCAATGATCCCGAAGGCTTCGACACCGCGGTTCTCAACTACGCAAGCAATTATGTGAGTACTACCAAGTATAATATTGCAACATTCTTGCCCAAATCGTTGTTTGAGCAGTTCAGGAGAGTTGCAAATCTCTACTTCCTCATTTGTGCAATATTGTCCTTCACATCGCTCTCTCCTTACTCCCCCGTGAGTAATGTCCTCCCTCTTGTGGTTGTCATGGGAGTTTCTATGGCGAAAGAACTTCTCGAAGATTGGAGGCGCAATCAGCAGGTAACCTTTTTCTTTGTTAAAACTTGTTATCTAGTTTGTGTGTGTTGGATTGACAAAAAGTTTCGAACCGTTTTGAACATCCTGGCTCGTTTTGTTTTGGAATTGTTTAGAATGAAATTTGGTACATAATAAGTACACTTTTAGAATTTTGCCTAGATTTGCTTCTAGGATATGAATGAAACTTGGAACTCATTAAAAGAAAGAAAAAAAAAAAGAAAACGTTTCGTAGATTTCATTTCGTACCAAATTACAAGATCTATAGTTTTCCTTTATCCTTTTAGTTCTCTGATTTTGTGTAATTGTTACCAGGATATTGAGGTAAATAACCGTAAAGTGAAGGTGCATTACGGCGATGGCGTTTTCGATTATGCAAAGTGGAAGGATTTGAAAGTTGGAGATGTAGTGAAAGTGGAAAAAGATCAATTTTTCCCTGCTGATCTCATCCTACTTTCATCAAACTTCGAGGAAGCAATCTGCTATGTTGAGACCACCAACCTTGATGGAGAAACTAATTTGAAACTAAAGCAAGCCCTGGAGGTAACCTCGAATTTTCATGAAGACTCGAGCTTCCAAAACTTCAAGGCGGTAATCAGATGCGAGGACCCAAATGCAAATTTGTACACTTTTGTTGGTAACATGGAGTTTGAAGATCAACAGTACCCTCTTTCACCTCAGCAGCTTTTGCTTAGGGACTCAAAGCTAAAGAACACGGATTTTGCATATGGAGTTGTAATCTTTACCGGTCACGACACCAAAGTTATGCAAAACGCAACAGCTCCACCTTCTAAGAGAAGCAGAATCGAGAGAAGAATGGATAAGATTGTCTACTTCTTGTTTGCGGTCTTGGTTTTGATGTCGTTTATTGGGGCGATTTTCTTCGGTATTGAAACTGAAAAGGACCTCAAAAATGGGAAAATGAAAAGGTGGTACCTTAGACCAGATGATACCACGGTTTACTATGATCCAGAGAGGGCGCCGGTTGCAGCCATTTTGGAGTTCCTGACAGCCCTTATGTTGTACAGTTATTTGATCCCCATTTCCTTGTATGTGTCGATAGAAATTGTCAAAGTTCTTCAGAGCATTTTCATCAACCAGGATGTGCAAATGTACTATGAGGAAACTGACAAGCCGGCACGAGCCAGGACCTCGAATCTGAATGAAGAGCTTGGCCAAGTTGACACTATACTTTCAGACAAAACAGGAACTTTAACTTGCAACTCCATGGAATTCATCAAGTGTTCCATCGCCGGGACTGCTTATGGACGCGGAGTAACGGAAGTTGAGAGAGCCATGGCTAAGAGAAAAGGGTCACCTTTACTTCGAGAGATGAATGGAGTACAGAACCGTGCTGAAGATCAAATAGAAGCGAAGTCATCCATTAAAGGATTTAACTTTGTGGATGACAGGATCATGAACGAAAATTGGGTTAAAGAGCCACGTTCAGATGTAATCCAGAAGTTTTTAAGGGCATTGGCTGTATGCCACACGGCATTACCTGAAGTTGATGAAGAAACGGGAGTGACATCGTATGAAGCCGAGTCGCCCGATGAGGCAGCTTTTGTGATTGCAGCAAGAGAACTCGGGTTTGAGTTTTCTGAAAGGTCTCACACAAGCATCTCGGTGTACGAGTTAGATCCCATCACTGGCATGAGAGTTGAAAGGTAAGCTTTCGCAGCTAGATATTATCAATGTTTGAAATTTTGTTCTGTATGATTCGCATACTTAAAGCCCGTGTTTTCCATGTTCCAGAGTGTACAAGATTTTGCACATATTGGAGTTTAATAGCTCAAGAAAGCGGATGTCGGTTATTGTAAGAACTGAGGAGGGAAAGTTACTACTAATTAGTAAAGGAGCCGACAGGTTAGTATTCTTCCAAAATAGTAAGTTTCCATATTATCTGACGGAGTTCTTGTTATAGTAATCCGATTTTGTTTTCCGTAAGCAGTGTCATGTTTGAAAGACTTGCAAAGAATGGAAGGGAGTTCGAAGAAAGACTAGGGAGCATATTAACGAGTACGCTGATGCTGGTTTAAGGACATTGGTTATGCGTATCGCGAGCTTGATGAAGAAGAATACAATGAATTTGACAAGGCGATCACCGAGGCTAAGAATGTAGTGAATGCAGATAGGGAGGAAATGATCGAGGAGGTAGCAGAAAAAATCGAGAAGGAATTGATTCTTCTCGGTGCTACTGCAGTTGAAGACAAACTTCAAACTGGGGTGAGTATTAAATTTTAATACTTCAGTTCCGCCTTCTCTCTTTCTCTTCCTCGCCTTCCATACTTATTCTTTGTGGTGCATTTGTTACAAAAACTTTTTCGAATTGTATATCATCTTCATCCTTGGTGATTAATCTATAGATTGGACTAAAAGTTCTTTTTTCGGTGACGATAGGTTCCAGAATGCATAGACAAACTTGCACAGGCTGGAATTAAAATTTGGGTGTTGACCGGAGATAAGATGGAGACAGCAATCAATATCGGGTATGAATACATTAAACTAGTGAATGACAGTCTTACAAATAAATAAAGTCTAAAAACAGGAATTTCTCACCATGTATTTATTTTTGTCTTTCAGGTTTGCCTGCAGTTTGCTTAGACAAGAGATGAAGCAGATAATAATTAGCTCGGAGACTCCTGAAGCTAAAGCATTAGAGAAAGGAGAGGACAAGTCTGCTGCTGCCTCGGTAAAGCCCGTTATTTCCTCTCCATTTTTGTTTTTTTTCTCATCTTGTAGCATAAAATAGTGACAGATTTCCGAGATCTAACAGAATTTTCTGATTTTCTAGGCACTTAAAGCAAGTGTTCTCCATCAGATAACTGCAGCAAAGGCGTTGCTTACTACATCGAATGACTCTGAGGCGTTGGCTCTAATCATTGACGGAAAGTCTCTCACTTACGCTTTAGAGAAGGATATTAAGGACCTCTTTCTAGAGCTTGCCATTGGCTGTGCATCAGTGATATGCTGTCGTTCGTCTCCCAAACAGAAAGCACTTGTAAGTCTCACTTTTCACCTTTCTTTTCATGCTTTTGATGTTTCAGTATAGAATCATCTCTGATTTTTGTGTTTCTTAATGTAATGAAGGTTACAAGACTGGTTAAACTAAGGACTCGTAAAACAACTCTTGCAATTGGTGATGGAGCAAACGATGTTGGAATGCTACAAGAGGCTGATATTGGTATCGGTATAAGCGGTGTTGAAGGAATGCAGGTAACGATAAAGACTAAAAAGATTGCTCAAAGTTCTCTCTCTCTAGCTTCAAAATTGATAACCCAATTACGCAATTATTGCACTTGCCAAATACTAATTTTAGCAACCACTTGATATTTCAGGCAGTTATGTCAAGTGACATTGCAATTGCACAATTCCGTTTCTTGGAACGCTTGCTGCTTGTGCACGGCCATTGGTGTTACAGAAGGATATCATCAATGGTAAAATTTCTCTTCCGAAATCCTTTTTTTTTTTTTAATTGTTTGGTGGCTACTGTTGACCTGTTGCTTAGAATACAAGGCACCTTGATTTGGTGAACAAGTTTGAATTTTCTTATCTCCTTACTGAGTTAATACAAGTTTCAGTTATTAATCGAAAGGTTGACTTATTCCTTTCCCTTTTCTTTTGGCAGATATGCTATTTCTTTTACAAGAACATTGTTTTCGGCTTCAGTATCTTCTTCTTTGAGATATACGCATCGTTTTCGGGCCAATCTGTATACAACGACTGGTATCTGTCACTGTACAACGTCTTTTTCACTTCTCTTCCCGTGATTGCCTTGGGAGTACTTGACCAGGATGTCTCATCCAGATTCTGCCTCAAGGTATCCATTATCCTAACGCCTTTCACTTTCCAAATATTTTACATTAAAGTTTTGTTTCTTCATTTGGAAAAATCATAAAATCTGCACTTTTACACTTTTGCCTCGCGAAAACAACTCCTAAATTAAAAACATGTTGGAGAGTTCCACCAAGTCGATGAATGATGTTAAAATTTGAAAGTTAACATCCTTATGCACGTGACAATGTCGAAAATTTGTCTGTTACTTTTAACGAGCTCATGTAACGTGTACAAGGGTGTTTCGATCCAAATTTTAGCAGTCATCATGATTTGAGACAAATATATAGCATTTTGATAGTTATTTCACCAGATAAACCTTTAATAACGTCGACTTTCACTCGTTTCTCTGCAACAGTTTCCATTACTGTACCAAGAAGGTGTACAAAATGTCCTATTCGGTTGGGCTAGGATTCTGGGATGGATCGTCAATGGGGTTCTAACTGCTGTCACGATCTTCTGGTTCTGCATCCGGGCAATAGAGAGTCAACCTTTCAGAAAAGGCGGGCAAGTAGCGGGCCTGCAGATCCTCGGTGCCACCATGTATACATGTGTGGTGTGGGTTGTGAACTGCCAGATGGCCATCTCCATCAGCTACTTCACATACATTCAGCATATCTTCATCTGGGGCGGGATTGGATTATGGTACATTTTCCAATTGGCATATGGAGCCATCACCCCTGACTTCTCGACGACCGCCTACCAAGTCTTCATCGAAGCCTGTGCACCATCTCCATTTTACTGGATCCTCACCCTCTTAGTGTTGATCGCTTCCCTCCTGCCGTACTTCGCTTACTCCGCCATCCAAATGCGGTTCTTCCCCATGCACCACCAGATGATTCAGTGGATGAGAAAGGACGGGCACTCAGAAGATCCCGAGTTCGTCCACATGGTGAGGCAGAGATCAATTAGGCCCACAACTGTAGGATACACTGCCAGGATTGAAGCAAGATCGAAGCGCTTCGAGTATAAGCCCGAACCAATTGGTGATGCACATAGGATTTGAAGTTAAAAAAACATCCTTAGTCCTTAGTCATTTCCAAAGGTATTGATGTACATTGTTTACTAAGTCTGAGAATTCTTTTTTGTATCTTTGTACATAATTTGATACGAGACTAAAGGCGGGTTTTTGATTGCTTGGCAAGAAAGAGAGTACCGAAAAATGAAGGTTTCAAGAGCGTTGTGCCTTCATTTTCTTGATGGGGTTTCTCTTTTCTCCAAGATGCAGAGCTATACTCTTGTAGTTTTTGGTCTTTTTAGACAGCTTTTGGGACCAAGAATATACTGTTTAATAGATGTACCATAGTACAAATATAATAATTATCAGTTTTTTTTTTTTATAATTTTTTTATAAGTTCAATTCTATGTAGGGTGAATAATCGGGCATTGTCCCTTTGCTTGGTGTATATTTTATATGAATAAAAAGTCTTGATTAATCAGCTATGCATTTTTTTTTATAGAATTTCAGTATTATATATATATATATATATATATATATGCTTCAATTTTTTGTCCGACTATTTTCTATAAGACTTTAACAAATGACGATCACATTCACCCTTCAGAGGAAAAACGACAACAGTAGTACAAAAAATGATAGCACCTAAAACGACAATTTTTATTTATAAGAATAACATGTTGGACGTAATCTGAGGAATTTAATAACTAAAAACGACACCAACTATACTTTGAAAAAGGGGGAAAAAAAGACACCAACAACAGATAAACAAAAATTGAATTTGCATGACAAACGACAGTCACATTTGTGAAGGAGATTGTTTACCAATGATTAATGCCTTTAATGGTTCTCTTTGGTGCTTTTTTGTTGGCATTGTGGTAAAGAAAACAAGAGAACACCAAGAATTTTATAGAAAAAAAATGTAAAATACTATAATAAAAAAGTGTAATATTATCCCATGGCTCATGTTAATATCCGCGCTCGTATTAGTAACAAGTTCTTAGGCTTTGTTTGATTGATTGGTTCAATCTAACTCAATTCAAACTTTTTTTTTTGTCTTTTTCTCAAAAATTTTTTTATCTTTTCTGTAAATTCAAAAAAATTTACTATTAAAATTAAAATATTTCAACTTAAACTAACCAACCAAACACCCCCTTGATGTGTTTAATATAAAAAAAATTATGTCAGAAGCAGTTTTATTTTTTGAACGTGTCATATTCTTGTCGGTTCATTAAATGCAACCGTTCACTCGGTCTTTTAATTTGTTAGTGTTATTAAAAGAAAAAAAAATCGTATATATAATTTAATAATAATTTTACATCAAATTTTACCGTCATATAATGTAAAACATGAAATTCACCACTACCACCATCCTAAGTTAAAAATAAATAAATAAATAAAAGAACAAAACAAAAACAAAAACGACAGTCACATACTATTAAATGAGCCAATTGATGAGTTGAGTAAGATGCAAGCAAATTGGAGCACAGAAGAGATTGGAGAGGAGGAGGGAAAAATGGAGATGGAAATGAGAGGGAGGGAAAACATAGAAATAGGAGAAGACATAACTCCACCACTCCTTCCCCTCTCCTTTTCCCTCCACCATTCCCTCCTCCTCTCCCACTGCTCCTCGTGCTTTTCCCCTCTCCCTCCCTCTCCTTTCCGCCCCACTTTCCCTCCCCTTTTCCCTCCCTTCAACTCCGGAATCCTCTACTGCTCCTCCCAATGCTCCGCCTCCGACTCCCCCCTTCACCTCTCCTCCGCCGAGCCCCACCTCCTCCACCTCCTCCCCTCCCTCCCCTACTCCGCTGACTCCTCCGACCTTCGCGCCGCCCTCCGCCTCCTGCAATCCCAGCCCTCCACGTGTCGTGCCTCCTCCGCAGACCGCGTAGCCGGCCTGTCCACAAACCTCCAGAAATTAACGGCGCCAGGCGACGACGACGACGACGACGACGGGGAGGAGATCGCCGCGAGAATTCGCGACGGAGCTAGGGCTATGGCGGAGGCGATGAGGATGAGAGACGGCGGCGATGAATTGGAGGAGGCTATGGCGACGGCGGCGCTCTGCGCGGTGCTAACGAACGCTGTGGAGGTGCAGGATAAGAGCGGGCGTGCCCTCGGGATCGCGGTGTACGGCGGCCGAGGGTTTTCGTGGATCAACCATAGCTGTTCTCCCAACGCTAGTTACCGGACTTCTCTGCCGTCGGAGCTCCAAACGACGTCGTTTTGTCCATACGACGGAGAGGAGGCCGCCATGAGAATCGTCCCTTTTTGTAAAGAAACTCAAGTAAGTAGCGAGGCTTTAAATGTCGTTTATAGCTAAGAGGTGTGCTCAGTTTAATGTCGTTTATAGCTAATTCCTTTTTCTTAGGATCGTTTTTCAGAACTTGTGTATTCTTTGCAGATGGAGAGTGGTGTTTGTGGCAACACTGTTTTATTAACAAAAGGTGTCGTTTTTTTTCTTTGGAAGCTTTTTGAAGGGTATTTAGCACGGTCGCCCCCCAATCTTATCATCTTTTGGTAACTTGTCCATAAAATTTTGATTTTTGCAATTTATCCCCTGAACTTGTGAGTTGTTATAATGCACTCCATTTGACTTAACTTACTGTTATATTAGTGGCGGAAAGCCTACGTATGCTTGTGTAAAGACAGAAAACCTCATACCTGACTAAAAATTTTAAATCTAATACAAATTCTAATGTAAATCTTTCAAATTCAAAAATCAAATATTATGGAAAGTTAACAAAATGGGG
Organism: Ficus microcarpa; assembly: GCA_025413485.1. Taxonomy (NCBI): domain Eukaryota; kingdom Viridiplantae; phylum Streptophyta; class Magnoliopsida; order Rosales; family Moraceae; genus Ficus; species Ficus microcarpa. Next base: position 10,412,726 of record CM046380.1, on the reverse strand, counting down.
CAGAATGTTAACAACTTAGAAAATTCAGGGGTAAATTGTCAAAATTAGAAGTTTGGGGTAGGTTGTCAAAAGGTGACAAATTTGGAGGGCAACAATGTTAAATAATCTTTATGTTAGAAATTTGATTGGGTTTTTGCATATTTAACCATTTTTTTTGGGGGGGTCATTACGCGTGTGAAGATGAAGACTGTGGGTGTTGTTATGGACCAAGAATCATAGTTAGGAGCATCAAGAGGATAAAGAAAGGGGAGGAAGTGACTGTGGCTTATACTGACATATTGCAGCCCAAGGTACATTTTGAATCTCATAAACTCAAATTTCCGTTGTTCCAAAGAACTTGTTTGATATAACTGCATTGTTTTGTGGCATCCTTGACCTGTTATAGATTTACAACTGAGTGGGTAATTAAGTATAAAACGTCCACTCTCAACGAATGGGTGAGGAGAGGCTTGGGTAGGAGCTATCAGGTTCGAAATTTGGGAATGTTTTACAAGATTATACAGCGTCCACATTTAGGGAAGGAAAAACGACACAATTCGGGGAAACAAAACTAAGCATGGCAACACGAAATGCTATGTTGTACGACATTGTTTTGGTTGGGGCACCCAGACATTGGTCTGCTGCATCAAATCCCATAACAAACCCGGAAAAGAAACAGAAACGAAAATTTGGAACATCAAATGGTAATCTGGGAGTTGGAAACAAGAATATAAGATGGTTGCCTCTATGCACTGTCGGAAATGCAGGAAATAGCTCCATACTCTGATCATCATCATTGGAGTTGCTGGAAAGAAAAGCATTTTGCATCCACCGTCATATATGATATATCATCAAATTAGCATGTTTACAAGCCTGCTTATTCTCAAGATGGCGATAATGTATTTGTGAGATTCACTTGTTGCTGAGAATTTTGAGAACCATTTATGGCCGTAACCTTTTGCTCTCTAGGCCTCAAATACACTTGCCTGCTCCTCCCCAGCCTTGTGGAAAATGTGGACGCATATCAACCTAAATATTGGTTTATTTTATTGTTGTAGCTTGTTTGATTCTTATTTTCATGTTTATAAATATGTACTAATTTGTTTTTTCCTCTAATATTTTATGGTATTCTCCTTGTTGCATAGTCTATGAGGCAGACGGATTTGTGGTCAAAGTATCGTTTTATCTGCTGTTGTAGTAGATGTGGTGCAGTGCCCCCAACTTATGTGGACCGTGTTTTGGAGGTAAGAAATCATGAAAACATGTTAAGTTTCTATACCTGCAACAAAATTTGGAACTTACAAACATGTTTTGTTTGAGGTTTTTTTCTGCAGTCATTCCATGTTACTTAACTATGAGCAAAACTTTTTTCTCATACTCTTGAGCTAAACAATTTTTTTGGTGGACGGAAAGGTATCCCTTTTGACATACTGCTTGGGTGTGATTGTGTTTATGCATATATGTACACATTTTCCTTATATATGTTTATTCTGGCAAGTTACTTTGAAATTATGTACTGTTTTGAACTGTAAGCTGCACCTCTCTTTCCAATTTATAAATTCCCGAAACAGAATGTCCTAAACCAGAGTTAACGGTTTTGGCTATTCCTTGATTAGGAAATTTCCATTGTCAGTGGTAGCTCTTCAAGTTCTGATAGTGGCTTTTACAGAGAAAAGGCAACTCAAATGTTACTTGAGTATATTGATGATGCTATATCTGACTATCTTTCAATTGGTGATCCGCAATCATGTTGCAAGAAGCTTGAGCATGTACTCACTCAAGGTCTTCGTCATGAACAGTTAGAATGTAACGATGGAATGTCACTGCCAACTGTTACTTATTGGTTGCATCCTCTCCACCACCTATCGCTAAATGCCTATACGACACTGGCTTCTGCCTATAAAACTTGTGCAAATGACATGTTGGCTTTGTTTTCTGAAACAAACGGAAATATTTGTGAAGCTTTTGACATGAGCAGGACCAGTGTAGCATATTCCTTGTTGCTTGCGGGGGCAGCTAACCATCTCTTTCAGTTTGAACCTTCTCTAATTGCTTCCATTGCGAATTTCTGGGCAAGTGCAGGGGAGTCCTTGTTGACTTTTGCTGGAAGCTCAGCCTGGAGTGAGTTTATGCCTTTGTCAAGCCTCTCTTCCATCGGAAAACATAACTGCCTAAATTATTCGTTGAGAAACAAATACAAAACCGGTTCATTTCATAGCCAGATCCAATATGCAGATTTTGAGCATGTATCAAGCGAGTTTCTCAACTGTATTACTGGTTACATGCAGACTGTTTGGCATTTTCTTGTTCATGGTTGCAACCATTTAAGAGTATTTAGGGATCCCTTGGACTTCAACTGGCGTATGACCACGAAATACTCCAGTTTGTGTGAAATTCGCCATTGTAGTGGTAACAATGGAGGTTCAAATAGTGGTGTTTACAAAAATATTTCTGGATGTGAACCGCAGGGATGCACCAGCCAGGTAAGAATACATCTCTTTCAACTTGGGGTGCATTGCTTACTATATGGAGCATATCTAGCAGGCATATGTTTTGGTGAGGGTTCGTATTTGGCCCGTCACATTCAGAACATTTTACACATTTGTGTGTAACTCAATCGTTACTGGCTGGAGGAAGCATTCCGAAAGTTGTGAGGTCCTGTTAGTTAGTTTCCGGAGATGTCTTAAAAAAATAAAAATAAAAATAAAAATAAACAGAGATGACAGTTGATTATTGTTGATGGTTAAATCTCCTGCGGAGGTTACTTTTTGTGCTCTTGGCTTTACTTCCTTGAGAAGGGCCTTCTGTAACTAAGAAATGAGAATTGTTGACCCATATGTCAATGATTGAGAGATTGAGTTCGTCCGTGATCTTTTTCATTAAACGAATAAATTGTAATATAAGATTTATTTGACATCGTATATGATGAGCCTGAAAGATTTATTTCTTAGATTTGACTCCTGTGTCTCTTTATTTATGTCTCTTTCATGTCTTTCTAATAATATCATGATACGTCAATTAAAAATGTCATCTTAATGCAATATCATATCAAAAAAACGATGTGAGATTGATTACCTACTTAGCCATTGACCTTAATACAATGACTGTAGATTTCACTCTCTGTAGTAATTTACACTGGTCTTGACCCATAAGACATACATCAGGAAAAAAAAAATTGGCAACAATTAGCTTCTCTGCAAACCCCTAATCCATCTCTATTAATTTATGTAAACGATTTTAGTATTGCCTATCAGACTGAAATCAATCCAAAAAGGAGAAAAATCTGGAAGGGAAAAAAAAAAAAAAAAAACTAATTGCTGCCCACAAATATCACCTCCTACCCTACAAATATTGACCAATTTTATGATCATTTCTAGACGCTACCAAAGTTGCTCAAGAAAGTGTCAAAAAGCCAACGAGTTCCTTTTAAAAAGCACCTTCTAAATCACCACTTCGAAAATAAAAATAATTAAAGGAATAAGAACAATATTTTTTCTTCTAAATTAATTTTAATATTATTCTGATGCCATGAATATTTTTCAGGGGACTTAAAATTATAACTTGTAGCTACTGGGTCTTTTTTAAGTAATAATTTAAAATTTAAAGGGCTTAGAATATATTTCAATTTGTTAGGGGGGGCTTAATGTAATTTTACTCATACATATAAATACATTAAAAAAAAAAAAAGTTGAGACCCTGGGCGTCTATCAACTAAGTCCCTGGTGTTATTTAACAATTTTGAGACTAAGTGGAAATAAACAACCCAAATAAATAAATAAATAAATAACATTAACCATTACAAGCCTTCTAAATTCCAATTTTAGATCCTTAATTTTCTGCTCTTTGAAATTGATTGATGCAAAGGAGCCAACGAATCTATTTTTTTTAGTGATATATATATATATATATATTATAAAAGATAAAGTTTTTAAAAAGATTATTACAAGAATAATCAATTTTTAACAAGAACAGAATTTTTAAAAAAATGAAAAATTTTTAAAAATAAAATTGAAAAAAAAAGTTGGTGAAGGAAGCCTCTAATCGACATGGATAGCTCCGTCCCTGATGCAATAAAAATGAATGAACCGATATTAATGTACATTTACAGCCAAAATTTATACTAAAAACAACATTGATCTACTTTATTATTATTATTTTTTTTTGTAAGTCATGACAAAGCAAGGCCTAGAAAATCCGAGGCCGATCTTGCCATAACAGTTGCAAACTCATTGAAGCTAATGACGCCGTCACCATCCTTATCAGCCTCCCTGATCATCTCGGTCAGCTCCCGGTACGTCAGCGGCTGCCCCATCTTCGCCATCGCCCCCGCCAGCTCCACCGCCGTGATGTATCCGTTGCCGTCCCTATCGAACGACCGGAAGACCTCGAGGAGCTGCTCTTGGTTCACCAATATCTCCTCCTTCATGTCGGGCAATATGGCATTGGCAAGCTCCTCAAACTCCACGGCGCCGTTGCCGTTGGCGTCGACGTTGGACAGCAGCGCTTGGACTTGGTCCCCCGAGGGCTTGAGGCCGAGCGACCGCAGCAGCGCCGCCAGCTCGAGGATCGTGAGGCTGCCGTCCGAGTCCAAGTCGAATCGGGCGAAGATCGATCTCAGCTGGTTGAGTTGGTCGTGCCTAATTGCATGCATGGTTTATTGCTTTTGGTATGGTGGTTTCCTTGTGTGTGTGAGAAAGTGAAATGGAAAATTTTCTTGGAAAAATCTTGAGGTAGTGTTTGGGAAAGAGATTGTTTTGTGTATGTGTTTGAGTTTGTGTGTATTTTTGTGGGGGTGGTTATGGTTTTGAGGCTGAAATTTGGTTTGTTTTTCGAGAAGAGAGGATAAGTACAGCTGGAGAACAGGAATTAAGCGCGTCGGTGAGTATTTATTTTTTTTTGTCGAACACATGGAGGGCTAGTGTGAGATTCTGTGAATAGTGATGTGTTTATAGATATACATGATATTTATTTAACAAATGTCTCTAATACGGTACTGCATGTGATATTTTTAACTTAATAAAAATTTGTAACAACTTAATTTATATTGAATTCTTATTTAAAATCTTGTTATATGATATTATTAAAATATTTAAAAAAAACTTAAAAAAAAAAAGGATATTTAAGAATAAATATCACTTAAAAATATTATATTTATATATATTGATAGGTGTAATATAACACAAATCATGTTACAAGTGAGTCATTTCTTGAATAATTCTAAATATATGTCTGTTTAATGAGCTTCCAGGAAGGTGAATTGAACTACTTTGTCAGTTTGTAATGTTGGTAGGAACGATGAGAGAGAATATTGACCTCATTTTATAATTATTTTTCTATGAAATGAGAGAGATTGACTTGATTTGGTGCTAGCTTGTGGCATGTGAAGTGGACTTTTTGAGCTTTCACTTGGAAATTAAGCCAAGAGAAAGAGAAACATTGCGAGATATGACGAGAGCTAAAAGAAATTCGAATTTTCCTTTTTTTATTTTTTTTTTGAGTGTGTAAATTTACTAGACTTTTTTGTTTTTTTTTTTAATTTTTTTCTTTGAAGGAGTTTTGAGTTGATCTATATTTTTGACCTCTTTTCAAATGATACTTTATGACTAAGATCAAGTTATGGAACTTGTCGGTGCCTCCACGATCCGTCTAAAGTCAGTCCAAACTTGCTTTGTGCCTACTAATTACTATGGCCCAATTCTTTTTCCCTTACCTTTAGCCCAAGACTAGGGTGCGTTTGGTAAAACAGTTTGAGTTGAAATTTTTAAATTTGAGTTGGTTGACTTTTTAATGGTTGATTTTTTAAAAATTAGTTATAATTTTTATTGACTTTTCAAAAGAAGACAAAAATTAAGATGAAAAATTTGAGTTTAACATAGTGAGGCAAACACACCATAAATGATACAAGTTCTTTAGAAGAAACAGTCAAATTACATTTTAAAAAAAAACTTAAAAAATAAAAAAAGTACATTTTAAAATATTTAAACTAAATAACATATTTACTAAGAATATTTGAATAGAATAAATAAATTTATTTATCAAGTAAATTTTTTTTAATTATTTTGTTTACTATTCAGCAAAAAAAAAAAAACTAATAAATATGATATTTACTTCAAATATTTTAAGGTAAAAATAGTGTGGTTTGGAGCTGTTTGAAGCATTTTTCAATTCATACCATCATGTTACTGTTTGAGAAATTTCAAATCATATCAAACCATTAAAACAAGCCGTTTTGTGTGGTTTGAAACCGAACGGTTTAGGCCTTGGTGTGGTCTGAAATTCTGGTATAGAATCTTCAAAACTCGATCAAAATTCTAAATTATCGTGTCAATGAACCATAAGCACGTGTTCGAGGTTTTTGTCCATTAAATTCATTTTCACATATTAAACTTCAATAAAAACTAAATAGTATATAATTTTAGTGTAATGAAGTAAACGGATTACAACAAAACAAAATAAAAACGAAATAGAAATTATCGTAAAAGTCATTATCTAGACGCTCCAACTATAAGAAGTGACGAAAAATAGTAAAGTTTTTTAGTTCTAAGCTTTTTTTTTTTTTTTTTTTTGTTACTATTTGAAATTGAAACATATATATATAATTAACACCCAAAGATGCACTCGCAAAGCAGTTGATTGTAATACAGATGGTTCGGTCGTATGCACAAAGAGGTGACAGTAAAAACAGATAATATTAGTGAAAATGAACGTTAAAAAGGCAAGGAAAGAAAATAGTAAAAAGAGAAGATATTTTTTTGGTGATTTTTGTAATAAAGAAAATAACTAAAATATGAAAAAGAGAAGATTTAGATAGAGAAAAATTCAATAATAAATTAGGTATTTTTCATATGCTTCGTTCTTCAATTTGAATTCGATTTTCGTTTAATGACTTAATTGTAAGTTTCTCATACCAAACAAACACTGAAAAATATGGAATTAAAGACTAATAAAAATGAACGAATGTGTTTCAGTAGATTAAATCTCATCATTAAACCAAACGGATTTATTATTACAAGTTATCCAAAATCGACAAAGTACTATTTTTAGTAAATTACAGTAAATGACAACTCATAAAACAAATCTTTGTTAAAATAGAATTTGACAATATTACATAAATAAAGCTTGACTGAATTTATATAAAAGATTGACACAAAATATTTTGAAAAATGAGATAAAGAAACTCAGTATACTAAAGAATATAGTCTTTATAAACCAAAACAAAATCAAACTTAAATTGGATTACTTCATGGATGAGATCATCACTAGCCTCACCAGATCATCACTAACTTATAATTCATCTCACAAAATTCTAAAAAGAAAACATGAGATGAAAATGCAAGACGAAAAGAAAATAAAAGAAAAACACACTCCAAACTCAGTCAAAAATGCTGGGGGAAAAAGCCTCCCAGCTTTGCTGAAAAACCTTGCTTTTATAGGCTTCAAGGTGCAGTAGTTAAGAAGGATTTAACCCCAAAAATCTTGCTGTGCAGGCTGGTAAATCAGCCGGATACTCACGGAAAGCTGAGAGGATTTGGGCGCAGGCCTGGCTAGAGGGCTAGAATCACGGCCCATGATTTGCTCAAGCTGGAGTTGGCCCAAAACTCATGAGTTGCTCGCAGGGAAGCGCACGAGGGAGAAGGGCCGTACAGGAACACGTGGCAGGCTCTCGGCAGTTGGCGGCCCGCGACTGCGAAGGAAGCTGCGGCGGCGCACCTATGGAAAGAAAGAAGAGAAAAGAGAGGAAAGAAAAATAAAATTAAACCAGATAAATAAATTAAAATTAAACATTTCGGAAGTAAAATATTTTGAATCAATATTATGAAAATACTCAATTAAAACTTAGATTATCAAATAAATTACATGAATAAAAGTGTATTTTTGTGTACTTATCAATATATATATATATTGATATTGAAATACCAAATATGAAAAGGAATTTATGGTTTGACAATTTAACAGTTTGGACCATGGTTTCAAATTTTTAAATCAAATGAAATAAACAATTCAGCAACTTGGTTCTAGATCAACCCAAATAATTGGTGGTTTTAGCGGTTTAGGGTCCGTTTGGTGAATGAGTTTGAGTTGAAAAAGTAAAGTTTGAGTTAAAAATTTTTGTTAATTTTTCAGAAAAGACAAACTTTTTCAAAAAAAGATAAAAACTGAGATGAAAAAGTATAGTTTGAACCGCATCGCCAAACGAAGCCTTAATAAATTGATGGCTTTGACTGTTATTTGGTACGATTTGAACAGTTTACAGGTTTACACTTTCACCCCTAAAATATATTATACACTTTCAGAACTTTTGAAGAACAGCCTGTCTGTCCCCCATATCTATTTTAAAAGGTTAATGCTACGTACTTCCATTTATATTACTTTGTTAACCTAAATATTCAGATGAAAGTAAGAAAATTATCCGCGACAAAGGTATTAATAGCGTATAACAACTAGACTGAATATATACAAAATATATATATATATATTTAAATTTTACATATCTAACGTGTTAACATGTCGTGCTTGATTTCTTCTACTCATAAAACTGAATCATGTTAGAAATTAGAAAGATACTCATACATACACATATTAAGGTCAAATTACGACTTAAAGTCAGCAACTCAAGTAGGAATTTTGGGAGTTTTCGTGTGAGCTAGACTATACATACAATCACGTCTACATATTAACTTGATTGGAGTCAATCACTGATAACATTGAGACCTCTAATTCAAATTTCGTCACTGATAAATAATAATAATAATAAAAAAAGATGAACAGCAGTATATTTCTTTTTTCTTTTGATAATTTGTGACAATATAGTTTAATGGGTTGTTATAATTTGGTTATCTGTTTTTCGCTCGTCAATATCTACATCTACATTAATTGAGTAATTATGCCACAAACTTATGCACACGAAAAATTCCCATAAATAGTAGATTTTTCGACCTCCTTTTTTTTTTTTTTTGGGTCAATTTATTCCATGCCTTATTTTGTTAACTTCCGTTAAATGAGGATTTAAATTCATACAATTTGCCTCTATAAAAACTGTAAGATTTGAATTGGATTTGCAAATTTTTCGTTAGACATGGGCTTTTCTGCATTCACATAGGTGTGTGTTGGTTTTTTGTCACTAATTTAACAAGAAGTTAAGTGAGAAAGATACATTCAAACGGTATAAAAGTTTATAGAGGTAAAAATTATAAATCTAGGCGACAAGTTATCAAAATCAAAATTAAAATTGTTTCTGTACCTCTTTAGAAAAAAGGAAAAGAAAAAAAAAATTGTTTATGTATCTATTGGCTTTTTAAAAGCCTTAGAGAGGATGGAAATAGTCCAAATTCTTTTCAATCATTTTGAGTTGGCATGGTGTTGTTATTATAGTGAAAGTTTACATAATTTAGTGCCAAAGTCTTCTACCAAAAAAAAAAAAAAAATATATATATATATATATATTGTGCCTAACTCTTCATGACAGCAATTGTTAATACTTGATAATTGTTTTCCATGCTTCCAACCAACAGCTCAATTGAGGTGGAACTGTCCATATGAGGTCAACAAAACAGGGTCCCATGCAAGGGTAAATAATGCCTTCACTGAATCCCAATTAATTTTACATTTTTTTAGTTTATATCGTGCTTATATATGATACTATCACCGATGCTGAACACTATTATTAAGGAAAAATGAGTCTTATATGTAATCTTATGTTATGAGACTCACATTTTATTAATTGATGGTGTTTAAAACCCTTATTCCTTTTAATATTGTTCACAAATGTTTTATTGGAAAACTCAAATTACTTGGTCATTTTGTTCTTAAAAGAAAATCACTTACTTGGTTATTTTTCTTAAACCAAATAAGATTCTAAGTTTTGTAGATTTTGCCACGAGCTAAATTACACCAATCCCAAAAATTGAGATCTCAAGTTCAAATTCCTTTTCTTACATCAAAAGGAGAGTAAATATATTTAATTATTTAACTAGGTTAATGAAATATCCATTGCATTCATAACTTGAACTTGATCTATGGAAACAATTACATAAGTTGCAAAATGTTATATGCCCTTGAAAATCCTTTAAGATTAGAACATTCTGCAACTCAAGTGACTAGTTTGTAAATTTTTACTCTTAGTATATAATCATAAAGCATGTGATTATCTTTGTTAAATTTTGAAACTTTACGACAAAGAAAATCACTTCATAAATTTTATGCGTAGGCAAAAATTTTATTCTTGATTGTTACTGACAACTCTATAAAATGAAAATAAAGAAAAGAGTAATTTCGAAAAGAAATTAGGCCAACAAATTTATACATTCTTTCATCTTTTATAAAGACAATAATACAAATCTTCTTCTTCTAGGGACATGAACTATCCCTTAATTTGGGTTTAACAAACCAAAAAAAAAAAAAAAAAAAAAAAAAAAAAAAAAAGGTGCCCAATTGCATGTGGTATAACTATTGATAATAATAGTTTTATAGGGCATGCAAATTGACCAAAATACACCTATCCAAACTGCCAAATTCAAACCTAGCTATTTCTAATGTTATAAAAAAAAAAAAAAAAAAAAATTCATGCAAGCATATTTAGGCCTAAGAAAGTTATGAAACCTCACCATCTCTAACCTTACAAACATCACCTTTCTCTTCACCAAAAACCATCTTATTCCCTCCAAACTCAACATCAGGATGACCACAAGGCACACACCGGTGCCACTTCCTCTTCACCCACCCGAAAAAGCCGCCGCCGATCCCGTCCCTCCCGAGTGGAGCCCCCACCGCCTGGCGCCGGTTGTACATGTGTCCGAAATAGCACGATAGGATTGCCAGCACCGTCAACACCGAGATCACCGCAAAGAAGGGGCCTATGGAACCGGAAGAAGCCGAAGCAGAAGCAGAAGCTCCTCCTGAAACACTTCCTGGAACAGCTTCATTAGGATTTGGCAAAGCACTTTCCCCGACTGAAGGAGGTTGTTGGGTAGGGTATATTGTGGCCATATTGTATATTCTGTTTGTGTTTAGATCAAAAGGAAGTGAATCGGATCATGGTATATATAAAGTTTTTTTTTTTTTTGTTCCCTTCCATAAAGTATATACATTGATTCAAATATATGTAAAGTTTTGTGCAAGGAACAAGGGAGTTAAGTAAACTTTTTTTTTTTTTTTTTTTTTTGGGGGTGGGGTTTAGTACTTGCATGAGTGGAAGACAACATGGAAAGGGCTAAAGTACACGTAGGAATGAGTGCAACATATTTTTTTGTATGCTTTAGCTATTCCATATGCATATGGCCACATGGTACAATAATTGGTACTTTTCTTTTTTTCCCATGTTAAAGTAAATCCTGCCCATGTGCATGGTTGGTTTTTTGCTTTGTTTTCTTTCTTTCTTTCTTTAATCTAATTCCTTTTCGAAGATAAATATTCCAGTTGATCTTTTGATTTCGCCGCCATAACTATTTAATGACTGGCATTTTTCTGACTCTATCGTGCAAGTTACGCAGGATCACAGAGAATTCTGAACGCTCTTCGAGGAGGGTCAAAATCTTCCCTTCTCTTTTAGCTTTGAAGCTTCACTTCATCCTATGGATTTTGAAAGACCATCTAGTGTTAGATGATAGATAAAATAATGATCTATCATTGAAATTTGAAATACTTTTATCAGAACATTTCAACAGTTTAGATCTTTTTTATCATCCGACACTTTTTTATCATCCAACACTTAAAATACATAACACGATAGGACTCGTTAATACTGTCCTTTTAGTTTTATTTCTATTACTATTGTTATTATTATTTTTGGGTTGAGGCAACCAGTCAAATCGAAGGAGGGAAAAGACAAAGGAGCAGGGTTAAGAAAGATATATAGCCACGTATAGTCCCTAAACTTAGGAACTAAGCTAAATGAAGAGTTATTTGTTTATTTATTTATTTTTATAATTTCACTAAAAGTTAAAAAAGCGAGCACTTCTTATGGTACAAGTAGTGCATGATATACTCAAATTTAGTTTTGTTCAAGTATAATTAACTCTTACTCAAAAAAAAAAAAAAGTATAATTAACTAGAGCAATATACAATACAGGTGTGTGTTTATCTTTTGGAAATCCTTTCTAGTGATTTAACAGAGAGCATTTTGATCCAAAAGGCTATTTAGGGAAATATCCCGATACAATAGCCATGCTGAAAAATATACTTTCTATTATTTAAAAAAAAAATCATCACAAAGGGTTCCAACTCAAATTACAAATTGACGATTAACCGCGGATAATTTACAATTTGTTACTCCTAAAAACTCCAAAAAAGAAAGAAAATAGTCAACTAAAATATACAGAGGACACAGTTCTTGTGGTGAAAAACAACAGAACATTTGTGATAAAGGAAAAATATGACTCGTTAGGTTAGCGAAAGGAAAAACTCAGATGCAAATTGCGCCTTCATAGAATCTCCGGCTTCTCGTTTAGAATGCTTGGATGGGACTTCCAAAAGCTTGCTTCGATTATATTGCAATGTCTTACGACAACTTTCTTTGGAGATGTTTCACTAGATAATCCTTCCCCGTGTTCCAATGCAGTATTTTCCTGCACACACAAGCGAAGACCGCAGGTCGAGTGGCGAAATTATAATCTTTAGAAATATCTTTTTCAAAGTTCCGATAATAAACTTCTCCCAGTAGACACGATGCCCTCTAATCCTTGAATTCATAAAACGTTTTCTTGTATGCAATACGCTTTTCTTATCACAGAAAAAAGGGTATTATAAACCCAGAAACCAGAAAAGCCTTCTTGACATAAGAAGCTAGAGTTTCCGCAAATTTTCCAAATGAATACCTACATTTGGATTGCAGGCATTGGGATGCCTACCTGACCTAACAAACTTGGAAGCACTCAAACTTCCATCGGACAAAATGGTAATTAGCATATGATACCCTAAGGAGTCTATGAGCGTAGTAACCACCAATATTCTCGATTCTTCACACGTACGTCCTATCTAACAGTAAGTGCTAGGATATAGTAAATGTTGCATTAACAAATGAAAAGGTAGCGAGAAAGATAGTTTGGGACTCCCAAATGGAGATAAAAAGTAACCTTGCCCCAGAAGACAGAGGAACCTTGGCGGAACATTAGCGGTAACATATTGTAGTCGGTGATGCCAAATTGTTTAAGCAGTTCATTTTTCTCTGCTGCTTGAGTACCCTGAGAAATAAGATTTGAACGAGGGGCAGACATCAAAGGAATTTTTCTTGTCAGCAGTCCGCACAATACAAAGCCTAAAACGTAATGTTTGTACAAAATGTGTATCATAAGCAACTTAAAAACATGGAAAAAATTTTCTCTTGAGAGGTAGAGAGATAAAGCAACCAGTATGTATAACTCAATTAATCAACCAATTATCAGAGCCAAACCATAAACAACATTATGATTAGCGATTTTTCTCCTATGATCTTTTCTGAAGAATAATCGTTCTTTAATAAGTTATTTAAATAGAATCCTGAAGAACAAGGGGAAAAATATATATATATATATATATATATCATGCGCACACAGAGCCAATCTGGCAGAGAGTTGCCGAATAGTGATGTACACATTCTGATAGGGAAATGTGAAGAATGATGTAAATGGGAAAAGCTCAAGAATTGCAATGAGACATGATCAAGCGAAAAATTTTGCTAATGGAAAAATTCCAAAAAACAAAGCTAGCCTTTTAGATTACAATGAAAAATGCAACAGAAAGCCCAAGCGCAAACATGTGCTGTATAGATTGAAAAAAGCAAACTCAGCAAAAAGAAGAATGAATCTTGAGAAAGACAAGAAAACCAACAAACATGTCTCGTACCTTCAAGTAATTCTGTGCTTCGCTTTTGCTTTTTCCAGACTTAACAAGCTCCCAGAAACAAGTATTATATTGGTTATTGATGTGGCCTGCATACCCAAGAATATATATATATATATATATTTATATATATATATGTCCAGCATCACTAATGCATTGCTATTGCTCGCAGATGTAACTAACTTGACATTTTGTTATTTATTAGATACCAAAGGTTCTTAAGGAAAATATGAACCACTCACAATCAACTTGTCTCCATGCGAGATAGTCCCGTAGAATTTCAGACGATGGATAGCACACAGCACGTCCATCAAATGAAGGCAGGTACTTCAACTCCCTCTGTGGGAAGAATTCTTTCCAGCGGATCACATACATGGAAGTGAAGAATGACACAACCGCAGTTACCATGTCACTGCAAGATGAATAACAACATTCAAATATTAAAGGTGAGAATGACCAACTGCAATGGAAAAAAAGGATGTAGTTTTTTTTTTTTTTTTTTTTTAAATGGGGGGGTTAAGGACAACGTTCACAACGTTCAAAGGGACTTTAAAAATCCAATATTAGCAAATTCCATAACTCCACAAATAAGGTAATTGTAAAAAACATGGAGAGAAACCTCGCTCGTCTCTGATAAAACTGCGAATCCTTCTTCACAATGAAGCTGGAATAAGATCATTCAAAAAAAAAAAAAAAAGTGAAATTATGGAATTTCATATTTCACAAAGTACAAAGTTCAACTGAAACGAAAACCAAGTACCTGTACTCGTCACTGACACCATATGCAAAAACTATGTCTTGAAACTCTTTTAACACAGCCACGGCACATGAGTTCATAAGTTTGAGAGCTTGCTCATCATTGGGCTTCACAAATTCATGAACTTCAGAAAACCTACAAAAGCAAGCAACCTAACTAAGTTTTATTTGGAGCATGTTAACAGGGAACCGTACCCTATTCTTTGTGTTTCCTTCGCTCATCCAGTAGGACAAACTACTCATAATTGCAAGATACCAAATTCCCAAGATGCCATGCCATGACATGTTCATAAAATCTTTAAAGAACTAGACAGATTGGTGTTGGGGCCATCATAGGGTGATTCCAACTTCTCTTAATGAATTCTCGTTCCAAGACAGAATTTTGATAATCAGCAACAATTACAATTTCTTATCAAAATACGACTGCCATTAATTTTTCGTGTAAACTTACTTATCCAAGTACTAGTTAGTTTACCTATGGAAATGACAGCCATCGATTCTAATAACAATCCAAGTAGATGGTAACAACTGCGCTTCATATTGGAATGACCTAATATAGTCTGGTTCAACCTTTCCAATGGCATCCACAAAACTGCCAAGCTCCTTCACAAGATCAACATGCTCATTCCAAAAGCTTTTTCCAGCTATATTCTTTGAGTGGACTATTCCTGCCTTTCTCCTAAGTCTCTTAACAGGAGCTCCATTGTCGTCATACTTCACAACATCTTCCACCTAGACAATGTAGGAAGGATATTTCAGCATGAAAATTCTAAATGCATCTCAAAGGGAATAAAAGGCACCACTAAAAAGACCAATAAAACCAAATGCGGTTTTACATTAAGTTCTATTGCTGTTAAATAATGCACTACTTGGGGTTCAAGTTCTCAAGCAAGCAATGGCCAAAGCACACCATCTCACCTCACCTAAAAACTAGATTCATCATCATAATTATAATAATAATAATAATTAAGGATCCACAAACTTGCTAAGAAAACAAGAAAAGATAGTCCTATGCTAATGAAAGTGAAAGTTCTCCCAAGAAGGAAAATCAAAACATAAGAAGCTATTAGCCACATAGTTTTGTAAAAGAGAATAACCTTAGTTTTCAGAATGGCGGATCCTTGACGGGCAATAACAGGCGATTTCTCATAGTTGATACCAAACTGTTCAAAAAGGAGGTCATGTTTCTCCCTTTTCTGAGTCCCCTGCAGATTTCACTGGTACATCATTAGTAAGGATAAATAAGAATGGATGTTTTGCATAAGAACATTAGCCCTGGCAGATTTGGAAACACAGGTTTCTTTAAAAATAGCATCTTGGTGTGAAATGCTTGAGGGTATAAAAGAAAGATGCAAGTACAAAACTGTATTTTACATACCCACAAGATTAAACTTCAAATTTCAAATACTTTTTCAAGGAAAAGAATTCAAAGGAAATTACACCCAAAAAAAAAGCAGAAACCAAAAACAAAAGAAACAAATTCTTTCAATAAATATAGCATTCTCAATAAAATATCCTGTCTCACAAAAGCATACTAACATTTTAAATCAGTGCATAATTATATATTATGTAACTGAAAGTTAGTACCTTTAAAAACTCTTGTGCTTCTCTTTCAGTCTTTCCATGCTTAACCAGCTCGTGAAGGCAAGTGCTATGCTGGTTGTTTATATGACCTGAGAAATGCAATATGTGAACAGAAAGTTCATCAAATATTTCAAAAGAGTTCTTGCTAAGTCTAAAAATTCTTGCTTAAATTTAGAAAAAGATACAAAGAACAATTAAAAAATCTAAATTGCAAACTATATAAATTTGTTCGGATGGTGTATTTTAGTAGTACCAGTAGACCACTTACAATCATTTTGTCTCCACAAAAGATATGCTTGAAGGACTCCAATTGATGCACAGGATATCAACCGAGCATGAAATGAAGGTGGATATATCAACTCCTTATGAGGGAAGAATTCTTTCCATTTAGTAACATATGCGGAAGTGAAAAAGGAAACAATAAGAGACTGTATTTTGCTGCACAGCCAATTGTTTTAGTAAGTTAAAAATAACAGCTTCATCCAAAAGAAGCAAAACAAAAGGTTAAAAAGATATCAAAGAGACCAACATAATAATGACAGCTTCCTAAATGCAAAAAAGCTAGGCATGATTGTATCGTTAATACAATAATTCAAAGCGAGTAAGGTATGTGCATAAATATTAGGCCATGTTTGGTAAGAGGAAAGAAAATAGGAAGAAAAGGAAGGTATATAGCCTAGGTAAGGAAAATGAAAGATAGGGGAGAACCATTCTCTAATTGTGTTTGGTATGAATTCCCTCCAATCTCTCCATATTAGGGGAGATCAAAATTGTGGTTATACGAAGGATGTGAAATCCCTCACCCAATCTATTCCCTTCTCTTTTCTCACCTACCAAACAACCAGTAGTCCCAAAATCCTTGCACTAATCCCCCCCCCCCCATCCTTCCACTTTTTCTTCCCCATCAAACGAGCTCTTAATCATATTATAAAAGAATTTAGCATTCATTCAAATTTTAATATCCTCCTCAACAAAAGCTAAAAGAACTTTCATCAAAATTTAAAAGTACGGAATTAAAACCTTGCACGCCGCTGATAGAACCTTGTTGTCTTCTTCAAAGCAAAACTGCAATGATCAAGGAAACGTACATATCTATCACAGAAACTAAATAAAACAAGCAAGCAAAATAACCTACAAGTCCAGAAGAGACAATACAAAAACAAGAATACCTATACTCGTCACTGTATCCATACGCAAAGACTATGTCAGGAAACTCCTCTAACATGGAAACTGCACAAGAGTTCATCAAATTCAAAGCTACCTCATCATTCGGTTTCACAAACTCATGAACTTCAGAAAACCTTCAAAACAAATTGAAATTAAGGAAAATGTCTCAGTTCAAACTTATTTTTACAACCCAGAACATTATATGTAGCTTAGACCATCTTCATTGAAAATCCCTTTTTTTTTTTTTTTTGGGGGGGAAACTACTTCATTGTAAATCCGAATGTGGCACAAAAATCGTAAAAACCAAATCCTAAATCCACCTTTTGTCCTAAATTAAATTAAACCTTTAAAACTTGTTAAGAACTAAAATTTTAAACTCTAAACAAGTGAAAAAACCAATAAGCAACAAATACCAAATTTGAAATAGCATTGTACCAAAGAATGATATTTATATATAACTACACTGAAATTTGGCAAAAAAAAGTGGAGATGCTAAAATATCACTACACTGAATACCCAGAACATTTTATAACCACTTGGCTACACTGTACACTAGTAATGTGTTCTTTAAAAAAAAAAAAAAAAAAAAAAAAAAAAAAAAAACTAAGCTCTCGTTTGACACCCGTGTTCAAAGGCAGTTTTACCTTCGGAAATCACGACCGTCAATTCGGGCAACAATGAGATTGGGAAACATAACCTCGTCTTGGACTTCGAATGATTTGACGTACTCGTATTTGCTGTTCGCCATAATCGATTGTTATTCGATTCCTCTGCTTCTTGTCAGAGAAGAATCACAAATCAGCAAAACAGGCTTTTGAGCTTCTCCAATGGCGGCCGTTGGCCGGCGATAGATAAACGCAGAATCGGCGGCCGCAAAAGGTGGCAACTTTTTTGAAACCTAAAAGTTAAGCTAATTGCAGGGTTTTTCAAAAAACGAAAAAATAAAATAGCATATATTCTTAAAAAAAAAAAATATTTTTCGTTTTCCGAAATTACCCCTCGCAGGTCATCTTCTCCGTGAACGGTGAGATTGCTGCGATCGACGTCGTCCGAAGCTGTCGCCGCTACTACAGTCGTCGTTTCTTTTAATTTGTTTTTTTTTTTTCTTTTTTTTTTTTTTTTTTTTTTTTTTTTTTTTTTTTTTTTTTTTTTTTTTTTTTTTTCTTTTAATCGGTATCGTTTTGTTCGCTGGAAAAAGTTCAATATTGAAATTCCACTTTTTTTTGTTTTTTTTTTATTCCACTTTTTTTTTTTTGAGTCTGTGAGTTGTATTGAAAAAAAAAAAAAAAAAAACCGTCACGACTATTATATTGTCATAATATAATTATCATGTGATAATAATAGAAGGAAAATGAAAAGTACATTCATATTTTTATATAGATATAAACATAATAAATCATCAATAGATATCAGTTCATATAGAAAGTTATACTTAAATAAGAATAATAACGAAACAGGGATAAGATAAGATAGATATGCTTCCCCTAGTGTAAGAGGTTAAATTTCTAATTCCTGAAATATAGTAGTTTTTACTTGTCTTTAACTGAGACACTGGTAAATATTTCCCACATTTTAATTCAATTTTGCTACATAAGAAGGATTACAACAATG
This sequence comes from Ficus microcarpa, assembly GCA_025413485.1. Lineage (NCBI taxonomy): Eukaryota > Viridiplantae > Streptophyta > Magnoliopsida > Rosales > Moraceae > Ficus > Ficus microcarpa. The sequence goes on along the minus strand of CM046380.1, from coordinate 10,393,814 downwards.
ATTCGTCATATATAAAAGAAGAATTTTAAATTGGATGATGTTGCTGTAAACATTGAAACTTGAATATAATTACATTATGTCATACTGTATATATACATATAGTTCGAGATAGGGGATTCAAACCCTTCACATTACAATAAAATCAAGTATGTAACAATCTTTAGTTTATACATGCAATCACTAGAACGCTAATATTATGCTTGTTAGTTTTGTGATTATATTAGACAATTGATTAAAACTTACAAATATCAATAAATTTGTTATGAAATTAGAGAATCGGGAAGGACATATGGTTAGTGGAATAGCTTCTTATCTTGCTTTGAGTACGATATCTCAAAGCCATATGCGATGTCGACTAGCATCAAGGCGCTGCTCACGAGCTGGTTAGGGATTAGGTTTTGGCCATTTATTGAGTCTTTATCAACTTTACCACTAGAAATATGTATTACCGCCGTCAACTTAACGGGGATGTATGTTTTAAACTCTCTTATTATTTATTGAAAAAAGATGGACTTTAAAATTATAGTTCTATGTGAAGGAGATGGTGGGATCACGTGGGCTGCTAGAGTAAGATAATTGCTAACTATCGCCCTAAGATTCCAAAGAAGAAGAAAGGAGCAAAAGTAGGGCAAAAGGTGAAAAAGGAACAACAGGAGGGTGTGATAAAATCTCTAGCATCATTATCGACTCCACTAAGACTTGGAATAATGCGAGAATTTTTTTTATTGCAGACATAACTAAATAATAATTGTATTATTGATTTTATTATAGGATATAAAGTTTGAATTCTTTCATCTTTAAATTAAAAAAAAATAAAACTCTTTGACCGAAATTACTTTTGTGGTCACGAAAAATTTGATGGTGAAATTCCTGGTTAATGGAGTAAAATATAGTGTCATCTACAGTTTACTCTACGTTATCTTTGGAGCCGATAAAATGAAGGTGACTAGTTTATTATTTCTCGAAAATGTCATGAAACTCTGTTCCAACAAAAAAAGAAAAAGAAAAAGAGAAGTTTGTTTGTTTGTTTTTTTTTTTTTTTTTGTTTTTTTTCCTCGTGAAAAAGAAAGGGAAAAAAAAAAAAAAGATAGATAGAAAGAAGAAAGAAATCGAAACTTGAATAGATACATTGAAGATGGACTTGCTTTTTTTTTTTTTTAATATATATTTTTTTATTTTTTACTCGGTGTAATTGACTGGGGATTAAAATTTGCAACCAAACAAAAGATGATTAGTGTTTTTTTTTTTTTAATTGAAACTTAGATAGATACAATGAAGATGGACCTTTATTTATTTATTTATAACTTCCGGTGTAATTGACTAGGTACTTTAATTTGCAACCAAACAAAAGAGGATTAGTGCTTTTTTTTTTTTTTGCTCGGACAATGAAAGAGGGTTGGTTTAACGATTAGCATGATTGACTTTCAATTATTTTATTTTAAAGAAAGTTTCATTATCTTTTTTCCTTTTTGTGTTTTTTTTTTTTATATTGAAAACAAACTTTATGATAAAAACCGTCTTTTTTTAGGGGTAAGTTTTTAACATATTGTTGTTTTTACCAGTGAATTAACGATATTAGTTAGGATCAGAAGTATGGCATTTTTTATATTAATACTCATAAATCATATCGTTAAAAATTAAACCTCGTTTGAAAAACATTTCAAATTGTATTTTTCATATCAGTTTTTTTTTTTCTGAAAAATTTTTGTCTTTTTTAAAATCACAAAAATTTTAACTCAGACTTAAAATTTCAACTTAAACTCATTCATCAAACGGATCCTTAATTTTATAATTAAAATAATAATATCCATTGACAAAACTAAATATAGTTTTTATATGATAATTTTCCTTCTTTTTAAATCAATGTATGAGAGTTCAACTACTCTTACAAGATTTGTACACCGTGTATGTGAATGTATCACTTTTCTAAATTATAGTAATCAAATCACTAACGCAAGACTCTCCAATTTTTTGAGGTTAAATGACGATTAATACTAGATATATATATATATATATATATATTGTAATTAATTAATTCTAGAGATACACGACACTGAATAAGACACTTTTGCAGAAGAGGTCATAAATGAACCAACTTGACAAAGTCGACTGTCTTTTTTTTTTTTTTTTTTTTTTAATAATAAATAACTACATTTCATTTTCTTGTGTACAAGAATTTTATTCCCACTTGGCCTTTTAAGCAAGTGGAACTTGTGAATTCTAAAAAACTTGGAGCCGAAGTAAATGTCGACCTTTTGCTTCCTTATTATACAAGTTCTTCAAAGTGAAAGTTTTGCTTGAGGAGAAAGTTGGGATATTAAAATCGGGTAGAAAAATAATAAAAGAGATATCAATTTGTAATCATAATTTACTAGAGTCATCATTTTTTTACTATTAAAATGTTTTTTTTTTTAATAACAAAACACGTATCATTTAGATTAACTCTCTTTTTTCATTTATTGAAACAAAAAATTTATGGGAAAAAAATATGGTTCATATTCAATTCTAGAAGACTGTTATTCCATTAATGGGTGACGGAAAGTTATTCTAGATCCAATGATGGTAAACAAAATTTAGTTGACAAAATATTTTCTTTTTTAATTATTTGGGTAAATTATTAGGTTAATCATTAAATTTTAAGTTTATCCAATTCTAGTTCTTTTTTATCCCCATAATTAGAGTGATCCTAAATTATTAAAAATCTCATTGTCATAGTTATTTTTGTTAATTTTTAAACGGAATCTATTAGTTAGCATCATTTTTTATTCAATTACTGACATATTTCATCTAAAAGATAACATAAGGAACTATTATAACAACATTTTAATAATTTGTGATCATTCTAACTGTTAAAAAAAAAAAGAACAAAAATCAAAATTACATAAACATAAAAGAAACGTGTAATTTATCCTCATTACTTTCCAAGGACATAATCAATACTACAGAATGTCATTATCAGCACAATCACAAAAAATAGAAAAGATTGAAAAAAAATCATGACTGCAATCAAAGTTGAAGATGATTTGTACATAATTATAAAAAAATCATGACTGATCAATTCAAGCAAATTAAAAGGGGAAAAAAAAAAAAATCCAAGCCATCTCAAGTGTGTTGTACTTTTGTGGGTCAACTTTTTCACCTTTGGCTTTTGGGTCCCTATTTTGAAATTTTGGATAAGTGGGAGTATTGCATTATCTTTTTAAGGGTTTGTTTGGTATGTTAGTTTGAGTTGAAATATTTTAGTTGTAATAGTAATTTTTGTTGACTTTTTAGATAAGACAAAAAACTTTTTTAGAAAAGACAAAAAACTTTTTGGGAAAAAGACAAAAATCATGATGAAAAAGTACAGTTTAGTTTAAAATGAGATGTTTTGCCAAACAAACCATAAGACTTTCCTAAACTCATCTCCACGAGGCTTGCTCGTGAAGCGGCCATGGATGAGGAAATTTTGTATTTTTTGGGTATGTGAACCACCGCCGTTAACCATCCACCGGAGATGGGTCTCAGGGCCTACTTCTCCGTCGATGGCTTCGGCACTGCAAGCTGATAGTGGTGGTCGGTGGAGGGGCTTCCGGTGGGCGAGGAGCTGCCTGAATGTTTTGCTTTGTTTTTTTTTTTTTTTTTGGTTTTTAATTTTATTTTGAAATGTTAATTAGTATATCTTTTTTTTAATCTAAACCATTCAAAATTAATTCGATGGTAAAAAATCTTTATTTTATTGATGGGATAAAAATCTTTACATCATTGTAGAATTACCCTATTGTTTTTACTGGTGAGAAAATTTTCTTTTTTAGCTTTTGAGACACGAAGTATTAACGTCTGTTTAAATAGTTAGTTGTAATTAAATTTTTTAAATGAAAATTAGTTAATTTTTTAAACACTACTTCTAATTTTTATGAACTTAAAAAAAAAGATCAAAATTTAATTAAAAAAATATAATTTAATTATAATTGAATATACGTGTCAAAATAGTATTGCTTTCCTAGGTTGGATAGAACACTTTCCTAGGTTGGATAAGTTGTAAACGGCTAAGATTTAACAGGGACGTGGCTTGTCGGTCGCTTGCTTCGCTATAGGTATGAAATTATGACTGGTCAAACTTGGTTTCCCATACTCAACTATAGTTTTATAACCCCCTGGAGTTGGGATGTGCTCACCACGTGGATATTATTACTATTATTATTATTTACTCTGGCTAACAGGTGAACATTATTTGAACATAAAGATCTTTTTCACGTTTAAACTCAAATTATATTTTTTTCACAAAATTTTTATTTTTTTCTAAATAAGTTTTTGTTTTTTCTAAAAAATCAACAAAAATTTTCAACTCAAATTTAAAATTTTAACTCAAACTCAAAATTTTTAACTCAAACTCATTCACCAAACATACCCAAATATTAAAAAATGTGAACGGTATCAACAATTGAACAGTTTAATGTGAGATTTATCTGACAATGCATGACACAAAATTATTTTGAATTATAAAATCATCGATGTAATGGTTTTAAGATCTAGATCAGTTATCTTATTTTTTTTTATCTCAATTATTATTTTTTTAATAGTATTTTTATAATTCATTAATTTATTTAAAAATTTTTAATATATGCTTTTTTTCATGTGATTAAAATTTTTAAACCAGAGAATGAGATAGAGAATATATAACAATAGATCTTAACAGCAGTGATAGGATAAAAACGCGTTAAGAAATGAAAAGAACGTTGGGACCACGTATGACTTTTTACAATGCCTATAAAATGAAGACTTCTGTCGCACCATTACCTCTCAAAAGCCGACCAAACTAAGAAGACCAAAAACCAAGACCAAGACAAAAAAACATGGCTACCAAAAATTCCTGTTTTCACTTAATCTCCGTTAATGTTGTTGTAGTTGTGGTGGTGGTGGTGATATCTTGTGTTAATGTTTCCCAATTATGTTATGCACAAGATGTCTCGATTGTGAAAGGACTGTCGTGGAGTTTCTACGACGAGAGCTGCCCTGAGGCGGAGTCCATCATAAGGAAGCAGCTCAAGAAGGTCTTCGAGGACGACATTGGCCAAGCCGCCGGCTTGCTTCGCCTTCATTTTCACGACTGCTTTGTTCAGGTATATTTATTTTGCTATTTTTCCTTCACCTTTTATTTTCTATTTCATTTTTAACTGAATTAATTTCTTGTAGTTTTAGCCCTTTTTTTGTCTTTTTTCTTTTTTTGATTTAATATAAATTAATTTCGTCCTATGCTACGCGGAAGATTTCTTCTTCTTCATCGAATATATCTCCTTTTTTTTTTTTTTTTAAGTTTGTAAATGCAAGTTTTAATGAGAACCGTTGTGGATATAACTCGGAGAATTGGATGTTATACGCATAGAATAATCCCTCAATATATCTTTCGTCTCAATTTTTATTTTTATTTTTTCTGAAAAAACAACAAAATTAATAATTATTTTTTAAAAAAATCAATCAATTTTAACTTAAAAATTTCATCTTCAATCGATAGATCAAATACAAGCTTGATTTTCAATTACAATTCCAACACTAAAAAAAGTGGATCCCACCAGTAGACCATATATCATGGGACACGCTTTTGATGAACTTTAGTACTATTGTTCATTTATATGCACATGTGTCTAGCACACTTCTATTTATTTGTGAGTTTTAACTTATTTTGATGCATTAAATAATGTTGATAGACAAAATTTTTTTTTCTTTTAATTTTCATTTTAAATAAAATTGGGACCCACAAACAATCGTCCACTTAAAAAAGGTGGGTTTTGAGTGGTGGAAATGGAGTTATATGGGAATTTTACACATATTTGTGCAGGGATGTGATGGATCGGTGTTGTTGGACGGGTCGGCAAGTGGGCCGAGTGAGCAAGAAGCACCTCCAAACCTGAGCTTAAGAGCGAGGGCTTTTGAGATCATTGACGATCTACAAGCTAGAATTCAGAAGAAGTGTGGCCAAGTCGTCTCTTGTTCTGATATCACCGCCCTCGCTGCGCGTGATTCTGTTTTCTTGGTATGCACTGCTTCTTCCTCTCTAACTTGCATTTTTCAAATTTTCTCACTCTTAGTTGTTTTCTTTCCCTTCCTCTTTTCTTTCCCAACTACCAAACGGAGTGTTAATTTCCCAATTTAGAGATGGCATGGGAACATTAGCCATGCAAGTTGAGTTTGTAACTCTACTAAGAATCCCAATTCAACAAAAAGAAAGAGAAATTAGGATAAATTACTCATCTAGTCTCTAAACTTTTAATCTTGTATAATTTTGGTCATGAAATTTTTTTCATAACTGGAATGTCTTTAAACTTTTAAAATGTTGTTATAATAGTCATTTTTGTTAATTTTTAGACAGAATATGTTAGTCAATTGGTCTAAAAGTGAAGCTAACGATGGATTCCATCAAAATATTAATAGAAATGATTATTGTAGCAGTATTTTTATTATTTGTGATCATTTTAGCTATGAAAAAAGAACAGAAAATGCCACTAAACTATCAAAAATGTTGTTATTATAGTCATTTTTGTTAATTTAAAAAAAAAAGACATTAGTAATTTAGTCAAAAAGTGATACTAATTGATAAATTCTATCTAAAAATTCACGTAAAGAACTATTGTAACAATATTTTAAAAATTTAGAAGTATTTCAACTACAATAAAAAAATTCAGCGATCAAAATTAAATAAAATTAAAAGTTCCGGACCAAACTAATAATTTACTTTTAAAATTAATTAGTTAAAGGAAACCACAAATAAAAAAAAAAAAAAAAAGCGCCATATATATATATGTATGTATATATCAGCTGTCCTTTTTCTCTCTCCCTATTTTTTTTATATAAAGCTGCAGCTCGTGAAACATCCTGAAAAGAGCATGAAAGAGTATAGAGAATCAAAGTTTGTTTGTTTGTTTGTTTTTTTTTTTTTCACACAATACTAGGCAAATGCTTAACATCATGAGTGGTGCTATTTTGTTTAACATTATTGCTTTATGTGAATTTTTCAGCTATGTACAATTTCTTATTATTTTTTGTTTTGTGGATAAATAAGATTAATCCTCTTTAATATGAATGCTAAACATCAGGAGACTATGTGAGTGATATTAATCAATTTTATAATTTTGTGGTATAATGATACTAAAAAGAAGTTAATTTTGTTTAAATCACATAGAATATGCATATTATATACATATACTAAAAGAAAGGTTACTTTTATTGTTCAAAAAACAGTGATGAATAGTGTTTTTCGGGTTTTTTTATTTTTATTTTTCGCGTTATAGCTACAGTAATGCACAGTACCGCACAGTAAAACAGTGCAAAACAGTGAAATGACGCTCTTGTATGATCTAAATTAATTGACAATGCAGTCGGGTGGTCCTGACTATCCAGTACCACTAGGAAGAAGAGATGGGTTGAATTTCGCGACACAAGAAGTGACATCGGCCAACCTTCCGTCACCAACAAGCAATGCCAGCACCATCCTGGCCTCTCTTGCAACAAAAAACCTAGATGCCACCGATGTGGTTGCCCTCTCGGGAGGCCACACCATTGGCCTTGGCCACTGTGCCTCCTTTGGCAACCGCCTTTACCCCACCCAAGATCCCGTCATGGACCAGACCTTCGCCAAAGACCTAAAGGTGATCTGCCCCACAAACACTACTAATGCCACCACCGTGCTTGACATCCGAAGCCCTAATGTCTTTGACAACAAGTACTACGTCGACCTCATGAACCGCCAAGGACTCTTCACCTCCGACCAGGATTTGTATAGCTATAGCAAGACCAAGAACATTGTGATCGACTTCGCCGTCGACCAAACGCTCTTCTTCGAAAAATTCATCATCGCGATGACCAAGATGGGGCAACTCAGCGTCCTAACGGGCCGCCAAGGTGAGATACGCGCCAACTGCTCGGTCAGGAACTCTGACAACCACGCTTACTTGGCTTCTGTAGTGATTGAGGAAGGTGAGAGGTTGTCTGTGATCGACGAGCTTTAGATTTTGGCTGTCCTTTCTAACCTGTCCACTAGGTGTTTGTGAAAACCACTTCGTTTTTTAATAAATAAGGCCAACTTTCATTGTTGGTCTTGGTCAGTCACATTAATTGTTTGTGTAGTAGGTTATGTGATAGTTACTTTGTAGAATGTGTCTTCCTTTCTTGAAATAATAATATATCAAAAGTTCATGTTTCTTAGTTGGTTAATATTTGAGAAAATTAAGTTTGTTTCGAGATATGAAAAACTAACATTATGTTAGGTGTGAGCGGGAAGATGCATAACTGGATAGAAAATGATCGGGTTGCTTGTATGATAAGAAGGATATGAGAGGAGGGAAAGGAACCATCGATTCTTTTTTTTTTTTTTTCTTTGAAATTTGGGACCCATTAATTTTAGGCCTTGTTTGGTTAAAAAGTTCAAATTCAAAATTTTTATCTCAGTTTTTGTCTTTTTTTAAAAAAAAATTTTGTCTTTTCTGAAAAAGTTTTTTTGTCTTTTCTGAAAAGTCAACAAAAATTACTATTGAAACTTAAAATTTTCAATTCAAACTCATTTATCAAACGGACCCTTAATCTCTATAATATTATGGAGAAATTTTGAATTCATCCAATGATGATTAAAAATTATTTTTTATTCATATTTTTTTTAAAAGAACTTTTTTAATCCTTATTTCAAAAGTAAAATAAACTTAAGTAAATAGACAACATAGTAACTATATAACTTTTTCTCTCAGTTCCTTGTTATCAAACAACCTTAAAAAAAAAAAAAGTAAAATAAAATCCTTTATATCTTTTTAATTTTCTATTTTTAGAAGTTTTCTCTACATTTTATAAATATTTTTTTTTATCTTTTTTTTTTTGAATAAACCTCACTTTATTAAGCAAAAGCTTCAATAGAAACAACATTGGAGACTACAGCGGGAGTCTCACTGATCCAAACATTGGTACAATTAGAATTAAAGCCAAATTTGGCTAACAAATGAGCAACCTGATTTGCACTCCGACGTATATGGTGAATACCTGGAGTGTGCACTTGGGCACACAAAAGTTTGACTTCCTCCAAAATTGGACCCTCCATGGACAACTCCCGATCGTCCTTCACAGCTGATACGACATTAATTGCATCAGTCTCAACCTCAAGGTTAAAACACTCTATTTCCTTAGCAAACCTCAGTCCTTCCCGCAGAGCTATACACTCAGCAACAAAAGGAGAGAAGGAGCCCTCTACCGGCTTTGCCACTGCACCTACAATAGACCCCTCAGCATCACGAATGGCAGCCCCTATACCAATATAGGATGAACCTGGTAGAACCGAGGCATCGATATTAAGCTTAAGATAACCCGATTTAGGTGGCCGCTACACATCTGATCCTACAGGTTGTGATTGAACCGGTACACTGTTCAAAGCCTGCCATTCACCATAACTAGCAGTACTCAGATCTAAAATAGCTTGCGGATCTCCAGCATCTCCTCCATGAACAACCTTGTTCCTCTCGCACCAGAGCTTCCAAGCTAGCCAGCATATAAAGGCAAACTCCTCCATAGGAACTTCTGACTGCACAATTCTTAAGAAATCAGCAACTGGGATGTCCCTTCTCTTCTCAACCACCTTCCAACACCGGGAGATCTTCCACATCGCGTGGGAGATCGGACACTCAAATATTGCGTGGGAAAGGGATTCCGTGGCATCCAAGCATCTAGGGCAAGCAGTATCACAGTTAATACCTCTTCGTCTCAAAGACACCATCGTTGGAAGAATCTCGTGGAAAGCGCGCCATACAAACAACCGGACTTTGGGCGGAATTGGTAGACTCTACATCTTCCGCCACCATGTAATATCCGAGTTCCTCAAGGAAGAAGATTCAGTTTTCCTGGATTCCATTATTGCTCTGTACCCCGAACGAACCTTGTAGAGTCCTTTAGAATCGAAATGCCAAGCCCATTTATCACTTCCTCCACCATTTCCTAGGGGAATACCCATAATCAGCTCTTGGTCAACCGGCCAAAGGATGTTTGCAATCTTGTCCTTATCCCAAACCCGATTCCCTTCCATCATCAAGTCCGCAACCCTCAGGGAATCACTCCCCTCTGGCTTCTTGGTAACTACTCGAAAGGATGAAGGTCTAGGTATCCATGGATCTTCAAAAACCCGTGTGGAGGTCCCATCACCAATACGACGTCGAAGCCCAAGTGTGATTGCACTTCGTCCCCATAAAATACTCCTCCAAAGGTAAGACGCCCCACGTCTTAGTTTAGCCTCTAGCAAATTAATTCCTCGGAAGTACTTGTCTTTCAAAACACGAGCAACCAACGACTTCGGATTCTGTAGAATTCTCCAAGACTGCTTTGCTACCAGTACTTGGTTAAACGCAGAGACATTCCGAAACCCTAAATCCCCTTCCTCCTTCCTCCAACATAGTTTCTCCCATCTCCACCAGTGAAGTTTCCTCGCCTCAGATTCACTCCCCCACCAAAACCTAGCCATCATGGCTTGAAGGTCATCACACAGCGCTGCTGGGAGACGAAAAACACTCATGGTATACGTTGGAACCGACTGCACTACCGATTTAATAAGGAGCTCCCGGTCCCCCATCGAGAAAAACTTCCCACGCCACATCTGCATCTTGTTCCAGACCCTCTCCTTAATCCTTCTAAACGCTTCTCTTCTGCCCCTACCCACCAGCGTAGGAAGACCCAAATATTTATCATGGGGTTGTGTTTGCCCCAAACCCAACAAGCCAAGGATAGAAGTGCGCAGCTCAGCCCGAACATTCTTACTAAACGTAATTGCCGATTTTTGCATATTGATGGCTTGCCCTGAGGCCTTTTCATATACTTCCAATAACCTTCTAACCTGCAAACACTCGTCAAGAAAGGCGCGACAAAACAGGAGGCTATCATCCGCAAAAAAGAGATGGCTGACCTTTGGACCATTCCGCGAACAAGAAAACCCAGAAATGGAGGACTCCTTTTCAGCGGTCGACAGGAGCCCCGATAGACCTTCAGCACATAAAAGAAAGAGATAGGGGGAAAGTGGACACCCCTGCCTCAATCCACGGGAAGGTTCTAGCTGACCACAAGGGACCCCATTAACCAAGGAGGAGAGAGTAGAAGTAGTAACACAATCCATGACTACTCTAATCCACGCTTCTGGGAACCCCATCTTCCACATTACCCCAAAAAGAAAAGGCCACTCGATGCGATCGTATGCCTTGCTCATATCCAACTTCAATGCTATCCAGCCCTTCCTCCCCGTACACTTTTTGCCCAGAGAATGCATTAGCTCAAAAGCTAATATAACATTATCAGTAATTAGTCGTCCAGGAACAAAAGCACTCTGATTTGCAGAAATTAAGGATGGTAAGATAGACTTCAAACGGAAAGCCAGAGCTTTTGCAACAATCTTATAAATTACGTTACAGAGGCTAATAGGACGAAAATCTCCCATCTTTCTAGGGGCCACCACCTTAGGAATGAGAGCCACATTAGTTCTATTAAACGGTCGAATTGAATACCTCCCTTCAAGGATCCCAATACAAACACGAGAGATCTCTATTCCCAGAACTTGCCAATTTTTCTGGAAGAAAATGGCATGGAACCCGTTAGAACCCGGGGCCTTAGTCGGCCCCAAACTGAACACCGCCCGTCTAATATCTTCCACTGAGTAAGGTGAGAGGAGGAAGTTCCTCTTCGTACGGTCGACCTTCCCATCAATACAGTTAAGCACCACTTCCATATCCGAACTTTGGGGTTCCGATGATGAAAAAATCTCCGAAAAATAACTACAAACCACCTCCTTAATCTCCTGTTCCTTTTCCTTCCACTGGCCGTCCCTATCTTCCAGACCAATGATCTCGCTTTTTTTCCAGACCAATGAAAGTATTTGGTATTTCTGTCCCCATTCTTGAGCCACTCTACTCTCGATCGCTGACGCCAGTATTCTTCTTCCCACCCCAGAACCCTATCGAACTCCTTCTCTGCCTCTCGGATCTTAGCCAACGATTCACCATCACGAGGCCCCTTGTGAAGTGCCTCCACAGATTGCTGAAGTCGAGCCACTCTTCTGGGGATATTCCCAAATGTCGCAGACCCCCATCTCCTTAGTGAATCGGCACAGGAGCTCAACCCCGAGATAAGTCGGCTAGGCGAGCCATCAAACTGACAGATCCTCCATGCATCCTCCACAATCCGGGGACATTCCTCGTATTTTGCCCATAACGGTTCAAATCGGAACCCGCTCGACCTCGCTCTAATATTATTTTTCTCCCTGATCGGAGCTGGCTAAAGTAAAATAGCCCTGTGATCAGAACCCCAAAAGTCCAACGCCAACACTCTAGCTCTTCGATATTTGAGTTGCCAACTAGGATTAGCGACAAAACAATCAAGGCGAACCTGGATGTTGTCGTCGCCGCTTCTTCGATTGTCCCATGTAAGTTTTGGTCCAACAAAACCTAAGTCTGTCAAGTCACACCAGTCCAGTGCCTCCCTAAAATTCAGCATCTCCGAAAGGGACCGCGCACCCCCACCGGCAACTTCCGACGGATTTAGAATCTCATTAAAATCTCCACCACATACCCACGGCACCTCCGGATTCATACGTAAACGCTTTAGCAATTCCCAAGCATGACGACGATCTTTTTTCTTCGGCAGGCCATAAAATCCAGTAAACTGCCACCGCTCTCCAATATCCGAAATGACATCCACGTCAATATGAGAACGCGACGAACTACGGAACCGAACTTGCCAATTATTCCTCCAAAGTAGCGCGAGACCACTACTCCGACCCTCACTGTCAACATGTACCATGCCATCGAAGCCTAATCTTCTCCTTAGATTGGTCGCGCTCCGCCCGAACAACCTGGTCTCTGAAAGGAAGACCAAGCCTGGGGAAGTGCTTCAGATAAGTTTCCGAAGCCTTTTGAATGCTCGGGGGTTCCCCAATCCCCGAACATTCCAGCAAAGGATGCTCATTGATTCTGGCGGGGCTGATTCACATTGGAACTCAAAAATTATGATTGGAGTTGGTATCTCTAACACTTATTTTTCCTCCGACTAATCTTGCGAGATTTGTGGACCATTCCCTTGGCAGTTTTTCTGCATAAATTAGAGTAAATCACTCATGTTTATATTAAAGAAAATAGTCTTTACGAAAATGCACTCAAAAGAATTTAAAATTTCAATCCATCTATCTAGAAGGAGTAAGCCTCCAAGTTCAAGACTTTCCAAATTATTTCAGTTAGCCATAGGGTCAAATGACCAAGTAATACTAGAGCCAAGCTCCATAATTATTTGATAAATAATTGACTTTCATTTTGTTTGAAATAATTATTTTCTCAATTGGCCTTTTTTTTTTTTTTTTTTAAGGGGTGCCCAATTGGCCTTTTAAGCATATGGAACTCAATGAATTCTTCAAAACTTGCTGCCCAAGAAAATGCAACAGCTTACACTTTCCTTCTTCAAAATTCAACTTCTTCAAAACATAGTTTTTCTTGAGTAAAGACTTAGAGATATAAAAATTGGGTCAAAACATAGTTTTTCTTGAGTAAAGAATAATTTTTATAGATATCAATTCTCATTTTAATTTATACAGCTGTGAATTGTTATTTTTCTCATCATTACATCTTATACTTTAATTTTAATTGATGCGATAATTTTTAAATATCTATAATTTAAAAAAATGATAATTTGTACATCATTTAAATTGATGTTAAGAAGTTAAAAGATTAGATTTAATATACTTTATCATTAATTTAACGTAAAAAACCAACGGTTTATTTCCACCACAAAATTCTCTGATTTTAAGTCCATTTCCGTTTAATAAAACACAATATTTATGAAAACGAAATAAAAAGAAAACAATATGATCACAAGGTTCATATTCCAAAGCGGGCTAAGTAGTTGTCAAGGATAACGTAATGTGCTAAGAATTGTTGCATTTAGTTGTGTTTTTTACTTTTTCTTTAAAAAAAAATGTAATTTCATCATCTCACTAATTAATACATAATACATAGGAGAACACCAATTTTATATTCATTTCTAGAAAAATGTCATTCCATTAATTGGGTGTCACGGAATGTTTTTCTATTTTCGAAAGTGAAAATTATATTCAAATTAAACAAGATATATAAACACCACGTACAACTTCATAATATACAATATAAGACCCTCAGTTGAGACTGATTCCTTCAGTAAAATCTGATGTAATACAGGAAAATACATGCATGGAGATCTAACAATGGAAAAGTACTTTGCTATACCAATAATCTAGCATGTGTGTTCTTTTTTACGAAACCTCAACAATCGTGAAATCTTCAAATTGATTGAGAGTTACTAATTAATATATAGGAGAACATTAATTTCATTTTCGTTTCTAGAAAAATGTTTTTCCATTAAATGGGTGTCATGGAATATTTTTCTATTTTTGAAAGTGAAATTCATATTCAAATTAAACAAGATATATAAACACTATGTATGACTCCATAATACACAATATAAAACCGTCAATTGAGATTAGTTTCTTTAATAAAATTTGATGAAGCACAAGGAAAGACGTGCATCGAGAAAGACGTGCATCGGGACCCAATAATGGAAAAGTAGCTTGCTACACAAATAATCTAGCAAGTATGTTCTTTTTTACGAAACCTCTATAATAGCAGGTATGTTCTTTTTTACGAAATCTCTATAATCGATGGAATCTTCAAATTAATTGAGAGTCAATATTCCCGTAGCACAAAACGTCACCACTGACTCCTATGCAACAAATCTAGCATAACCAAAACACACAAGCCCCCAAATCTTAAATTTGTCGGATAAACATTAAATTAAAAGGATGGGAAACTACCAATGTTATTAGGAACTAGCACTCTAACCAAACCCAACGAAACAAAACACAAATCCTAATAGGAGAAACAACGCCTTATCACACAACTACCACAAAACAAAACATAAAAACCAACAACTCGACTAGAACCATTGGTGGTAAGCAAGTTCACGTAGCTGAGGTAGCCGAGACATGAGTTGTGTAGATCTTCTATGGAAACGGTGGATTTCCCCTTATTAATTCTTGTTCTGAGAGAAGACTCATTCAAAGAAATCCTAACAAAGAGACTTCAAAAACGTCACGAACACAATGAAATATTATTAATTAGTTAATGTTTTTCTGGATTGAGTAAATATTAAAAAAAATTGAGTTACCGAAGTCTTTTGCCATATGTTATTTTTTTAAATACATTTTTAAGGGCCCGTATGAGGGAATATTTGCAGATGATGTTTTAGAGATTAAAGATGGCTTGAGTTCTTGAAATGTTTAGGTTTGGTGAAAATGAACTATTTGAAGTGAAAAAATGTCAAAATTTGAAAAGTGTTTGGAAAAAAATTACCAATATTGCTGAATGTTTTTCTTTATCAAGTAAAGATAAAAAAAAAAATTGATCAATTACTGAAGTCTTTTGCCATGTATTATTTTTTTTAAAACATATTTTTTGAGGATCCATTTGGAGGTTGAAGATGGCTTGAGTTCTTGAAATGTGTGTTTGGTGAATATGAATCATTTGGAGTGAAAAAATGTCAAAATTTGAAAACTATTCGGGAAAAAAAGAGCAATTAATATTGATATTGTTTTATTTCTCTTGAAATTCTAAGTATTTAAAAAAAATCATCTCATTTTAACTTAAAATGATAAAGTTATAAAATTATAAAGTTTGAATTTTTTGAAAATGTTTGAAAAGTGAATAGTAAAAGTGGAGGAAAATGTTTAAAAAAAAAAAAAGAAAACTTTGAAAAAAGTGTTTTTAAAAGTGACCCCAAATGGGTCCTAAAATAAAATCAAGACTACAGTATTTCAACACAACAAGAAAAAAAAAAAAAAAAAAAGAGGATCATTACTGCAAAAAATAAATCATGACTACTGTAAAGTTGAAGATGATTAATAAATTATTAGAGAAAAAGTCGCTTCTATCGCTCAACTTGCGAATTGGAAAAAAAAAGTAAAATAAAATCGAATAAACAAACTAAAAAAGTAATTTTGAGAATAAAATTATGGCTACAGTATTCCATTACAATGCCGAAAAGAATAAATTATGACTACTATAAAGTTGAAGACGATTTATATATAGAGAATGAGTCGCTGTTTGTTGCTCAACTTGCGAATTGAAAAAATAAAAAAATAAACAAAATAAATAAAATAAACAAAATATATTTTAATTTATTTTTCATCTGAAAGACGACAAAGAAAACAGGAGAAAATTATGTTTACAAATGTATATATAATCTACTCTTTTATATACAAATCGAGTCAGTGAGAATGACTGGTACATTTTCTCTTTTAGGGTCTGTTTGGTAGAGTAGTTTGAGTTGAGATTTTTAAGTTTTAATAGTAAATTTTTTGAATTTTCAGAAAAGACAAAAAACTTTTTAAGAAAAAGACAAAATTTTTTTGGGAAAAAGACAAAAAAAAAAAATTTGAATTGAATGGTTTGAACCATTCAACCAAACACCCTCTTATTTTTTTTTTTCAAAATTTTAGGGATTGAAAAATAATGAGTCCTACAAATATTCTATTTTTTTCCCCTCAATTTCTTTACCATCAAACAAATAAATATCTATCTTTTCAACCATAAAATCACTCCACTAATTTATTTTCTTATACTTTTTTTACTTTACCAAACATAATATTAGATAGAATAAGTTTCACAACGTAAAACATCCCGCACTTTATTAATTACGGTGTTCAACGTCATGGTATCACCAAGCATCTTTCCTTTTGGATTTTGCATATAAAGCTTCATCAAAACTTTTTTTTCCGCCCCCTAAACATCTGTACTTTAGTGGGTGGGGGAAGGTTGTGTTTTTCCACAATTGAAATATTGAAAACTCACGTATTTGACCTTGATGGCTCTAAAGGTGTTAATGCATTGGAAAGAATAGGTGCCATTATGTTTCTCCTCTTATTTTATTCACGGATCTTTTATGGTAGGAATTGTACGACACCATTTATTATTAGACTTCAAATTTTCAAAGTGGGGACCCAAGCGTCAAGAATGGGAGTTTTGGAACTCAAGTTGTCCAAAATTTCAAAATAAGGACCTAAATGACAAAGGTCAAAAAATTTAAGTGCCCGAAATGCAAATCATAATAATAATAATAATAATAATAATAATAATAAATGAAACATGTTAATTAATAAGAGTCATTCTTTTCATGATCACAAAATTTTCTTTTTTAAAGTTTTTCATACACTATGTAGAGTTCTTCTTTCCTATATTTGGTCTCGAAAAGCTTGTTTTATATCTTTCACTTTAGGAACTCAATTGTCCAAAATTTGAAAATGGGGATCCAAATGTCAAGAAAATTAGCACACATTTGGTTCGTCGGTTTGAGATGAAAATTTTAAATTGAAATTGATTAATTTTTCAAAAACTTATTATAAATTTTGTTGACTTTTTAAAAAAAGATAAAAACTAATATAGAAAAATATATTTTAATTAGAGTTGAATTCGAATACCAAACGAAGAATTAGAGTTTAGGGTGCGTTGGGTTTACTGGTTAGAATTGGAGTTGATTGATCTTTTAAAAAGTAGTTATAATTTTTATTGATTTTTTAAAAAAAGATAAAAATTGAGATGAAAATTTTAACTTAGAATTAAAATATCAAACAGAGACTTATTAAAGATAAATAATTAATAATCCAGAATTTTAAAATGAGTACGCAAACATAAAAAGTTTTAGGGGCTCGAAATGCAAAAAATCTATTTATTGATCAGGGAATAAGCGTGAGGTCAGAAAATTTTCTCTTTTTACTTTTTCAGACACACTTTTTCATTCCTAGGTTGGATGAATGTAAACCAATGGATATGATTTAACACGGACTAACTAACAACCACTCCCCAAACAAACAAAAAAAAAAAAAAGAAAAGAAGACAGGGGGATTAGGTTTGTCGGTTGCTAGGAGTACTTTAATAAATATAGTAGTCATATTTGGCATGCCCATACTCCAAAGTGAAACCAAATTATATCATCATGACCAAAACAACTTTAAATAGGGGATGTGCTTACCACGTGTATCTTCTTGAACAAAATATTAAAAAAAAGAAAGTTGCTTTGAAATATCCAAAAGTGGTATTTTCAAAATATTTTTATTCAACACTAACAAGCACGATCTAACGAGATGATTTCACACAATAATTTTATTATAAGATGTATAAATTAAATTCTCTCATTTCAAGTTAGAAAAAAGATTAAAATATAAATAGGATGTTTAGTGAAGTAGCTTGAGTTAAGATTTTTAAATTTTAATAGTAAATTTTTTTAAATTTTCAGAAAAGATAAACAACTTTTTAGGAAAAAGATAAAACTTAAAAAAAAAAGATAAAAAAAAGTTTGAATTAAGTGGTTTGAATTGAGATACCAAACACCCGAAAGATTTTCTATAATAAAACCTCTTAATTTGTACTATTAATGTGAGATAGAGTTTTTTTTGCCGTCTGACATCCGTTCTTATTATTATAAAATCAACTTTAATAAAGAGAGAGAGAGAGAGAGAAAAGGTTTGGACCACATATCTTTTACAGGGCCTATAAAATGAAGACCCTTGTGTTTCTTAATTATTACAGGTCTCTCACCATTCTCAAACCCAAAACCCAGAACCAGAACCAAAACCATGGCTACTAAAAACTCGTATATTCCGTTCAGCTCCATTGTTGTGGTGGTGTTGGTAATGATATCTTGTGTTAATGTTTCCCAATTATGTTATGCACAAGATGTCCCACTTGTGAAAGGACTGTCGTGGAGCTTCTACGACAAGAGCTGCCCTGAGGCTGAGTCCATCATAAGGAAGCAGCTCAAGAAGGTCTTCAAGGACGATATTGGCCAAGCGCCGGCTTGCTTCGCCTTCATTTTCACGACTGTTTTGTTCAGGCATGTTCGATTTTCAATATTTTTTTTTAAATTTAATTCTATTTTATTTAAAATTTATTTTATGTAGTTTTGCTTTTCGACGATAGCGATCAATATATAACGAATAAGTTTTCATCCTTCACGCTTGGGATGATCTCTGTGTGTATACAAACTGATCGAGTACTTGATGAAAGATAAATTAATTTCTTTCTTCTTTTATTATTAATGTTGTTACTTATTATTATTCCCCTTTTGAAGAGAAATTATGCTAATATTATGCAGTAAACCCTGTATTAAGTGGAAGATTTTGGGTCTGTTGGGAAAGTGTTATATTCTTCTTCTTAAAAAAAAAAAAAAAAAAGATTATTCTAATCTCTTTTTTTTTTTTTTTTTTGTTGGTTTTTGAAATTTTTCAATGCAAGTTTTAATGAGAGCTATTGCTGATATGACACGGAGAGTTGAAAGGTGTCTGTGCAAAGATTCATAATTTTATACGTGCCAGCAATACTGAGGCCTTGTTTAGTAATACGGTTCAAATCGTATTTTTTTATCTCAGTTTTTATCTTTTTTTGAAAAAATTTTTATCTTTTTTGAAAAATTATAAAAAATTTTTAACTCAAACTATACTTTTTCAACTCAAACTCATTCACCAAACATATCCTAAAAGATAAAATAGTATTCAACATCACATAAAAAAGAATGAATCTCACCATGATGCGAGGCCTAATTTTCAAGATTGAGAGATGTTTAACATCACTCAATATTGCTATCACTGATATTCTTGATAACATTGCTACATATTCATCGATATAAGTTTTTTATTTTATTTTGATGTGTTACATGTTGACAGTTACACTTTCTTTTTTCTTTTTTTTTTTTTCCAACTTTATTTTAAAGAAAATTGGGACCCCATATATATAGAAAGTGTCAACTTCAAAAAATAATAGATTTTGAATAGAAACAGAGTTGTATAGCGTTTAATTGATCACGTATGTGTGCAGGGATGTGATGGATCGGTGCTGTTAGATGGATCGGCGAGTGGGCCAAGTGAGCAAGACGCACCTCCAAACCTGAGCTTAAGGGCAAGGTCTTTTGAAATCATTAACGATCTACGAACCAGAATTCAGAAGAAGTGTGGTCAAGTCGTCTCTTGTTCTGATATCGCCGCTCTCGCTGCTCGTGATTCTGTTTTCTTGGTATACCATGCTTCTTCTCCCTCCTCTTTTCTTACTTTTTTTTTATTTTTTTACTAGTTGTTTACGCATACGGAATAAACAAATAATACAAACAAAAGGTAAAAAAAAAAATTTAAATTACCACATGGCAGGTAGCTTAAGACATGTCACGTGACAGATTGAAAGGTTAGGATGAAAAGCATTGTTCTAATGCCTTTCATTCTTTTAGAATAATTAACAGATTTCACAAATATTTTAGGTGTATATGTACTAATACATCATGTTCTTGAGTATAAATCAAATTAAAATAAACAAGTACATAAAATTGATTAAATCCAATGAAAATCAAAACTTCAAAACAATATTATACTATTATAGATGGGACAAGAATATGTTTTTGTACCTTACCAAATTCTCTTCAGAAGAATAAAAAATATATTCTTTTATTTTTTGAAAAAATTAAAATCAGCATCATTTTGATGAACTAAGGTTTTTAGATGCTTAATTTTTTGTCACTTTCCTTCCCGTAGTCACTTTCCAACCAAATGACTTCATTAAGAAAACTAAAATTTTGCATAGGTTTTTTTTTTTTTTTTTTTTTTTTTTTTTTTTTTTTTTTTTTAATGGAGAATTGTATTCCACTTTTGCGGGCTACCTTCTTCAACTTTGGTTTACTTTTTGTCTAATTCGGGGACATATAAAGTGAACCGATTCCTTCTCTCGAACAATATTGAAAAGAAAATAATGCTAACATCAATACACATTTTATATTATTTATATACTTTTACTAAATTTATTATATATGTAAAGCTGCAGCTCGCGAAACATCCTGGAAAGAGCATGCCGTATACCCTTTTTTTGGGTAGAAAAAAAAAGTTTTTTCCTACCAAAATAAACATTTTTTTTTATTTTATTATAAAGATAGAGAGAATCGAGGCTTAGCTATAGGTTTTTTTTTTTTTTTTTTTTTTTTTTTTTTTTTTTTTTTTTTTTAAGGCACAAACACTCTAATATGCAAATTCTCAACATCAAGACTCATGAGTGAGTAATGATGCTATTAATTATGTTTAAAAAAAAAAAAAAAAAAAGAGTAATGATGCTATTTAATTTGTTTAAAATAAATATCTCAAGTTAAACTAGCACTGCCCATGTTTTACAATATTACTCAACATTATTCCAACTCTATTGTTTAGCACTTTTAATTCATAAATCACACAAACACAAAATAGGGAAGAGTTTTGCAATATAAAACGTGACCCAAAAAAAAAAAAAAAAAACAATAGAAAGATTTACCTTGCTCCATAGAACCACTTTGGTATTAAATCATTGTTTTATATGAATTTTTCAGCTATGTACAATTTCTTATTATTATTTTTGTTTTGCTGCTAAATAAGTCTAACCCTCCTTTAATAGACACATGAAGACGAATGCTAAAAATTAGGAGACTATATGAGTGATGTTAATCAATTTTATAATTTTATGGTATAATTATACTAAGTAGAAGTAAATTTAATTTAAATCGCACACTGTCATATGAGAATATACATGCATGATCTAAAATAATTGATAATGCAGTCTGGTGGTCCTGACTACCCAGTACCGTTGGGAAGAAGAGATGGGTTGACATTCGCGACACAAAATGTGACATCGGCCAACCTTCCGTCGCCAAGAAGCAATGCCAGTGTCATCTTGGACTCTCTTGCAACAAAAAACCTAGATGCCACCGATACGGTCGCCCTCTCGGGAGGCACACCATCGGCCTTAGCCACTGCTCATCCTTTGGCAACCGCCTTTACCCCACCCAAGATCCCGTCATGGACAAGACCTTTGCCAAAAACCTCAAGGCAGTGTGCCCCACAAACACTACTAATGCCACCACCGTGCTTGACATCCGAAGCCCTAATCTCTTTGACAACAAGTACTATGTCAACCTCATGAACCGTCAAGGACTCTTCACCTCCGACCAGGATTTGTATAGCAATAGCAAAACCAAGAACATTGTCCTCGACTTCGCCGTCAACCAGACGCTCTTCTTCGAAAAATTCATTGTCGCAATGACCAAGATGGGGCAGCTCAGCGTCCTAACGGGCCGCCAAGGTGAGATACGCGCCAACTGCTCGGTCAGGAACTCTGACAACAAGGCTTACTTGGCTTCTCTAGTGGATGAGGATGGTGAGAGGTTGTCTGAGTTCTAAAAGCTTAGGATTATGGCTGTTTAGAGTCTGTCCACTAGGTGTTTGTGAAAACAACTTCCTTTTCGTAAATAATTAGGCCAACTTCCGTTGTTGGTCTTGGTTCAGTCACATCCAGTAACGAGTATGGTTTAACTTGTTTGTGTACCGAGTACGTTTGTGATACTTCGTTGAATGTGTTTTCCTTTCTTGAAATAGTAATAGGAAGTTTATGTTTCTGCGTTTGTTAATGTTGGAGAATATTAAGTTTGGTTTTCGGGATATGAAAAACTTGGAAAATGATTCACGAAGAAAAGTTTCATGATGTATTATGAAATTAAAAAATAACTTGTTAAATGTTAAAAAAAACAGGGACAAAGTAATCATTTTAATTTGAAACTCATATCAAAACCCTCTCTCCTCCCCGCATTTGAAATAGCTCTAGTAGGAAACCTAGTCTTTTTTTTTTTTTTTTTTTTTTTTTTTCATCGGAGACTTTAATACTGGGATAAATGGAAAGATTAATGTGAGACAATTTGATAAAGGCTGTTTTACGTTGTTATTCTCTAAATTTATGGTGCTAAACTTAAACTTAAAAATGTGCAACAAAACATTCTCAATTGATAACAATGTCGATTTTTGGACGGAAATTTACACGTGATTTTGTGCATAGATAATTAATCAAGTGCATTAAAGGGTTTTTTATTTTATATAATCAATTTTATCCCAAAAAAAAAATATTTAAAGCGAAATTAATTCAAAAGTTTTAAGTTTTATAAAACTTATTAAAGACCTTAAACCTAATAAATTTTAGTTAAAATAGAAGAAAATGATGGCTTTTGCCATTAATTATTGACCCCTGTGCAGTTACATATCAAATTTTTACTACGATCGTTAGGTTCAGGGTGTAAATTTTCAAAATTACAAAATTTGATAGCAAACTGCAATTCTATGATAATTCATAGATATTACTGTAAGAAAGTCAGTTTCAATTTTTATAAAACTTAATTAAAGTTAGGGGACCAAAATATTACAAAATGTAATAGTTTAGGAATCAATCAAGTAATTATGCCAATTTGTTAGTTAATGAATTCCTTAAAAAAGATCTTTGTACTATTTAAAAAAAAAAAAAAAAAGTGTGGACTAAAAGACAGTATAGTTATAAACCAACAGGCAATTAAGCTTAATAAAAAATAGATTTGTGGATAAATAGTTTTTTCTTTTGAGAAGTTTTTCAATAAATAACTGAAGTGTCGTAAAATTAAAAAATGATTGTTTTTAAAAAATATTGTTAATGATCATGATTAACCAGTAATTGACGAATATAAATATATTTTCTTGGTTGATTATGATCAATTATTGATTAAATATAATTAATAATTGAGTACTTGTAATTAATTACTAATTAGCTGTCATTTTTCTGAATAAAAAAAATTAATTCATTTAACTAATCTTTCTGCATAAATGTACAAAACCAAAACCAAAACCAAGACCAAGACCAAAAGCAGGCTTTTCTGGGCACGTCAATGTTTACGTGAATGCTCCAAGTATTAAAAAAACAGTTCGTTGCTTGGAGACGATCGTCATCGATGCTTATGGCGACTACCGTAACGTCAGGTATGTGCCTTTTTGTTCTTCTTTGATGCCCATGTCCTGTTTGATGAAATGTCTCAAACTAATCTCTTGCATATCAAATATTAAAATACCAGTTTTGGTCGTTTGAGTTGTATAATGAAGTGTAGACCAGGGTGATACTTGAAAGTTCGTCGTATGTGACAACTAGTCATAATGTCCTTGTAGTGTTCGACGAAATGTCTCATCTGATTTGCCATTTAACAAAAGTCTCTTAGATTTAGAAACGAGCAATGCATCAGCACTACAAATTACAGAAATATCACTTTAAATTAGTTATTGAGGTGCTCACATAAGTGAATAAGTGATGCCGAAGCATTTTTATTTGGGCATTCACGAGTACTTTGGTACACTTCTATTTGTTCCGAGAGGGTTTTAACCTATTTGTTGTGTTTACTGTTGTGGGCTAAAACACTAATTTTCAACTTTTAAAGAAAAACTGAAACTTGCAGACAAGTGTCAGCTTAAGTTGAGTAATTTCGAGTGAGAATGGATTTATATAGCATTTTCCCAGTTATAGTAATCTGTTTGAATTTTTATCTTGTAGTATAGACAAGGGAGAGAGATATTTGGATGATTCTTGTATGGACGTGACAAGTCCGTTTAATAGCTTAACACCCCGAAGCATGTTAGGTTGCAATACCTTAGAAGACATGAGAATTTTATGATACTATCATATTTAGGCTAATAACAGGAACAACACAAGTCGGAGCTACGATGTGGCATAATTGACGTAGTGTCGTTGGCATTCGACGGCAAATTGGCTGTGAATAGGCAGACGATAGTCACCGGAACCCCCTCTGAAGCAGCCTCTCATTCTCTCTCTCTCTCTGTCCCTGCATTTACTTGATTATTGCCCTTCCATTCTTGAAAGTGTTGCTGGTGCTCTAATTTCAACCAAATCGTATCAAAGAATTTTGTAAACTTGTAAACATTCAAGATCAGTCATAAAAAGATTGGGGTGACGGAGACAGTTTTCATATAGATGGAAAAGGAAGGAAACAAGATTTTTACCTACTAGAGGATTTCAAGTACAACTCTTTGAAAGTTTTAGCATTGGCCGTCGGTACTTTGTTGATTCCGTATTAAATTGATATGGTGGATGATACTCCGATCCGCAGAATGCTCATGGCATCTGTGTTTAATTCCAAGATAAGATGATTTTTCATCTAATGATACAAGTTCTTGAATGTTAAAGCTTAAGCGATCACAAAGAAATAAAGTTTAGACCTTACCAATTATATCCTACCTTGCTTTGTAATCCCACTAAACCATGCCGATGCTGTACTTTTTTACACTGTAAAACTTATCTATAATTCTGCATAATCTGCATTTGAGTTCATTGATTTCTTATATATATTTCGCGAGTTTCTCTATTTAAATTTTAATTTTAGAACCCTGTTTTAGCATATAGTTGGAATCTGGTTAGTGTTACGGTAATTCACAAGCATTCTTTGTAAGACAACTTTTGCTAGAATGGTAGTCCATTAGCTCTTCATAGAGCCGAAGCATAGCAACCAACGCTTTTTTTAAATAAACTAATCGCTCCCACCAATCGGTGGTCTTGTCGCACTGGCAAAGGGTGGTACAGAGAAAATTAAAGAGCCATCGAACCAACTTTAGTCTATAAATGAATTTCTTTCCGCATAAAATATAGAAAAGTATAAACCAATGATACTCATATTGTGTTACTCTTTAGAGTAACAAAGTATAGATTCCATTCGATTGATTGGCTCGGCCAGAGAATCTGGATATTGGATCACTCGTTCCCTCCCTTTGATGGCTGCTATCAGCTTAGTAGGTGGAGCCGGGAAAACTAGATTATTTCGCATTTGAAAGGAGTGTACATTTATAATAGTCTGTGTTGTCAAGGTCATAGACAAATTCTTTGCAAATTCTTTTTGTTAAGGTTCTCTTTTACTTTAATCAAGTCCAATAGTGGAGTAATCTTTTAGCTCAAAAGGGGTTGGTGTCGCGGTCATAGGCACTCTAACACTGAAGTCAACGGGTTGAGTGAGATTCAATGAGTGGAGGGAATGCACAATGCTACCTTCATACAGAGGGCGAGCGGGGGAACTCGACTGCGACAAGCCCCCAGAGGGTGGGAGGTGGATCTTCATCACATGGTTGTGGGTCAAAGATATGTATCGTGGGAGGGAAGGAAACTCAACGGCTAGTATGCCTGTTTTGCACCGGCCTTGAACCCTACGTCATCTGTAATCTTGCCTCAACCCAAGAAATCCAAGAAATGTCCTCATACCAAATGATCACCAGGTTGAATCCAACAATGTAACTAATGAAATGCAATTGCTGTCAAATTGATTTCTAGTTTTGGGATTTACTGAGAAAGCACCTTTTTTTTTTTTTTTTGGTGATTATTGAGAAAGCACTTTACTACTAAGCTAATGACACCTTTACTGGAAAAAGTTTTCCTATCTTTATTTTATTTTATGAAAAAAAAAAAAAAAAAAAAAAACTAGTTCAAATTTTTGTTCTAACCGGAGTGTGTGTGTTGAGAAATTCCATTCTCGATCCACCGCTAAGAGCCTGTGTGACATTGTTTTTGAAAAACTACTTTTGGCTTTCTGAGTTTAAAAACTGCTTCTGAAAGTATTTTAATGATTTATCAGAAGTACATTTCAAAACTAGAAAATATAGCTTTCAAAAAAAAAAAAAAAACTTATGAGCAGACTTTAAAATTTATATAAATGTTTAAGTTAGACATTTTAAAATTTATTTTAATATTCCTGTTAAAAATTTTTGAAATTATTTTAACTTCAAAAGCTATTTTAAAAATATGAATCTCAAATATTTATTGAAAAGTTAAAGTTTTAATTATTTTTTTCTTCTACTAATTAAGTCTAAAATTAAAAACCCTATCAAACGAAACTAACTTGAACACAAAATTATTGTATATCAAACAACAAAACACAACAAGAGGAAACAAACATCCATAAAGAATCACACTAACGGTGTTTCACTGTTTTTACAATCACTCCCACTACAACTAGGATAAGGTCTAGAGTCCAGAGGCAAAATGAGAATTTGCTAGTTTCGGGCCTAGATACCGTTAAAATAATAATATTTTTGCACAATAAGTAATGATTATATATATAATTTAACGGTAATTTTATATATAAATTCATTATAAAATATAGAGTTTGAATCCACCTCAAATTTAAAATAAATAAATAACAAAAAAGCAATATGACTATCAAATAAATAAATAAAAATAAAAAGCCACAAAGTCACCAATGATACATCATGTATGTGCAAACAATTATTAGTGACATACCATTACCCTTGATGTCATCCGTTGTATAATTTTTTAATTTGTGCTTTTGGAACCTGCTCTCAGTGATGATTTTAATATTATGCTTTTTTAAGAGGTCATGTAGTGTACTGGACAATAATATATATATATATATATATATATATAATACTCAATTTTTATTCAAAATCTACTCATTCTAATTTCTCATGTATTTGTTGGGTCACAGTCTTACTTAAAAAAAAAAAAAAATGGTGTTTTAACTTATAAAAATTCTCAGTTCTCACACATGCATAAGGTTAAAAGTTAAAACCCACTCAAGATAGATTGCAGTACTCATTCATGATTCACAAATAAAACAAATATGGACAAACAGTTCTATAAAAGAATAGCTACGTTGACATATATTTAAACTCAAATTTCATATCAGTTTTTGTCTTTTTTGAAAAATCAACAAAAATTATAACTAGTTTTTAAAAAGTCAACCAACTCAAACTTAAAAATTTCAACTCAAACTGCTTCACCAAACGGATAACTTTATAAAGATAATTTCTAATATTGAGAACCACCTTTTATTTCTAATATTAAGAACCACCTTATATCTCTCTAGTCTTTCAATGGCTAGCTTCGTACGGACAGAATAGAACCTTTTCAAAAAAAAAAAAAAAAAAAAAAAAAAGAGATAACAATAATAATTGAAGCGTAGGTCATGGGCAAGAACAATTACAGGGAATGAGCATATGACTCTCCAGCTCCTTCAATGGTTTTTCACTTTATTTAGTTTGAATATATATATATATATATTTTTTTTTTTTCAAAAGACAGACTTAAACTATACGGAAAAATAGAAAAGATTTTACCCCACTAGATGTGACAAGAGGGAACTGAGTAGGTGAAATAAGAACCTTTTATGCAGCCTATACGGCTGTACACAACAATGAGAAATGGTTTTTTAGGTCATATTTTTATTTATAATATCCACAATGTAACCTATTGACAGGGTAAAAGGGAAGACACCAACGAAAATTCTGATTAAATAGATTCAACTTATTTTCTAAAACAATTATATTTATTTAGCAAATTAAGGTAACAAGTAATATTATAAATGAAAGTCAATCCCTCCCTATACTATCTTCAATGCATAGGATACTACTATTAAAATATAGTGAAAATAATAAATTTAAGGGGATGTTTGACATTTCAACTCATTTTAAACTAAACTGTACTTTTTCATCTCAGTTTTTGTCTTTTTCTGAAAAAGTTTTTTGTTTTTTCTAAAAATTTTTTTATCTTTTCTGAAAAATCAATAAAAATTACTATTGAAACTTAAAAATCTTAAACTAAACTTATTCACCAAATACCCCCAAGATATATACCAGACAGCATAATGTTACATACTAACAAGTTAAGTCTGACTTAAATTTAGAGATTGAAATCTTCTTTCGTTTTTCAATAACGAAATAAGACTAAGCTTATAAGCTTATTCTTGTGAGACTGCCCTTGAGCCCGTAGGCCTTGACACAAAGTTAGAAGGAATAATTGTACAAAAATTTTATTTTTAAAACCTTATTTGAAAATATGTCCATTTTTTTTTAATAATATTGTGTAAATGTTCATTTTGAAAGAAACAACTGCTTCGTACTATCCATTTTGCTATTTTACCATATTTAATATCATTTTTCCTCATTAAATTTATTATTATTTTTCCTTATTTGTTCATCATTTTTTAATCTTTATCTTAATTATTAGTTATTTATTACAGTGATTGTTTATTAGTAAGATTTATGTTTTATGTTTTTTTACAATCATATTTCTGAAGTATGATTTAGATTTTTTAGAAACAAGTTTTTTGCTATGATTTAACTTCCTTATGATAATTATTACGTTATTTTGATAATTTATTATTTATATTATTATTAATATTGTTTTAATATATAGTTTCTAAAGTTTTTTTTTAGAGATAGTTTTTAAAGTTTAAATTTGATATGAAATTGATTATTTCTTTATGAGAATTACTAGATCATTATGTGTTTTTTTTTTAATAAATGTGCTATGTTTTTTTTAAAATGATATTACTTTATCATTATGATGTTCTTTCTTTATGATAATTAGTATATTCTTTTTTAGGTTTTAATAAAGTGTTTAATATCTTTTAATAATATCATTGCCATGTATTTATCTTAATAACCAATTATTTATCATAATGAATGTTTTTAATATGTCATACAACTAATATTTCTTTTTTCTTTATACTAAATAAGGTAAAATGATCTCTTTTTTTTTTTTTTTCCTTTAATGAAAGATTTGCTTAATCTGAAATGTTTTAGAAATTTTTTCTTTCATTTTTTATCAATTCATTATTTTTTGTATTTTCAATTCTTGATGAAAGGATAATTTGGTCTTTATAAGTATCAATGTAGATATTCATATAAATAAAAGAAAAAATGTACATGTTTTAAATCCTAGTATTCAATTTAGACATTTATGTAAATAACCCAAATTAAAATTCTAACTCTTTCATAGTAATATTTTACTGATGGCTCAGGCCCTTCGAAGAGGGGTATTCTTCGCCATTTAAGATATTATACTAGAATGCTAATATTATAATTGTATATATAAAATATCAAATAAATATTTTATCCTCTTTATTAAATTTTTAAATTTGTAAAAATAAAGTTTTATTATTGTTTAAATAATTTGAAGATGTTAATATTATTAATTTTAAATGAAAAAGTTAAGATAACAACCAATGACATCTATACTTCATGGTAAATACCAACATGACTTTGTCATGGAAAAAGTTTTGCTTTTGTTTTTTTTGCTTTGGTTTTTTTGTTTTTTCGTTTTTGTTTTTGTTTTTTTTTTTTGTTTTTTCTTCTATGTCAAAGAAGCATGCTTAATAAAACCTCTAGTTTTAAGGCATTCGAGCCACGTCTAAATTTAATTAAAGGTAATGGCCCATACTCTCTCTCTTTTTTGGATCCGCTATCCCTTTCAGCTATGGCATGGGGGAACGGAAATGAGATCTAAAAATTGATTTGATAATATTAGATGAGCAACCATACTATGATCATTTGAGAGACATGGTTTCATATACAATATATCAGAATGAATTGTTATG
Organism: Ficus microcarpa; assembly: GCA_025413485.1. Lineage (NCBI taxonomy): Eukaryota > Viridiplantae > Streptophyta > Magnoliopsida > Rosales > Moraceae > Ficus > Ficus microcarpa. The sequence continues at coordinate 10,363,568 of CM046380.1, read as the reverse complement.
CAGTGGATGAACTATTTCCATAGGCAGCCTATCAAATCAAATCATGTATTTTTTAATATATCGTTTCGTTATGTATATACATCGGATCTTAAATTTTTATATCCTGCTCGTGCTTGGAGAGAGAATAGGCAAGACTCCCCCTCTCCCTATTTTGTTGTCCAAAACATAATGGGCGTTCTAAGTTTCAGGGTTGAGTTAGATAGGACTAGACTAAATCGATTAGATCTTTGGAATCTGAATGGATTAGATCAGATCTAATCGTTCAAGTTCATTAGTCGTACGGTGGAATTAAATAACATATGTCTCCTTTTTTTTTCCTTCCCCCAAAAGGAGAATGTCATTCATACTAATACAAAAGTACAAACCAAACAAGATATATAATGCGACGACCTTACATTACAATGGACAAGATCATCAACTATGACCGACTCCATTGGTGAAATCTGATGTCGCTTAGAAGGAAAAGTGCATGCATGAGAGCCAAAAACAAGAAAGTACCTCGACACATCAATATCGAGCACGCTTAAAGACTCTTTTGAAATAAATCTTTACAATTAATGAAAGCTTCCGATCAATTGAGAATCATGACCTTGTAGCACAAAAACCACCACCCACTTTACGTAAATATAAGTCTAGTGTAACAAACAAACCGCCAAGACAAGATTATGACAAACAAACTATCAGCCCAGATAGTGGGGACATCAGCGCCATTGATAAGGGTTTTAACAAAAATCCAAACTGTAAAAAGCTAATATTTGTTAGACAAAAAATAAATAAATAAATAAAACACAACCATATAGGAGGAAATCATGAAGACAATACGAGCCACACAACTAGAGCAGTAAAAAAATTATTGGAGCTAGAGCCAGATTTGCAAGGAGACTGCTTGTCGGCATGTGGACTCCATGTGTCGCCATCATCGAGCTCCACAGACTGCATGACGACCTCGACCATGGATATCTTTATTATATTATATGTTAAATATATTAAGAACATCAATTTTTTAATTGTTATTTACATTTTTTATCTATTCCCTTTAATCTTTATTTATTTTTATTATTATTATTTTTTTTTGCATATATCTTTTCTGATTCATTATCATTGTTTCTCTCTCCCTCTAAATTCATATGTGAAAAGCCAAATTTTCTTATTTGACAAGGATAACCACTCTCAAATGCAATGTTATTTTTAACCGTTTTAAGTTTGATTGCTGTATTTACTTGAAACTTTACAATCAAGTGTAACAAATGTCAATTTTTGACATTAGATTGCTATTGTTAATGTCTTGATTTTTTCATTTAATTGTTACAATATTGTAATTGTTAAAACCTAATCATGATGCAAAATACAAATTACTATTAAAAAAATAAGATTATACAATAGAGTTCAAAATATAATAGCATATCACCTTCAAAAAATATTTATGTACGTAATAGCATGTCAAATATGTTGTTTTCATATTGTTTTTAATAAGACATTGATATTTATATTAAAAATGGTACTATGTTTTTACTTCTATTACCAATTAAGGGATGGATGACCAATTATCTTTATTATTTATATCGTAATCTATCCATCTGTACGTTTTTTCATCCCTCTAAACATACCCTAAAGTCTTAGGGATGACAAATGATGGGACGGAGGCGGGTATACTTCTTCTGTCCCCATATCATATCCTTCGTTTATTCCCCATATCCACCCTCGGATCTGTCTAACTTAAGACAAAACCAGAGTCTGGGAATCACTAGAAGGACTATTCTTATATGCTATCTATTTACCATTAAAGAGTTGAAAAGAAAACCTCATTTTAAATGATAAATTTAAAAAAAAGTTAACAAATTTTCAAAATTATTAAAAAAAAAAAAAGTTCAATTAGATTTATTGTAAAATTCAACAACAACAATTATAGCGAATTCAAATTCCAATTATAGCAAACTCCTCAAACAGAAGTACAAACTCCAACAAATTCAAGTTAACCTCTTAAAATTCAAACTAAAAACTAAAAAACAAAGTCTTATAAAAAATAAAAAATAAAAAATAAAAAAACTAAACAACAAAGGAAAATCTTCAAACCAAAGCAGCATATATTTCTTAATCTAATTTCTAAGTATGTGCAATCGGGTTAGGGCCGGGGATAGGGTGGGAGTTGGGAGGGAAGCTCCCCTATCTCCATCCTTGTCTCGCTGCCAATACCTTCATATATCCTTCCATACCTGTCCTACTAGGGTGGGGTACCCATGTTCATGAGTAAGAATACCGTCAATATTTAGGGCTGACATTTTCGTATTCACGTGTTATGTTTGGATCAGCATAATTTTGACACGACATGATTAACCTAAAACAAATATGCTATGATTGATATGCGTGTTTGGAATTTAAACTTGAACATAAAACAATTGATACAAGGGTATAACGATATCACAAGCAAACATAATAATTAAACGGGCCATGAAAAATTAACACGAAAAAAACCCCATTTATGACTCACTTAACTAAAACAATTGAAAAAAAAAAAAAAAAAAACAAACAAACAAACACATTAGAAATGAAACTAAATAAATTTACTATAAATTACAACCAACTCAAGCAAATGAAATATGTACCTAACAAAAACATAAAATTTTCCAAATCTTCATAATAATTAATCAACACATAAAAATATCTAAATACAAAACATAGACCTACTTGATATGTAAAAGTACCCAAGCAAATTACATCAAACATAAGTATTAAAAAATAACCAAGGGTTAAATATGACTACATGCATCAAAATGTTCAAATAAAATGAAAAAGTCTACATAACGTGAAGTTTTTGAATATACGAATTATGAACAGATGTTGTTGTCGACATGTTTATAATCTGTACAATTAAATGAGTTAAATAGATTTTCACTCATTTAATTTCTTGTTACGTGTACCAACATGAATATAATCAATATACTAAATATTTAGCCGAAACCTGTTTATTTTGTATACTTTTTGAGGGTCCGTTTGAGGGGGTAAGATTTAGCATCTGGTTTGGAAAATTTATTGTCTTTTTGATCAACTCGAAATTATTTTTTAATATTCACATCTCTAACTATCAGCAGTAACCTCAAACTTTAAAAAGTTCATAATAATGTTATTTCAAGTTCAAATGAAATAATTTTTTTTAAATTGCATATAATTTTGAAAGAAATGAAAAAAGATTTATACTGATAACTTTCCAAATTTATTTTAAAATTTTACACTTTTTCACTGTTTACAGTTTTTTTTCCCAAATGTATATTTACAAAACTACATGTCGTTTCTAATTCAAAACTGCGCCTTCAAATTCAAAACTTCTCTCAAACAGACATTCGAATCATGTTATCATGTCGTGCTTGAAATTGCGGAACCTTATCCCAACTAAGGGCCCGTTTCGAATCACCACCCCAAAAGTATTTTTTTTATTTTTCAACAATTTTACTATTTACTTTTTCAAACATTTTGAAAAAACTTAAATTTTAAATGTCTATAAATTTGTCATTTTACGTTGAAATGAGATATTTTTTTTAAATTACATAAAATTTTGAGAGGAATGAAACAAAATCCACATTACTAATTTTTTCTGAACATATTTCAAGTTTTTATACTTTTTAACTTGAAACAGTTTATTTTTACAAAATGTACATTTTCAAAATTCAAGTTATTTCTAATTTCCAAAACACCATATTCAAATGTCCCTAAATAAAACTCCGAACATATTTCAAGTTTTAACGTTTTTTAACTCTAAATAATTTATTTTCACCAAAAATATATTTTAAAACTCAAATCATTTTAACTCGAAATCATCATTTCCCAGTAGCCCGAGACGAGCCCAAACATGAAGCCTAAACCTGTTTATTTTGTTTATTTTATTTTATTTTTCATCATATCATGATTTTATTTTTCATCAAATCATCACGTGTTTCAAATTGCCAACCCTTATCCCAACCCAACCAAAGCCTCAGCCAGCCGTACAGCCAAAATTATTATTATTAACGATTTTTCAATTACGAACGGAGTGACACTGCTGTCACTGAAAGACAACCCCAACCAGCGAATCAGCGTCGCACACGTAGCATCCCTTCATCGTATATGTCGCCGCGCGGCCTTCTCTGATTGGTCGGGCCCCACACAAAGCGAATCGGAGACCTCAATAATCACACATCTGGTCAATCGCAATGGCCCTGGGGCAAAACGGTAATTTCACTCACAAACACTCACCTTATGATACTATGTTACTCATGTGACTCATCGCGTTCCCCTCCTTAACAGAGCACCAGAGTGGGAAGAGAGAGAAAGCGAAGGCGAGTTTGAGAGAGAGAGAGAGATAGAGAGAGAAAGTGGAGAGAGGGAAAAGTACGGCGGAATGGGTGATGATTCTTCAGATTCCTGGTTCCAATCTGTTTCTCTCTCCATAAGTATCTGAATATGTGTGTGTATATGTATATGTGTGTATGTATGTGTGTATCTGATATTTCGTTTCATTTATATTTGTATTTTCTTTTTCTTTTTCTTTTTTTTTTTTCGGTGTAGAAGAGAATGTGTGTTTTCTTGTTTATCAGATCTGTGTTGTATGCGATTGTCGAAGGCATTTTGGATCTTGAATCTGTATTTTCTGTGCATTTTGATTTTCTCGTTACGAAAAATGAATTATCTAACGATTTTCTTTTAATTATTAATTTTTTATTTTATTTTTTAGATTTTGATTTGGGTGAAGTCACTGGACGCAGCGGTTCATCGATCTCTTCCTGAGATTTGTTGTGAAAAAAAAAACCGCAAAACATGAATCGATCGATAAACCTCTGCATCCAGCGCTCACACTCTCTCTCTCCCCTCCTCTCTCTCTCTCTCTTTCTCATCAGTCTTTTTCCTTCAATGATTTGCACTTTTCTTTCGCGAAAGTCGAAGTTTTAATTTGTCCCGGATTAGGTGAAATTCATTTCTCACAGATTTAGATATATATGTATATATTTTCAAAATTTTATTTTGTTTTCTGAGCAACCAAATCGTGGATTTGTGTAATTCATATGCATGTTATTTTTCCTGGAAAAATCTGATTTTGAAGCAGTGTCTTTTTTATTATTTCCTATGATGCTGTAGTTTAGTTCCACTTGTATTGGCTTGAAATTGGTCTGTATCATTAAAGCTCTTTAGATTTGGGAAAAGAGAGTTGCTTATAGTTCAAAGCTAAGTACTTTTGGGTTTTTTTTTTTTTTTTTTTGGTGGGTAAAAATTTTCTTAATTAGTACATGATTATTTTCAGCTGATCCAATTACAAATGTGGAATAATTTTATAGGGGCTTCTCTACGATTGGTGCAAAAAAAAAAAAAATTTCAATTTCATTTTGGATAGAATAACATGTTACCTAGATCAATGATCCCTTTAGGGATTCATTAACACCTTGGTTTCTTGTTTGTGGATGCTCTTTAGAAGAATCAAATTATTACTTAAAGGTGCTTCAATGTTTAACCTGTTGAAAAACATTATTTTTTAGAATCTTACATGACGTATTCTGTGATCAATATGCTATGAAGTCTTTTTTTTTCTTTTTTTTTTGGGGCTATAATATAATGTATTTTATGATGTCCTTTTGGTTGCTCGAAGTTGTGTTTTGCTTTATTAGTTTAGTGGTTTATGGAGGCTAGAGTTGCCCAATTTATGATAATTTAGAATAGGGTAGGCATTATTTTGCTTCTTCTGCTTGTCGGTAGTGCCAGTTGTCTGGAATCCTAAATTCATAGGTACACATAAATGCATGCATGTGCATATACATACACACATACATACATATATACTTGCATACTTGCATATTATGGAGTATTTTTTATTTTTTTGTTGACTTTGAGGTCCGCTTGGATCAAAGTGTCAGATAGAAAGCACTGTATCCATGGTGCTTAAAAAATGTCTCCAGACGGAGTGCCAAACGAACCAAAACTCTATTAAGAGCTTCTTGAGTAAACCCTTTTTGGTTCCACGCGGTACCCCCAAATAATATTTCTGGGACAGTTGAAAAATCAGCTTAGAAAGAGGAAATGAATAGATTGATGCTTATATTTATAGGTAAATTACTTGTTTAGTCTCTAAACTTTTTAATTTGTATAACTTTAGTCTTTGTTTCTTTTTTTTTTTTTTTTAATAGTTAAAATGATTCTAAATTATTAAAATATTGCTATAATTATTCTTTTTGTTAATTCATGGACGGATCCGTTAGTAATTTTTTCATGTGTGATTTTTTTTTTGTCCGTGTTAATTTTCGTGGTTCACGGAACTTAATTTCTGCTGGCATAAGAGTGTCATTTTCTGGAGCAGGAGGTTTACAAAAGTTTACACTTGTTTCTTTCTCTGGTAAGAGGGAAAAGAAAAGAAAAGAAAAGAAAAGAAAAGAAAAAAAATTAAAAGCGTTAATGGAAAGAAAAGTCTCCGAGTGGGAGACAAGAGCCCCCTCTTCGTAATGGCAACGAAAGGGAAGGGGGGAAAATAAACAGTTTATGGAGTACCAAGTTGGCAGAGAATCTACTATGTTGATGTTACTTAAGAGAATCTGGGTATCAAATTCGTGGGTACCAAAATTTGTATGAAAGTCAATTAGACTAGATGCAGAATAGATATGACTTTGATTCACCCTCAGAACCATCCAAGTTCATAAAAGAATCCCCCTTTCTTTCTTTTTTTTTTTTTTTTTTTTTTTTTTTTTTAAGAGAAAGAAAGTACAAAGGAGAAATTCTCTGGAAAATAGTGGTCGTGTTTTGGATTTCTTTTTATTTTTTATTTTTTATTTTTATTTTTTGGTTCCTTGTTCTGATCAGCCTCTGAAATTAACTGCAGTTCTTCTTTTTTATTATTGTGAATTTTATTGAAAAATCATTGTTTCTGTTTTCTTTTTATTCTTTTTTCTCTCTTCCATTTTGCCAGAATTTCGTCGCAATGAGCCTTTGGAACAGTTCTTAATGACGTTATAATTATTCTATTTAACTGGTTGCTGATTCGAAAGGAATAACAAACATGTTATCGTCATGAATATTATGCCGAGTCCTTTCACACTGTTCTTCTGGCCTACCTTGTTAATGGGTTTTATTTTGTTTTGTGCTTCTCTCTCGTTTTTTTTTTTTTTTTTTTTTCCTTCTTCTTGGAAAGGACCCTTTTTTTTTCCTCCAATATTTTAAAACAAAACGGTGGTAGCAACTACTCAACAAGAGATATTTATGATGTTAATATTTCTGAGTACTCCATGCTAAGACGCAACCAACAAACCAACCAACTTTTTTTTTTTTAAAATTATTATTTTGTTTTTATTTACAGTGTGTGGTCTACTGGTTCTTATTTATTAAATAAAAATTTTTTTATGAAGTTTTGAATTTGTGAATTCCTATCTGACTTCCTTCCTTCTCGCCGTGAGCTATGGAGATTACAAAAATTGTGACAGAGTTAAAAGTTCATGATAATGTTTATTATTTTGCATAAGACTTTTAGTGATACCCATATGTTTTAAGCACCATTTTGACCAAAATATTTTATGTTTACACTTTCTCATCTTTGTTAACTTCTCAATGTAAAACGAATTAAATATACGAATGATCTGGAATTGTCGATCTATTTATATTGATTTCAGCACTGATATTTTTATTTTTTCACCATTAGAGTACATGTTATGGTTGTGAGTGTGTAAAGATTACGTAACCTAAATTTTATTGACTAATTTCGGATTAAAACTTTAGTTTCATGCCCGAGATACAGTTGGGATCATGTCATTCAGGAAGCACGAAAATCGTTCCAGACTTTTTTTGAGCTACTTAAAGCCAAAGGCGAACTTTTCATTTTTATTTTTATTTTTATTTTTTAACCCATAAGGCAAAGATGAAGTTACTTAAACAATGTAGGATCTGAACCAGCACCAAGCCTACTCAACCAAAAAGATCCCGTTTATTTATGTCTAGCAAAAAAAGAAAAAAAAAAAAAGGAAGGAAAAAAAAAAGATCCCGTTTAGATGCTAGAACAAAACACTACCAATAGACCAGACAATTTTATCAATGGTAAAAAAGACAAAAGAAGAAACAGACTAGGTTCATCATACATCATCATTTCCATCGTCACAGAAAGGTAATTTTTTTTTTTTTTTGGGTTATGGCCAATAATTCTGCAGATAACGAAAATGACACCATTCGGAGGATTGGCTATGAATTAACATTATGACCTAAATTGGTGGCACTGACAACTGACAACTGACAACTGACAACATGGCTAATGAGTACCGTTGAGAATGACAATAATCATGTGTTGGAAAGATTATGATAACAAATATCTCTTTGTCGCCACTGAATACATTAGCTTAACACTAAAAGATTGTTATGATTAAATCAGTGACCAATATAGTGAGTATTGTGTGATTCTTCAGAAGATTTCAATTGTAAAGACTAGTTTTTATTCGGTTTTATAAAATCATATCCTTATTATATGTACCTGCTGATATATTTGATGGAGTTAAGGTGACATATTTCTTATTTAAATATGAGGTTATTCTTAGAGTCTTCAACGAACATCCTGATAAGACGACTGTTTCTGATAAGATAGCAGCTATTAGTAACCCGAGAAGGTACAACAGGTTGGGGGAGCAGGAAATTTGTCTCTGTTACGATACATATTGGGGATGATGATGGGCTCTTGCATGCACCGAAGAGTCATTTTGTCATTTTCTGCAACAGGGTTTTCATAGTCCAACTCTCTAATGCTTGCCCCCCCAGAAAATATTTTTTGCGTTTTTAGTAAAAAAAAAAAAAAAGTTTTTCGCGTGTGTGTGTACATGTATAGGTCGTTTAGGGATAGCTGATGTCAAACTTATTTTTTAAGGCATGTGATGGGTTTGACATGTTGCTTATGAGCTCGAGGTATCAAGGATGGTATATACTCATGGCGTTTTATGTATAAACATTTTGCAAATGCAACTAACTAGAACTAGATATGAGTCATATGACTAGTACTAGCTATGATACTTTTTTTTTAATTGACTTTTGCTTTTTTTTTCTTTTTCTTTTTTTTTTTTTTAAATTTTTTTAAAGCAAACACAATCTTATATAGAAGGCAAGTTAATACCAGCTTTCATCCAGATAAAAAGAAGACAATTTTATGGTAGGATACAAAAATTAATTTAATTGATATGATGGTTTTAAATCGTCTGTAAAAATTATATCAAGTTAAAACAAAACTCTAATGATTCAATATTGTATATATCGACTGATGAATTTCTTTTTCCTCGTTTCCTATCGAGAATTGTTTTGTTTTGTTTTTTGTTTTAAAGTTGATATCAGCTTTTATATTCTTATAGTATTTTTCTACGTATCTAACTCAAAAACAACAAATGTCATTCCTCTTATATCCATTTTTATTCTTTTGCAATGTCAGAAATGGGAATTTTCTGAAGTGGGTCTCACCACCATAGTTTTCAGCTCCAAGTGGCAAATCTTTTGACATTTAGCACTTATAGGACCACTATCCCAAAATAAAAATAAAAATAAAAAATAAAAATAATTAAATAAAAATAAAAAACACCGAGGTGATCAAGAAAGGTTTTGTTTTGTTTTTTTGTTTTTTTGTTTTTTTTTTCCCAGTAAAGTTGAGGACTGTTATTGACTGAACTCACTGAAGTATATGCATAAATATTCATAGTATAATTGCTGTATTCGTATGTTGGAAAATATGCTCTGATAATTGTTCCTCCTAGGTTTAGTAATGGAATAGGATGCCAAGGAAAACAAATAACAATTAATTTTGATTTATTGTTTTGATGAAATTACATAACAAAACGACAAACACACAAAAAGAAGAAAACAAAGTAAAATAGATTGTCGAATGTTTTCTTCCCAATAGCGTACGATTAATTTTTGTGAAACTTACAAAAGAGAAAGGACTGGAGATATAGATTATGAAGGAAAACCACAATGGGAAAAAAAACAAAAGAAAGGTTTATTTGGCTGGTGAACAAAACAAAAGTTAAAAGTTTTGAAATGTGTTGTGTATTAACAAAGAGGGGAGATGTACAATGAGCCTCCCTGTGTTTTTCAGAATCATAAATTTTTACCCAGTGTTTTTTAGAATTAACGATATGAACATTTCTCATGTTTTTATTTTATGTTAAAAACCTCTCGAGTAATTAAATTTGGTCAAACTTAGGTCGGGGAAAAGACAATACTGGCCTAGTTTTATGAAACAAACCGTGCCATTAAAATGCATTAATCTGGTCTGAGGGCGTAGTAAAATAACCAAATTCATCTATTTGATGCACTCAAAACCCAACTTCTTATTGGGGGTGCATATGAAGAGGTGGGAAGTGGAAGCGAAATGAACCATGCCTTATATATATATATATATATAATATTGTTCGTTTTGGGTTTTAATCCGCACGTTTCTACTGTTGGTTTCTACCCAAATTGCCTTATATTTTAAGAGGTGGTCTTTTTATTTATAAACCACACATATTTGCATTATCAAGCAATATGAGATTGCACAACTTATTTTTTTTCCTTGTAAAGACTGATGACTATCACAATCACCTCTCTCTTTGTGGCCCAACATCCTCATTGGAATGACCACACTTCCGGTAAGGTGCATGCTCTAATACCGTTTGTAATGACTCATGCATCTATTTGGTATGATGTTGTCCGTTTTGGACCTTAGCCTAGACGGTTTTGCTCTTAGACTTTATCCCAAAAAACCTTATGGAAAGCACCTGAACGACACAAATTTAAAGATCATTGTACCAATATAACATAAAAAATTAAAAACACTAGACCAATATGACACAATATTAAACTAAAGTTAACTAAAATTTATGTCATGTTGGTCAATAATTGAAAAAATGTGGTTATTTAGGTAATTTTCTAAAAAACCCTCATACCATAAGGACGTATTGTCTTTACTTATAAAGCATAAATATTCATTCCCAAATGATGTATGAATGCACAATTTATTATTTTTCTTGTAGGTACTGATAACTGTCATATGAAGTGTCTCTCAATCTTTATCCTCCTCATGCATATGTCAATTAGTTTCTTGATGTTTATTTGTTTTGTATATTTTTTTTAACTTAGCGTGAAGAGATTTGAACTCTGCACCTTTTAGTAGAATCAAATGTGTTATTATCATTAAAGATTTTATCAATAACCACTTTACAACCACTTAAATTTTAGCCATCACACAAACTATAACAAATTATTATATTTATATGTAATTAAAAGACAGAAAATATGTAATTAAAAGACAGAAATTGAACAAAATAAGCATTTTTTCAAGCAGCAACCTTTACTTCCAAAGTCATAATCCGTTTGTGCCTGATTTAGAAGCACCAATTTCAGGAATTTGAGCTGCAAAATTCTTAAACTTCGAACTAATTTCCAGATTTGAAGAGTTTGTTCGGGCTTTCGAATGTTTCATATTTTTTCAGATCTCTTGCTGCACTTGCATTGCTAGTTCACAGACATATATATATATGATTTCTCCACACTAAAATTCAAAGAAGGATTCAATCAAATATCAAGAAGAAAAAAACCTTCACCTTAACAAAAAAAAAAAAAAGGTAAAAAAGAAAAAAGAAAAAAGAAATGGTTTCACAAGAAGGAAATTCAAATTTCCAGTTTTTTTCCTTCAAAATTGTTTAGGTTAGATTTCGTACCTCATCTTTCATCCTATATGTTGCAATCGGAATTCATAAATGAATCTTGATGACTCCTTGACAAGTCAAATCGGTTGATCGAGTAGACTACTCCGCGAGCCGACCCACGAGTCGATACGACCCCCTTTGCAAGGTCAATGAAGAATATTCTCGGGATCTCCCTTATTTGAGGAATAAGCAATTGGATCGCCTAAATTAGGGATGCAATCAATCAAAGATAATTCAAAGGAGTAAAATCTGGAACAATTAATGCCAACCACAATCAAGGTAATCACGCCTATTAAGGAAGAAAGACACACGGCTGCAATCAAGCATTAAAGACTCAAAATCAACTCCAAATAAGTCAACAAACCAAGCCACCCAAGGAAAGTCAACCGAGGAAAACGTCCCCCCAAATCAAGAGCATGACCAGGAAACAATCAAGCCTATCTCAAGTATAAATAAGAAGGCTATCTACACACGGACGGATGGATGGATTCGGACTTACAAGCATACACTCATCTCCTGAAACTCTCTTTTCTCCTTGTATTTTCATTCAGCATTTTCCCTCTCTCTCTACTTTCATTTCACAATCTCTTTGTAACACATTTCTCTAATGTAGTGGATGATTCGCCAAAAACCTGACAGAGGAGTAGCTCTCATTAATGAGTGAACCTTTATAAATCTTGTGTCTCTTTTATTTAATTACTTCATTGCTTTTTGTCATTCTCGCAGCATACCGGCTCATCGAATACCTATCTAACTCAACAACTCCTAAACTCAGTCATTGGCTATTTGATCGATCAATTGTAGAATTAACCCTCTACAAAAATAAAACCGGAAAAACTAATCTCTTCCTATATTCTTCACTGTATTGCATCTGCATTCTTCGTTTTCATCAGCAGATTAAATTGCAAAGTGAGGAGTTCTTCTTCTTCTTCTTCTTTTTTTTGGCTCCATTTGGTTGGAGAGATAAAGAGGAGAAAGGAAGGGGAGAGTTGTAGGGATGAGAAATATAAAAGGTGCAGAGGATTTTAAGAAACCTTCACAATTTGGTAAAAGATGGAAGGTTAAAAAGATGAATGATAGTTATTTGTTTGATAGTCATATAATTTCTATATAAAATTAGTTAAGAGGTAAATTAGTTTTTAAAGCTTAAAGTTCAGCATTGCTTGCATCCTTCAATATAGATTGATCTCCAACAAAACAATAGAAAAACATCTCATTTGAAAGCAAATTAAGTGTCAAAAAGACCGCTCAAAGACTTTTATAAGAAAACATGCACAAATGGTTTGATGCAATTTTGTAAAAATAATAAATAAATAAATAAACAACGTATTTTCTAAGGTTTGCGTGAGCATTGAGTCACACCAAGGGAAAAAAAAAAAAAAAGAACAAAAAGATGCTTACATAACTAATACAACACTACAAAATTAAACCTAAATGTAGAACTAATCTTGCGTTTTTCTTGCCTTTAAGCTTTTGATCCATCTTCATCTCCAAAACATGGGATATATGTTTATAAATCTTTAGTTGATAATATTTGTAGGATTTTGCTAAAATAAAAGCCCATGATTAAATGTAAATAATATATGTTATCACTAAGAGAAACGTGAATTAAACCTCGGGACCAAAACTTATGAAGGAAATTACGTGACAAACTGGAAGTCTTACAAAACAGTCATGTCAGAAGTAAATATTCTAATTTTAATGGCAGTCAAGAGAATATTTTGTATTTAAATGTAATTATTTCTGAAGGAAGGAAATTCATTAACGAGCTACATATCAAAATAACAAAAAAAAAAGGGAGGAAATTTAGGAGCTAAATAATAAATATACAAATTTATAATGAGCTAAATTAAAGAAATAAATCTTCATAAAACTCTAAAAATTCAACAACTAACAATATTAAAAAATTTTGTTTATATGGAAGAAGAAAATAGATCAATCTAGTTTAGTACTGTTCAAATAACATGTGCTTGCTGGTATAAGTATATATATCTGCAAGTTTGCGATCTAAAAAGTAACGCTAATAATGATAGACTATGGTAATTATACAAAATAAACGAAGAATTAGAAATAGCAATAATGTGTGGTTTGAGGTTTATATACCAGAGTTAAATCTGAGATATGTAAAGTTTCAGCCTTAATGCAATAAAAGCACAGCACCATGCAAGGAGCAGCTCGAAATTATTAATATATGTCCAACCCAGAATGGTAGATCCTGGACTTCTAATAATATTCCAAAATTGTCTCAAACTTCATTTCAAAACCAAAAGCCAGAGTACGATATATATTGCAATATGAAGATACATATATGTGTGTGTATACATATATATGTGTGTGTGTGTGTGTGTGTGCAAAAGTGAAGACAAGTGTCTCTAGCTAGCAAGTAAGCATCTTTGCTTGCTGCTGTACCACTACCACATCTTTCTCAGTAAGTCATACCGGAGAAAACTATTTCCTGGTAATTTTGGCCTTGAAAGACATACCTAAAGTTAAAGACGACTTTTTTTTAAAGCCAAAATTTAATATATTTTTCAAGCATGGAATTCATATATAACTTAAAGAAATCCTTTACTCATCTCTTTCCTTTAGAGCATAAGTAGGTCATAAATCGAAAGTAAAAAATTTTTAAAAAAAAAATTCTGAACTTGTAGAATTTCAGAATTTTTTTTTTTTTTTGCTTATTCAGCTAAAAAAAATAAAAAAGTAATTATTTTGCGCTTGATACATACTTAAATTTTTTTTTTTCAACACTGAGAAGCACTGAAAGAAGGAGCGACAACAACAGAAGAATAGACCTTAGAACTACCAAGTGAAAGTGTACAAATCTTATCATCTTCATTGCTTGAAGAACAAACTATTGTCTCCTCGACCAGCGTATCGAAACTAAGCGAATCGAATTCTTCTCCTCCCATGTTTTGATCCCTCCACCGGTTAATACCGATGGCGGAACCAAGAGACGACGACGACGACGACGACGACGATGAGGACGACAAAGACCTCGCCTTGTTCTTCATGAGAGCATGCTTAAGAGCCTGGCAAAGCCTCGGATTCTTCCCCAACATGCTGCAATTTTCTTCAAGGGAATTGGCAAACCCTTGATGTGGAAAATTGGTCTTTGCATTTCTCCCTCTCAAGAGCCGAGCAGCCCTGTCATAGGCCAAGGCGGCGTCTTCCGGCGTGTCGAAAGTGCCTAACCAAAGCCGCAGCTTCTGTGAGGAGTCCTTGATTTCTGCAACCCATCTTCCTGATGGCCTCTGTCTAACTCCCAAGAACCTTCTGATTCCCTTATTATTACTATTGTTGATCTTCGTTCTTTTTCCCTCCCCATTTTCTGGTAAGTTTTCTGCTTCCATATTTAGTGTTGAGGAGTGCTGTTTTGTGATTGGGTTTTGGGATTGATCAGATGGGAATTTTGAGCCCTTCAAGTTGTCCATGGTAGAAGGAGATTAGGGTTGGTTTAGCTTAGATGAGAGGGAACATTATGATTCTATATATTACGCTTGTACTTATACTTGTATATATATAAATATAAATATTAGAATAATGGTTACAAGAATGATGCATATAAATATAGAATGACATGTTGTTCGTTGTCTTGGCTTGGTTTTGTTTCTTTATGAAAGAATAATATATGTCTGAAATGATGCATATCAGAACAGTGTTGATTGATATATAAAAAAACATGTAGATTCTTCTCATAATTTATAGGTCTATAGGCTATAGGGATAGAAAAAAATTGCCAAGACAAACATTTGATCAGGGGCTAAAAAGATATTGTCAATAGAGTTCACTTGTAGCTTTATCATTGACCACAGTTCATCATCAAGCTTTTTTGGAAGTATAGTTATCCTTTTTGTACTTTTTTTTTTAAATAATAAAGAAAAGGTCTAAAAAGAGGATGATTGGTGTTATTAACAAAGGGGCTCCCAAACGTTAACATGAATGTCAACCCCCCAAAATGATTAAGAGCACATTATCTCAGTTTTACTGAATGTGCTAACAATAAAGATATATGTGTGGATGTGATTACAAACATTCTACGTCGAATATAAAATAGGCAAAAAATAAGTCTTCATATTTAGGACCTCACACCATATATATCTATACTCAAGTCTTTAATCATATGCCCACCACGATTATCGTTTATTGCTAAACTATACACTTGGTGGTTGCTTTTGTACTTGTTTGACACATAGGTAGGGAAGTTGTTTTTGAACTCTTTTATTTCTTTCCTTTTTCTTTAATGTCAGGCAACAGCCTTATAGTGTAATGACAACACTGAAAGAAACAAATTTGGCACATCGAACTATGACAAGTGTAGTGATATTTTCTTATGAAAATTTGATCTAGTCCAAGATGCGTTTTGAGAATCATGACTTTGTTACTTTGTAAATCTTCCAAGGTAAATGCATGTGTTTTTTTTTTTTTTTTTAAGTGCTTAACTTGGAAATCTTCTTTTGTTTGCATTAAGTTATACTATATTTGTAGCAAGTTTGCTTGTTACAAGTATAATCTAAAACAAATAAGAATAGTGCCAACTACAAAACATTAATTTTCAAAATCATTTCATAAAGGTTTTCAAAATAAAATTAAAAAAGAACGAAGTTAGAGAATTTATGAAAGCAATCTTCATGAACTATTCAATCAATTCTGCAGATAGGTATATTATTTCTTGATAGAAGTTTAAAAACCTGCAAACCTACCATGACATGGCTAGGATATAGAAAATCTCAAGGATTTCCAAGATCAAGCAGCAAAAAAAAAAAAAAAAAAAAAAAAACTTCATTCAAGTTGAATTGTTGAAATATCTGGCGAAAGGTATAACATCATGGTTTGTATGCTAGCCCCTCTCTCTCTCTCTCTCTCTGTGATATGAAGAGAGCAAATAAAGACAAAATGAATTGATAAATGAGATGGGTCCAAAGCAGAAAATGCAAGCATTCTAGGGTAGATGAGTAAACTGGATAATATACATATATAGCCTGTCAAATATGACGATCAGACAAAGGAATATTGCCCTAGAAAACTCCAAAAAAAAAAAAAAAAAGGGTAAACAAAAAAAAATGAATAATAAAAAAAGACTTGTGTTTTATGGTGCATAATGCAGTATTATAAATTAAAAATATCCAAATATAATAAATTAGCTTAGTTAATACCACTGATGATAAACCTCCAAGAGCTTCAAAACAAAACTCCCACCTCAAAAGCCCAAACACAGACAGATACCTTATGTATTTTCTTTCCCACATGAAACCTAACCACTGCATGACTTATCTAATTTTTACTCCTGAATTCTTTTTTTTTTTTTTTTTGTGGGGTACTAAAATAATGAAGAAAATATTTGGCAATTGTCACTTTGTGGATGTCTCTTCTAGTCCTTCAGAAAATGCTCTCCATATACTTTGGCCTGGCTTCTTTTTCAAAGTTTGCTGCTATACATACATACATACATACATATATATATATATATATATTATTTATATGTAAATGCATATATGTTGGAAATTTTGAACTCAGAATCATGATCAGAACTTCTTGGCTGGTTTCTTGTTGGACTCTTCAAGGGTGTACTTTTTGGTGGTCGTTCTTCATAAATGCACATGTGCAACCTCAAGTTTAACGTCAGTCCTACATTAATCACTCCAAATTCTGTCCTTTAATATAGCTCCCTTTGTTGGATTTTTTGTGCAAACCTTTGACTAAGATGTCTTTACTTCTAATGTAAACTTTTTTTTTTTTTTGGGGGTTCCTTTTGATACATATATGATAACTTCTCGGAGGTCACATTGCCTTTATATATATATATATATATATATATTTCATTTGTGTATATTGTAGAGATACATTAATTTTGTAAATTTATATCTAGTGACATTTGTGTGTGTGTGTGACACTGTATTAGGCTGTACCCATGTTAGTTATCTAATGAATGCCGTTTTTGCACATGAAACAATTAATTACAAGAAAACAAGTTCTCTTACTAGCTATTAGTTGTGTTCTATTAGATATCTATTCTAATATTTCATATCCTCCAAAGTATATATGATCCCATAATTATAGTTGCTTCCATTGTTGTTGGATTCTTTTCATGCAGCGTCTAGTTGAGTTTTTTGTTTTCCTTGTGATATTATACCTCGTCGTTTATGTGATACACACACACACACACACATATACATAATATATTCATTATACTTCAGCCAAAAATTTATATATATTCATTATACAGACATATATGTTTGTATATACTTGGTAGAGACAAATACAAACAAACCCCAAAAAAAACTTATAAATGTGAATAGATTACTACCTTTATATCTGTAGTATAAGACGATGTATTTAGCAGGTTGTGCCTTTGTTTAATAGTGTATGTCATTCCTTATAATGAAATTTTTAAGAAAAACCTTCTCTCTCTCTCTCTCTTTTTTTTTTTTTTTTGGAGTAAATGATGAGAGAAAATAACTAGCACAAGAAAAACTAATTCTCTCGGTTTTCTTATATGATTACACATGTTCAGCTTGCATAAAATATTTTTCTTATGTTATGCGTTGTATTTCTTGTCGAATATTTGTTTAGTTAAATAAAATAGTAATTTAATACTTAAAATTCTACTATAAAGTATAGAGTTTGAACCCCTCGATTTCAAGTTTTTTTTTTTTTTTTTTTTTTTTTAAGTTTAATATCCTTTTCAGAAGTTGGCAAAGATAAGATAAAGACAGCGAAATTAACTTGCATGGCGAGATCAATGAATATTTAAACTTAACGAAATTAATAAATTCTTTTGTATTGATTCTTTGTATACATAGCAATCTCCATCTTAATCAGTCCTAATTTAATTGTATTAATAATGCATAACAATAACGAATGGTGAAAACATGAACATGAGTCAAGAGAGTAAGCTACAATATTAATTAAATAAGAAAATTAAGTATGCAAGAGTATGACAATAACATATAATTAATTAAGGGAAAAAATAATCAGACAAAATCAAGTTGTCGATAGTGTGGATCCCTTTTTCAAACCTAGCTACCTATTTACAAGTAACATGCACAGGGGAAAAACTTGTCATTGCTATGAAAAGTTTATAAGATTTTTGTTGTAAGTTTTAGCATTTTAGTTGGATCTTTCTGGTCTTCGGGAGAGGGGAAAAAAATAATAATAATAATCTTTACAATTTGTAAAACTATCATTGACAGATAAACAACCACACTCCAGTTTTATAATTTTTCTTCTGCAAAACTTAACACGTTTTTGTTAAAAATAAATAAATAATAATAATAACAACAACAAGAACAACAACACTATACGAAGACAAATCGATTGAAAAGTGATCATTTACTGTGAATAATATAATTAATATTTCTTATCGACAATTGATGCCTTTATATGCCCGGCAATCTCTTGCCCTTCAACTTTTCATTCATAAAAAGAAACAAAAAGATCCCAAAAGTTATTTTTAAAAATTTAAATGCATATAACAATTTTAAAAGATGAAAGATAATTTTATTCAAAGTTAGATTAATTAATATAAGATATTTAAATGAGTATTTATTGTGATTTTGTGTCAATAATTAATGTAATACACACTAAGAAAGAGAAACATTGAACAAAAAAATGACATGGCTACATAATTACTTAAATGTCAAAATTTAATTGAACAGATATATCATGTAAGTATAATAATGTAATACACACGTTTTACTAAATAATTTATCATGTATATATATATATATATATATATTCATATTTCGTGTTTAGAAAGAAAGAGTTGGTCATGCTTTTTATGGAATTAACAAATGCATTTTTTTTTCCTTTATCTTGTTTACTTTTTCAAAGAGCTGGTAACGCTTTTTATGAACTAATTTTGCTGTTGTTTGTTCTGCTCTGTTCTGTTTTGTTTTGTTTTTAATTATATTCATACATATTTAGGTTGTACATGACAAGTATAGTTAAACTTGTCAATCCGCATTCCACAGGTCAAATTGAACATAATATTAATTGTTTTAGTCATGTCAATTTGTTAGGATTATTTATCAAATTGGAGGTATTTATTTAAAATATGTCTATTTTTTATTTTATTTATATAAATGTTTAAAAGAGTAATTAGAAATATAATTTTACCCTTCATAAAGAAATTACAAAAAAGACAAAAAAAAAAAAAAAAAAAAAGGAATCTAAGATGTTTACCAAATAAGGCTAAAGTTGATTTAATGAAATTGCAAAAAGAATTGATAAAAAAGACAATTTTGAAAATTTTTTTGATTTATTGTAAAGAATGTGTAAATATTCATAATGAATCAAAAAAGAGAATATTTTGTCAAAATCAAATTCCACATTAATGACAAAAAGCTAAATAAAGAAAAAGAAAAATCTCAAAAAAATTATTTTGTATAATGAATATGTTTTTATCATAAATATATGTTCATTTTTATTTCTACTAATTTATATAAATAATAGTATTTTTTTTTTCATAAAGAATTTGATTCGATTTATATTGTTATTCTTCAATTTGTTTGGTTAATACATAAATGACAACCCTTTGATTAATAATGGATTACGTACATAAACAAATAGGTTTTTTTTTTTTAATAAAGAATTCATTGATTTTTTATATGAAAATATGAATATTTATCAATTATTATCTTTAATATTTTATGTTGTGTTTATTATTTAGTATGAACTAACATCTTATAGTAAATATTTTAAATTTATGATAATTATTTAGATGTTTATCACTAATTTTGGTTTGTTAAAGGTAAATTACATTTATCAACAAAAAAATACTCGTAATGAAAATCATAAAACATAAAGGAAAATAAAATAATTTGCATAAAAATAAAATGATGTCAATTATAATAAAAGGGAAAAATAGATACTGTAAATATTTATTTCTTAAAAAATAAACATATATATAATTATTAAAATTTGACATATTTTAAAACGAGACTCTAAAAATAAATATTTTATATAATTATTTCAATCATTTATTGTTCAAAACTCATTTGTAGTTTGTACAAAAACCCACCAACTCCGTATCCATTTTGAGTCGTTTTATTGTGTCATGACTCATATCTGTAGTACCAGTGCCCTAAAGTTCACCTTTTGTTCATTCCCCCATTATTTTGCAGATCACAATAAAAAGTTTTTTTGTTGCTGGATCAACACTAAGGCTCCATTTGGTGAAACGGTTTTAGTTAAAATTTTTAAATTTGAATTGATTGAATTTTTAAAAAATAGTTATAATTTTTGTTGACTTTCTAAAAAAAGATAAAAATTAAGATGAAAAATTTGAGTTTAAAATATAATGTCAAACGGAGCATAAAACAGTTAATCAAAAACGAATGTGGCCTAAATTTTCTTGGATCCCCCTGACACTGACACGAAAACGAGAGTATTTAGGCCCTATCTTCTTGACAATGATATTGTCAGAATCTGTAACTATAAGGACTTTAGGCCCAAAACTACATAACAATCAACTGGCTTGGTTAAGATCTGGGTTCCCCTGTTGCCTTTGGATTCAATGGCATGTTTACGTACTCAATCTTTT
The DNA here is from genome assembly GCA_025413485.1 of Ficus microcarpa. NCBI lineage: Eukaryota > Viridiplantae > Streptophyta > Magnoliopsida > Rosales > Moraceae > Ficus > Ficus microcarpa. Next base: position 10,342,367 of record CM046380.1, on the reverse strand, counting down.
ATTTACTTGCCAATTTTTTAATTTTTATTTTCTTAAAATGGGATTAGAAATAATGGGTATGTTACATTGATTTGAGATTGATCAATAAGATTGACAATCTGATATCATCTCTGAATTGTGACTTACAATTCTGATATTGATATCAATTAATTATCTTATTCTCAGTTTACCTGCAAAATATTATGTTAAAAACAATAACAACCTATATAATTTAATATTATGTAATTGTTCTAATTATTATTAACATTATTAGAATAAATAGAACTTGTTTTCAATCATAATATATTACAATATATATCTCTCTATTGTTGATACTTTTTTTTTATATTGACTTATTTTAATTCATTCTATATTTTACTCTTTTTAACATTTTTAAACAAAAAAAAAATTACGCAACTTATATTACTTTGCTTTTGATTAATTTTATGGTAATAAATAAACAATTAATCATTTTTTAATTTTAAAAACACAATAAATGAAGAGATATGTAAGTAAACTTACAACAATTCATTCCGACTTAAGGTTTAAGTAAATGCATGAATGGATTCGTAGTGGTTTTGATTTCAAATACTAAAATCAAGTAAACAACTTATTCAAATTCCAAATTATCTTCACTCCGAATCCTACTAACTCCGATTCATACTCACTCCGATTACACATAACTAAACACACCTTAAGTGTCATTTGAGGTGACAATTAGCGTTGTAGTTTTGAAGGTTGATTTAAAAATATGTGTTTGGAGGAAGTGTCAATTGAAAATAAACTTTGATATAGAAAATAATGTAAAAAATTAAAATGTGTACGGAAAAAATAATGCAATAATATAGATCTATTTCATTCTTTTTATTATTTTATGCAATTTATAAAAAATTATCTCATTTTGAGTTAAAATAACAAATTCCGTCTGTAGTTCTCACCGTACATGAGGGCGCAGTGCCTACACTTTTTCATTTTTATTATTTCATAGCAGCATGTCTATGTTTTATATTCATTCTTTGCCCTCTGTTTCTTCCAACTTTTCTTTTTGGTTTGTAAATATGTTCCCAGTCGATATTGTCACGTTACACCTAATCAAGTATGCTGGATGGGATGTAAGCGTTAGAATACCAATAATACACACAAAAAAAAAAAAAAAAAAATATGAGCGTGAGAACACCACCCCTACAAAAAATAATAAATAAATAAATAAATGTGAGGGTGAGAACACTACTCATAAAAAAAAAAAAAAAATGTGATCGTGAGAACACCACTCATTAAAAAAAAAAAAAAAAGAAAAGAAAAGAAGAGAAGAGAGACAGATATAGAGAGAGAGATAACGGTTCACGGAAGTAATCAGTCAACGGAAGAAATTTAGCCATCTTGTCGCTTGGTGAACAAGAAAGTTCTAGTACTGCTAATGGGCCTTAAAAAAAGTGAGTCAAATTTGCATGTCAAGATCAGTGGGAACAAAATAAATATTTAGACTTCGTTTGATTTCCCGATTTGAGTTGAAAATTTTAAATTTTAATAGTAATTTTTATTGATTTTTCAGAGAAGATAAAAAACTTTTTTAGAAAAAATAAACTTTTTCAAAAAAAGATAAAAATTGATATAAAAATTTTGAGTTGAAATGATAAATCAAACGAGGGTTTAATGATTAAAGAAATTGTTAAATCTCCTGTTTTGCCACTTGTAATGATCTTAGAGCCAAAACAAATTAAAAAACATTTAAAACTTTAATCCTCACTATTTTATTTCAACGAAGAAAGAAGAAGTTAGATAAATCAACTTGTTGACTAAAGAGTTGCTTTCAGACTCAACAACTAAAGATGGTTGATGAAATTTGATCATAAGAGCAAAAGTACCGAAACATCTCAATACTGTGAATCTGTTTGTTTCCCGGGAAAATTTTGAGAGGAGAGACATGGCAGAATATATTGTTGGCCTACTGGTAGAGAAGGTTGCTAACCAACTAATTGAGGAAACAGTTTCTTTATCCAAAGTCCACGGCCAGTTCGAGTGGATCGAAGCGGAGATGAGGCGAATGCAATGCTTTCTCGGAGACGCGGATGCTAAACAAGACAAGGATGCGAGAATCCGAAACTGGGTTGCGGACATAAGAGACGTTGCTCATGACACAGACGATGTTATAGATACTTTCATCCAAAGGACAACAGGACAGAGACAGAGGGGGTTTGTCATGTGTTTCAAGAGGTACTTCTTTGTGAAATTCTTGCGTGAATTAGTAGCTCGTCGTAAGGACCTTAGGCAGATCGAGAGGATCAAAACAAGAATCCATGAAATATCTGATAGTAGGTCAACTTATGGAATCGAAAACATAGGGAGAAAGGGAGATGGGAAAAATTTAGAAGTTTCCGAGGTTAGAGAAAGGAGGCGATCTTCTCCTCGTCCTTTTGAGGAGGATGTTGTTGGATTGGTAGAGGACATAGAGATGTTGGAAGATCGGTTAATACGTGGGGATTCGCGGCGATATGTAGTTTCGGTTATTGGCATGGCGGGTTTGGGAAAGACCACTCTTGCTAAGAAGATTTACCATAGCAATAACATCAAGAGACACTTTGATTGTTTTGCTTGGGTTTATGTCTCTCAAGAGTATAGAGCTGAAGAAGTCTTGAGGGACTTGGTCAAGAGGCTAATCGGGTTTGGGAAAGTGGAGTTGGAGAAGATGCAAAAGGAAGATTTGGTGGAAGAGTTGCTAGGATTTTTGAACAATAAGAGGTATATCATAGTTTTGGATGACATATGGAGGAAAGAAGTTTGGGACAATATGAAAGAAGCCTTTCCCAACTCGGAGAATGGAAGCCGGATTATGTTCACCACTCGCTTCAAAGACGTTGCGCTACATGCTGATCCGAGAAGTCCACCTCATGAACTGAGTTTGCTTGACGATGCGGATGGTTGGGAACTCTTGTCTAGAAAAGTCTCCCTAGAATGGAATGCGGTAACAAGTTTGCCTCCGTGGAGTGAAGAGATCGGAAAACAGATTTTGAGAAAGTGTGGGGGTTTGCCTCTTGCAATTGTAGCACTAGGTGGTCTCTTGTCGAGAAGAGAACCTTCCTATGGTGAGTGGCTCAAAGTTCTTCAGAGTGTGCATTGGCAATTAACACAAGACCCTGTACAATGCGCAGATATTTTAGCTTTGAGCTACTTTGATTTGCCTTTCTACCTCAAACCGTGTTTCCTATACTTTGGTCTCTTTCCTGAAGACTTCGAGATCTCTGCTAGGAGGCTGATCTTGTTGTGGGCTGCGGAGGGATTTGTTCAGCCGAGAGGTCAGGAACCGTTGGAAGATGTTGCAGAGGACTACTTGGAAGAGCTAGTAGGAAGGAGCATGGTCCAAGTTGCTACAAGGAAATCAAATGGAAGGATTAAGACTTGTCGTCTGCACGACCTTTTGAGAGAATTGGCAATTACACGAGCCAAGGCGGATAGATTTCTTGACATCATTCACGACGAAACAAAGATTAGTTCGATGAGGACCGTTGCAAGAGCCCGTCGACTGGCTGCACATTTCACTGTCCCCTCGTCAGTGAATACTGGAAAATTAAGGACCCTGTTATGCTTCGACCTCAACGAGCCAATCCACATTGAAGCAAAGAGGTTTAAACTTCTCCGAGTACTTGATTTGGAAGGCACCTACATAGCCAGGCTTGACTCAACTATCGGAAAGCTAGTTCATTTGAGGTATTTGGGGCTCAGAGGAACTTGGTTGAAAAAGCTTCCGTCCTCTTTGCGCTATCTTTACAACTTGCAGACTCTTGATCTGAGAGAAACCTTGATCAATCCCTTCCCACCCACGATTTCGAGACTACAACATCTTAGACACTTGTATTTCAGCGAGGTCCAACCGATGATACTAATACCACCCGTCACTACCAATTATCTCCAAAACCTCCAAACGTTAAACGGATTGTATATCAGCGATGAATCATTAAGTGGCAAAGAGCATTGCTTGGACATCAAGTTAACCGAATTGAGGGAATTGGATATCCATGGCCATCTATGCACGCATCAAGAACATTTGGAAAAGTGGATTTTAAACTCGAAAGGTCTCGAACGCTTGAAGCTCAGAGCAAGAAGAACAAAGGTCCCTGACGTCACTACCGCAGCCATTCCACAATGGGACTTCTCAAGCTTGACTCAGCTCCACGAGCTACACTTGAGCGGATTTGTGGCAAAGATGTTCGACATACGGTGCTTCCCCACGAACCTCGCCGAGCTGTCCTTAACGGGATCCTTGTTAATGGAAGACCCCATGGAAAAGCTGGAGAAGCTGAAGAGCCTGCGGGTTTTGAAACTGAAGCAGTCAGCATATGTGGGCAAAGAAATGACTTGCTCTAGTGGAGGTTTTCCTCAGCTTCAATTCTTGAAGCTTTCGTTTATGTACTCGGTGGAGCAGTGGAGAATAGAGGAAGGAGCAATGTGCAACCTCAGGCGGCTGGAGATCGTCGAGTGTAAGCGACTGAAGATCGTTCCGAGAGGCCTGTGGCCGGTGCCTTCGCTCCGAGAATTGAAGATGGGATTTATGCCTGTTGATGCTGAACTTAAGATTCAAGAACGCCAGGGGGAGAATTGGTACAGAATTGAACAAGTTCTTCCAATATAAGATTTATAACTCTCTTCTTGTTCTTCCAATGTTTGTTATGTTTTCATTTTTCCTTTGTATTACTTGATTTTAGCCATTTGGAAGCCACAGTTTTGTATGATGAACATTTTTTGTGTTGTTCTTTATACTTGATTTATAGTGAAATAAAAAAATTAAAAAAAAAAAAACATTGGCCCAAAAAAGTTCCAAAAAACTTAACAAGTCGTTAAAAAAAAAAAAAAAAGATGGAAATTGTCTAGAGTTTTGTCATTAATTTCTGATCACAAGATTCCACTTAAATCCGTCATTAACTCTAAAAAAAAAACTTAACAAGTTCTGTATACTTAACATTGTTTGTGTTGTTCTGTATACTTGATTTATAGTGAAATAAATAAATTTTAAAAAAAAACATTGGCCCAAACAAGTTCCAAAAAACTTAACAAGTCATTAAAAAAAAAAAAGATGGAAATTGTCTAGAGTTTTGTCATTAATTTCTGATCACAAGATTCCACTTAAATCCCTCATTAACTCTAAACAATCAGTCACATAAATGTGACTAGACTGCTACCTTCATATCTGTAGTAGAAAACGATGTATTTAGCAGGTTGTGCCTCAGTTTATTAGTGTGTCATTCCTTGTAATGAAAATTTTAAGAAAACCATTTCTCTCTCTCTCTCTCTTCTTTTTTTTTTTTTTTTTTTTTTGAGTAAATGATGAGAGAAAATAACTAGCACAAGAAAAATTAATTCTCTCAGTTTTCTTATATGATTACACATAGTCTACTTGCATAATTTTTTTTTTTTAATGTTCCATTATGCGTTGCATTTCTTGTCCGAATACTTGTTTAGTTAAATAAAACACAAATGTGCCGTGCCGCACTAAGCCATCTCTTTCAATCACATTCCCTCTCCTCCAGATCCACGGCATATTGAAGTTTTCCAAATCGAGATTCCAATTGCCAGATAAAATCCAAGTCCACCCCATTCATTCCCTATCTCTCTCTTCCAAGTCATCCGGCTACGAAGCAACTAGCACTCCATCCTCATCTCCATTGAGAAACATCTCACTAGGTCCTATTCTAGTGCCGGGAACCCTAGCAGAGGCAATCTATCGGTCACTCTCCTATCGAGGACAAGCCCCTCTAGAGATGAATGTGCAATTGACTCAATCACTGTGGCATCAATTTCCAGTTGGTCATGGCATAAAATTTTAGATGATCATAGAGGCCCATTTATCGGCCAAGGCCTTTAATACTTAAAATTCTATTATAAGATATAGAGTTTGAATCCCTCGATTTCAAATTATAAAAAAAAAAAAAAAAGTTTAATTTCCTTTTTAGAAGTTGGCAAAGATAAGATAAAGACAGCGAAATTAAATTGCACGGCGAGATTAATGAATATTTAGACCTAACGAAATTAATAAATTCTTTTGTATTGATTCTTTGTATATATGGCAATCTCCATCTTAATCAGTCCTAATTTAATTGTATTAATAATGCATAACAATAACGAATGGTGAAAACATGAACATGAGTCAAGAGAGTAAGCTACAATATAATATTAATTAAATAAGAAAAGTATGCAAGAGTATGACAATAACATATAATTAATTAAGGGAAAATAAAATAATCAGACAAGATCAAGTTGTCGATATTTTGGAACCCTTTTTCAAGTCTTGCATATATAGGAAACAAGCCACCTAGCTACCTATTACAAGTAACATGCACAGGGGAAAAACTTGTCATTGCTATGAAAAGTTTATAAGATTTTTGTTGTAAGTTTTAGCATTTTAGTTGGATTTTTATGGTCTTCGGGAGAGGGGAAAAATAATAATAATAATAATAATCTTTACAATTTGTAAAACTATCATTGACAGATAAACAACCACACTCCAGTTTTATAATTTTTCTTGTGCAAAACTTAACACGTTTTTGTTAAAAATAAATAAATAATAATAATAACAACAACAAGAACAACAACACTATACGAAGACAAATCGATTGAAAAGTGATCATCAACTGTGAATAATATAATTAATATTTCTTATCGACAATTGATGCCTTTATATGCCCGGCTATCTCTTGCCCTTCAACTTTTCATTCATGAAAAGAAACAAAAAGATCGCAAGAGTTATTTAAAAATTTAAATGCATATAACAATTTTAAAAGATGAAAGATAATTTTATTCAAAGTTAGATTAATTAATATAAGATATTTTATATGAGTATTTATTGTGATTTTGTGTCAATAATTAATGTAATACACACTAAGAAAGAGAAATATTGAACAAAAAAATGACATGGCTACATAATTACTTAAATGTCAAAATTTAATTGAACGGATATATCATATAAGTATAATGATGTAATACACACGTTTTACTAAATAATTTATCTCATATATATATATATATATTCATATTTCTAGTTTAGAAAGAAAGAGTTGGTCATGCTTTTTATGGAATTAACAAATGCATTTTTTTTTTTCCTTTATCTTGTTTACTTTTTCAAAGAGCTGGTAACGCTTTTTATGAAACTAATTTTGCTGTTGTTTGTTCTGTTCTGTTTTGTTTTGTTTTGTTTTTAATTATATCATACATATTTAGGTTGTACATAACAAGTATAGTTAAACGTGTCAATCCGCATTCCACAGGTCAATTTGAACATGCTCCGAATATTAATTGTTTTAGTCATGTCAATTTGTTAGGATTATTTATATAGACATTCAAATTGGAGGTATTTATTTAAAATATGTCTATTTTTTATTTTATTTATATAAATGTTTAAAAGAGTAATTAGAAATATAATTTTACCCTTCATAAAGAAATTACAAAAAAGACAAAAAAAAAAAAAGGAATCTAAGATGTTTACCAAATAAGGCTAAAGTTGATTTAATGAAATTGCAAAAAGAATTGATAAAAAAGACAATTTTGAAAATTTTTTTGATTTATTGTAAAGAATGTGTAAATATTCATAATGAATCAAAAAAGAGAATATTTTCTCAAAATCAAATTTCACATTAATGACAAAAAGTTAAATAAAGAAAAAGAAAAATCTCAAAAAAATTATTTCGTATAATGAATATGTTTTTATCATAAATATATGTTTAACTTTATTTCTACTAATTTATATAAATAATAGTATTTTTTTTTTCATAAAGAATTTGATTCGATTTATAGTGTTATTCTTCAATTTTGTTTGGTTAATACATAAATGACAGCCCTTTGATTTATAATGGATTACGTACATAAACAAATAGGTTTTTTTTTTTTTTAATGAAGAATTCATTGATTTTTTATATGAAAAGTATGAATATTTATCAATTTTTATTTTTAATATTTTATGTTGTATTTATTATTTAGTATGAATTAACATCTCTATAGTAAATATTTTAAATTTATGATAATTACTTAGATGTTTATCACTAACTTTGGTTTATTAAAGGTAATTTACATTTATCAACAAAAAAATACAACATAATAATTAAAATCATAAAACATAAAGGAAAATAAAATAATCTGCATAAAAATAAAATGATGTCAATTATAATAAAAGGGAAAAATAGATACTACAAATATTTATTTTTAAAAAATAAACATATATATAATATTATTGAAATTTGATATAATTTAAAACGGGACTCTAAAAATGAACCTTTTATATAATTATTTCAATCATTTATTGTTCAAAACTCATTTGTAGTTTGTACAAAAAGCTACCAACTCCATATCCATTTTGAGTCGTTTTGTTGTATCATGACTCATATCTGTTAGTACCAATGCCCTAAAGTTCACCTTTTGTTCATTCCCCATTATTTTGCAGATCACAATAAAAAGTATTTTGTTGCTGGATCAACACTAAGGCTCTATTTGGTGAATCGGTTTGAGTTGAAATTTTTAAATTTTAATTGGTTGATTTTTTAAAAACTAGTTATAATTTTTGTTGACTTTCCAAAAAAAGATAAAAACTGAGATAAAAAATTTGAATTTAAGATGTAATGTCAAACGGAGCATAATACAGTTAACTAGAAACAAACATGGCCTAAATTTTCTTGGATCCCCTGAAACTGACACGAAAAGGAGATTATTTAGGCCCTATCGTCTTGACAATGATATTGTCAGAATCTGTAACTACAAGGACTTTAGGCCCAAAACTACATAATAATCAACTGGCTTGGTTAAGATCTGGATTCCCCTCTTACTTTTGGATTTAATGGCATGTTTACGTATTCAATCTTTTATTTACTTGCTAATTTTTTTATTTTTCTTTTCTTAAAATGGGATTAGAAATAATGGGTATGTTACATTGATTTGAGATTGATGAATAAGATTGACAATCTCTGAATTGTGACTTACAATTCTGATATTAATATCAATTAATTATCTTTATTTCAGTTTACCTGCAAAATATTATATTAAAAACAATAACAACCTATATTTATTATTCCTATAACTAAATATAACATATTTTTGTTAATTTAATATTATGTAATTGTTCTAATTATTATTAACATTATTAGAATAAATAGAACTTGTTTTCATCATAATATATTACAATATATATCTCTCATTGTTGATACTTTGTTTTTTATTGACTTATTTTAATTCATTCTATATTTTACTCTTTTTAACATTTTTAAACAAAAAAAAAATTTTACGCAACTTATATTATTTTGCTTTTGATCAATTGTATGGTAATAAATAAACAATTAATCATTTTTTAATTTTAAAAACACAATAAATGAATAGATATGTAAGTAAACTTACAAGAATTCATTCCGATTTAAGGTTTAAATAAATGCATGAATGGATTCGTAGTGGTTTTGATTTTAAATCCTAAAATCAAGTAAACAACTTATTCAAATTCCAAATCATCTTCACTCCGAATCCTACTAACTTCGATTCATACTCATTCCGATTATATATAACTAAACACAACTTAAGTGTCGTTTGAGGTGACAATTAGCATTGTAGTTTTGAAGGTTGATTTAAAAATATGTGTTTGGAGGAAGTGTCAATTTAAAATAAACTTTGATATAGAAAATAATGTAAAAAATTAAAATGTGTTCGGAAAAAATAATATAATAATATAGATCTATTTCATTCTTTTCATTATTTTATGTAATTTATAAAAAATTATCTCATTTTGAGTTAAAATAACAAATTCCGTCTGTAGTTCTCACCGTACATGAGGGCTCAGTGCCTACACTTTTTCATTTTCATTATTTCATAGCAGCATGTCTATGTTTTATATTCATTCTTTGCCCTCTGTTTCTTCCAACTTTTCTTTTTGGTTAGTAAATATGTTCCCAGTCCATATTGTCACGTGATACTTATGGTCCGTTTAGTGAAGTAGTTTGAGTTGAGATTTTTAAATTTCAATAATAAATTTTTTTGAATTTTTAGAAAAGACAAAAAACTTTTTAAAATGAGTATTTTAAGTGGTTGAACTAAACAAAGCTTTAATCAAGTATGCCGGATGGGATGTAAGCGTGAGAATACCAATAATACCCAAAAAAAAAAAATTTTGAGCGTGAGAACACCACTGACCACCCCTACAAAAAATAATAAATAAATGTGAGGGTGAGAACACCACTCATTAAAAAAAAAAAATGTGATCGTGAGAACACCACTCATTGAAGAAAAAAAAAAAAGAAAAGAAAATAAAAGAGGAGAGAGAGAGAGAGAGATAACGGTTCACGGAAGTAATCAGTCAACGGAAGAAATTTAGCCATCTTGTCGCTTGGTAAACAAGAAAGTTCTAGTACTGCTAATGGGCCTTAAAGAGAGTGAGTCAAATTTGCATGTCAAGATCAGTTGGAACAAAATAAATACTTTAATGATTAAAGAAATAGTTAAATCTCCCGATTTGCCACTTGTAATGATCTTAGAGCCAAAACAACTTAAAAAACTTTTAAAACTTTAATCCTCCCCTCTTTATTTCAACGAAGAAAGAAGAAGTTAGATAAATCAACTTGTTGACTAAAGAGTTGGTTTCAGACTCAACAACTAAAGATGGTCGATGAAAATTGATCATAAGAGCAACAGTTCCAAAATTGAGAAACTGTGAATCTGTTTGTTTCCCGGGAAAATTTTGAGAGGAGAGACATGGCAGAATATATTGTTGGCCTACTGGTAGAGAAGGTTGCTAGCCAACTAATTGAGGAAACAGTTTCTTTATCCCAAGTCCACGGCCAGTTCGAGTGGATCGAAGCGGAGATGAGGCGAATGCAATGCTTTCTCGGAGACGCGGATGCTAAACAAGATAAGGATGCGAGAATCCGAAACTGGGTTGCGGACATAAGAGACGTTGCTCATGACACAGATGATGTTATAGATACTTTCATCCAAAGGACAACAGGACAGAGACAGAGGGGGTTTGTCATGTGTTTCAAGAGGTACTTCTTTGTGAAATTCTTGCGTGAATTAGTAGCTCGTCGTAAGGACCGTAGGCAGATCGAGAGGATCAAAACAAGAATCCATGAAATATCTGATAGTAGGTCAACTTATGGAATCGAAAACATAGGGAGAAAGGGAGATGGGAAAAATTTAGAAGTTTGCGAGGTTCGAGAAAGGAGGCGATCTTCTCCTCGTCCTTTCGAGGAGGATGTTGTTGGATTGGTAGAGGACATAGAGATGTTGGAAGATCGGTTAATACGTGGGGATTCACGGCGATGTGTAGTTTCGGTTATTGGCATGGCGGGTTTGGGCAAGACCACTCTTGCTAAGAAGATTTACCATAGCAATAACATCAAGAGACACTTTGATTGTTTTGCTTGGGTTTATGTCTCTCAAGAGTATAGAGCTGAAGAAGTCTTGAGGGACTTGGTCAAGAGGCTAATCGGGTTCGGGAAAGTGGAGTTGGAGAAGATGCAAAAGGAAGATTTGGTGGAAGAGTTGCTAGGATTTTTGAACAATAAGAGGTATATCATAGTTTTGGATGACATATGGAGGAAAGAAGTTTGGGACAATCTGAAAGAAGCCTTTCCTGACTCGGAGAATGGAAGCCGGATTATGTTCACCACTCGCTTCAAAGACGTTGCGCTACATGCTGATCCGAGGAGTCCACCTCATGAACTGAGTTTGCTTGACGATGCGGATGGTTGGGAACTCTTGTCTAGAAAAGTCTCCCTAGAATGGAATGCGGTATCAAGTTTGCCTCCGTGGAGTGAAGAGATCGGAAAACAGATTTTGAGAAAGTGCGGGGGTTTGCCCCTTGCAATTGTTGCACTAGGTGGTCTCTTGTCGAGAAGAGAACCTTCCTATGGCGAGTGGCTCAAAGTTCTTCAGAGTGTGCATTGGCAACTAACACAAGACCCCGTACAATGCGTAGATATTTTAGCTTTGAGCTACTTTGATTTGCCTTTCTACCTAAAACCGTGTTTCCTTTACTTTGGTCTCTTTCCTGAAGACTTCGAGATCTCTGCTAGGAGGCTGATCTTGTTGTGGGTTGCGGAGGGATTTGTTCGGCCGAGAGGTCAGGAACCGTTGGAAGATGTTGCAGAGGACTACTTGGAAGAGCTAGTAGGAAGGAGCATGGTCCAAGTCGCTACAAGGAAATCAAATGGAAGGATTAAGACTTGTCATGTGCACGACCTTTTGAGAGAATTGGCAATTACACGAGCCAAGGAGGATAGATTTCTTGCCATCATTCACGACGAAACAAAGATTAGTTCAATGAGGACTGTTGCAAGAGCCCGTCGACTGGCTGCACATTTCACTGTCCCCTCGTCAGTGAATACTGGAAAATTAAGGACCTTGTTATGCTTCGACCTCAACGAGCCAATCCACATCGAAGCAAAGAGGTTTAAACTTCTCCGAGTACTTGATTTGGAAGGCGCCTACATAGCCAGGCTTGACTCAACTATCGGAAAGCTAGTTCATTTGAGGTATTTGGGGCTCAGAGGAACTTGGTTGAAAAAGCTTCCGTCCTCTTTGCGCCATCTTTACAACTTGCAAACTCTTGATCTGAGAGAAACCTTGATCAATCCTTTCCCACCCGCGATTTCGGGACTAAAACATCTTAGACACTTGTATTTCAGCGAGGTCCAACCGATGGTACTAATACCGCCCGTCACTACCAATTATCTCCAAAACCTCCATACATTAAACGGATTGTATATCAGCGATGATTCATTAAGTGGCAAGGAGCATTGCTTGGACATCAAGTTAACCGAATTGAGGGAATTGGGTTTCCATGGCCATCTGTTCACACATCAAGAACATTTGGAAAAGTGGATTTTGAACTCGAAAGGTCTCGAAAGCTTGAAGCTCAGAGCAGGAAGAACAAAGGTCGATGACCTCACTACCGCAGCCATTCCACAATGGGACTTCTCAAGCCTGACTCACCTCTACAAGCTACACTTGAGCGGATTTATGCCAAAGATGTTCGACATACAATGCTTCCCCACGAACCTCGCCGAGCTGTCCTTAACAGGATCCTTGATGATGGAAGACCCTATGGAAAAGCTGGAGAAGCTGCAGAGCCTGCGGGTTTTGAAACTGAAGCAGTCAGCATATGTGGGCAGAGAAATGACTTGCTCTAGTGGAGGTTTTCCTCAGCTTCAATTCTTGAAGCTTTCGTTCATGAACTCGGTGGTGCAGTGGAGAATAGAGGAAGGAGCAATGTGCAACCTCAGGCGGCTGGAGATCGTCGAGTGTAAGCGACTGAAGATCGTTCCGAGAGGCCTGTGGCCGGTGCCTTCGCTCCGAGAATTGAAGATGGGATTTATGCCTGGTGATGCCGAACTTAAGATTCAAGAACGCCAGGGGGAGAATTGGTACCGAATTGAACAAGTTCTTCCAATATAAGATTTATAACTCTCTTCTTGTTCTTCCAATGTCTGTTACGTTTTCATTTTTCCTTTGTATTACTTGATTTTAGCCATTTGGAAGCCTTAGTTTTGTATAACGAACATTGTTTGTGTTGTTCTGTATACTTGATTTATAGTGAAATAAAAAAAATAATTAAAAAAAAAAAAAAAAACATAGGCCCATTAAAAGGTGCCGAAAAACTTTAACAAGTAAAAAAAAATGCCAATTGTCTAGAGTTTTGTCATTTATTTCTGACCACAAGATTCTACTTGAATCGCTCATTAACTCTAAACAATCAGACACACATGAAGATCAAAAGACAGTACACATTGTGGTTTTATAACAGATTGAGAGAAAAAAAATATATATATATATATATATATATATTCAACTTAACTTGTTTTGCGTTAAAAAAAATAATTAAAAAAAAAAAAAACATTTTTCTTTCCTTTTCTTTTCTTTTCTTTTCCTCGTAACATGTCCCTTTTGATTTGTCTTTCTTCTTCCTTGTCTCCTTTCTAGCTTTCCTTCTTCGTCGTGTTCACACACATTTTCAATTGTTTTTAGTTAAAAGGTATGACATTAGAAATTCTAGGGGTGTTCACGATCGGTTTCTACGAATTAGACTTCAATTCATAAACCAATACATGACATTCAAATTGGGATTTTCCTAATCGATAATCAATCAATAAAGCTTTCAATCCAATCCAATATGTAAACCTTGATTTATAAGGATTGAATTTACGGATTCAATCCGAAAAATCTAAAAACTAAAATATAAAAATATGATACTTAAATATGCAATAGTCCAGTAAAATTACAATACAATTAACTTAGTCTTCAATCAGTTGTTAAATCGTAACTTACAGTACATAATAACAACAAAACCTGGATTAAACTCAAAATAAAATTGTCCATACTAATCAACTTAACCAATACAATATCAAAGTACTATAACAACAACAAAACTTGGATTAAACTCAAAATAAACTATCCATACTAATCAACTTAACCAATACTATATCAAAGTAATTCAACGAATCGATGAATTAACGAATTACATAGATTGAGAAATCCTCAACCCGTAATCCGATCTATAACATTCTGTTTGAGAAAATCTCAATCCGTAACCAATCTGTTAGTTTCTTAACTCAATCTAATCGAGCGGATTGGACTAGATTGAGCAAATTGATGGATTACGTGAACACCCTAAGAAATTATGTCCATGACTACTCTCTTTTTTTTTTTTTTCCCATTTTTTTTACATTTTTTTAGGAAAAATATTGCACTGGTACCTTGTAATTATTTAATTTATTTTTGAATTTGGTACTCTGATATTCGGGATATCTCATTGAGGTACCATGTTATTTAAGAAAATATCACCTTGATACTTAAGACCTAAAATGACAATTTTGTCTTTTTAATTGTGTTAGTTTAAAAACATGTGTGATGCACATACTTTCACTCTTCCCCTCCCCCCTCTCCCCGTGTGCCAGCTGAGCAAAAACCCAAAAAACCCCGAAACGCAAGTTTCGTCCAAAAGCGTTTTGAACGAAAACAGTAAATATTTTATCCTTTTTATAAACTGTATGTATAGATACATGTATGTATGTATGTTTATGAAATTTACCGTTAATAATATTTTTACAAAAATAATTAGAGTAAAAAACAGATTTTTAAATATTTAGAATAAATAGTAGATTTATTAAGTAGATTAAAAATTTACTAGATAAATAATATATTTACAAGATGTAAATAAATTATGTACCTAATAAGTTAGACGTAAATAAATCATTTATCATTTAAATATGTTTTATATTCTAAATATTTTAAAAGCCTATTATTTATTTTAATTTTAATTTTTTTTGTAAATTGTCATATATTGCCTACTATAGCTATTTATTCTAAACAAATCATTTACCTGATAAATTAGTCGTAGGATATACTTATATATATATATATATATATATATATATATATATGCACACACACACAAATGCATATTTATGGACATTAGTTGCAAGGGTTTTGGTGGTTACTCAAGCATAACATTAGTTCCAAGGGTAAGTGTTGGTAACGAAATTGGGTAATTAGCCGTTTAGTCCCTTAACTATATACAACTTGTCATTTTGATCACATTATTATGAGTAGAAGTTTGAGAGTTAATTTATCAAAACCTAAAGGTTTAGGGACAATGATACTACACAAAATTGAGACAGAAATAGTGCCTTCCATTAAAAGTGCAACATGTAAATGGATTGGTTGAAAAAGAAGATGATACAGACCCAAAATAAACAAAGAAATTAAAGAGAAAATTTTGATAATTCGAGAAACCAGAACCTCTCAAGATAATTATGGTTTGTAACCAAAACCTCCCACATAAACTCAACGTTTAAGAAAAAATATTCAGCACCCTTTTCTCATTAATTCATGGAGTTTAAGTACAAAAAGATTACACCTGATCCCACTACACCACCAACTCACACTACCCACTAACTAAAACAAGTAAATAATGCATATCCCATGAAATAGGAACAAGTTACAACTAAACCATAACAAAAATACTCGTTTATGTTGGGTGAATGAGTTTAACTCAAACTCAACTCAAAATTTTCATCTTAATTTTTATCTTTTTCTAAACGGTTAACAAAATTTATAACTACTTTTTAAAAAAGTCAACTCAACTCAAACTTAAAAATTTCATCTCATCTCAAACTCAACTCAAACACCAAATGAATGCTTTTGTATGAGGTTTTTGTTTAAATCAAATTAAATCATACTTTTTTATCTCATTTTTTATCTTTTTTTTAAAAGTCAACTCAATTCAACTCAAATTTAAAAATTTCATCTCATCTCAAACTCAACTCAAACACCAAACGAATGCTTTTGTATGAGGTTTTTGTTTAACTCAAGCTAAATTATACTTTTTTATCTTTTTTTTTAAAAGTCAACAAGATTTATAACTAATTTTTGAACAATTAACAAACTCTAACTTAAAATTTTATTTTCAACCTGCGAATCAAACGCAAGCTTGTTTAAATGCTCGTTTGGTTCGTTAATTCGAACCTAAAATTTTCATCTCAGTTTTTATCTTTTTCTAAAAAAATTTTTTGTTTTTTCTGAAAAGTTTTTTGTCTTTTCTGAAAGTCAACAAAAATTACTATTGAAATTTAAAATTTTCAACTTAAATTGGTGAACTAATCGGAACCTAATATAAAAACAAAATATTACAACAAATAAAATAAAACAAATAAAAATAATAACCTAACTAATAGGTTCGTAACAGAAGATGCCACATAGGACAACGTAAGCCAATCAGCATAGGCCTTCTCATCATTGGCCACTAATTTTCTAGATTTTGCCCCTCTAATTTCTGATCACAAAAACCTCTCTCCCTCGTTTTGTTTGAAACCCAGTAGACACAAAATCAAACATCAGCAGACGGACAGAGACTCTCTCTCTATCTCAGTTTCTCTCTCTAGCTTTCTCAGTCTTTCTGAGTGTTGGCAATAGCAATGATGGCAATGGAGATGGCCATCCGAGCTTCAGCCACCCCAAGACCTCACTTGTCTCCTTCTTCTTCTCCTTCCATTTCATCATCAACACAGCAAAAAGCTTATCTCAAGCCACAGTTCAGACCCTCTGCCTCTGTTTCTCTTCCTGCTTCGACCACAGTCACCCTCTTGGGACTCTTCACGCATTCGCATGAAGCCAAGGCTCTCACTGTCCCCAAGGACCAGATTGTTTCTTCTCTCACTCAAGTAATGTCCAACGTTTTTATGTTTTTGTCATGTTTTTTGGTTGAGAAAATTTGTTTGTCCAGTGTTTTCTTGCTAGGTCAACGGTTGTGCTTCCCTTTTGCCCAATTTTCAAGGTCCCAAAATGGGGAAAATTTTAGGAGAAAGAATGGAACTTTTGCCTTTTTTTGGCTGTTTTTTTTTTTTTTTTTTAATTTTTTATTTGTACTGATTCCCATTTCTTGAATTGTTACATTTTTAATGTATTTGCAGGTTTATGGAAGTTTAAGAGTTATCTTTGAATTGTTTTGGTTAATTGCACTGTTTTTGAATTACTTCCTTGCTTTTGGGATTTAGAGCTTTTGCTCAATTTTGAAGGTCTCAAAATAGTAGGGGGGAAAATATATATTTGCTTCAGAAATGCTAGAGAATTATGTTATTTTTGTTGGTTTATTCAATTTGGGCGTATGCCCATTTCTTGAATTGTTAAATCTTTTTGACGTGTTGGTAGGTGGAGAAAACAATTGACCAAGTTCAGCAAGTGGGATCGATTGTTTTCGATGCTACACAGCGTGTTCTTGAAGTAGTGATAAATGCATTGAAGCCTGCCTTCCCTGTTGCCCAGCAAGCCGGAGAACAGGCGCTGAAGTTGGCTTCTCCAGTTGTTTCTGAGGCTTCAAAGAAAGCCCAAGAGGCAATCCAAAACGCTGGAGTTGATACCGAGCCTGTTGCAAAGGTTCTTCCGGAATCACCATTTTCAAGTTTTTCGTTTCTGCATTGCTAATTTGCACAGCATTTATTAGGGATAAAGGTTAATATTTGGTTTAAGGTTTTTCTTTGGTTTGAGATGAAGGGTCATATTGGATTTGGAATGGTGCAGTGTAAATTGAATTTTTAGCACCTGTTTCAGAATGTTACTAATGAATCCAGTTCTTACCTTCAGAATATGAAGTTGAACCATGGTTGACTTGAGTTTTAGCTTTCTTAATTTTATCGTCTTTGAATCAACATCGGGACACGATTGTCAATTCCGGCATTGCTTCTTAACTAGATCCTTTTTCGTTACTGAATGTAAAATTGAGCCAGATGTTCTCAAGATGTTGCTTAAGAGAATCTCCGCCATTATTACCAAGCAAGACCTTGATGTTGTTGTGTCTTTGCTATATGAAGAAAGAACAGATATTGGCTGTTGGGAAATATGTAATTGCAGTGGATGCTGACTTCATTTATGTTAGACAAAACCGGTTTTGTAAGGTCTATATTGATCGCCTAAATGTTGAAACTTTGGTCTCAGACTGTAACTGATGCAGCGCAGCAGACCACTAAGGTAATTGAAGCTGTAAAGCCAATTGCCTCATCAACAGTTGAAACCATTTTTTCTGCAGAGCCTCTCACTCTTGCAGGATCGGCCGGAGCACTGTTTGTTGCTTACCTCCTTTTCCCCCCCATCTGGTCTGTTATTTCTTATAACCTCCGAGGTTACCAAGGTAAGTAGAAGATTATATATGTCAATCTATAAAGAATCTGCATAAGAATCAGAAAATTGAGTTCTTAGTTTCGGCTTTAGTAGCATAAATGTTTTCTGCTGTCAATAGGGCATATTTTTCCTCGCTTGTTAGGCTCTATAAATAAGGATTTGGCTAAAGGCTTTGGTTTTGGTAAACTGTAGGTCAGCTTACTGCCGCTCAAACGCTTGATCTCGTAACCTCAAAGAACTACATTTTGATTGATATCCGATCAGAGAAGGACAAAGACAAGGTTGGCATTCCTCGCCTTCCTTCTAGTGCTAAGAGCAAACTGATTTCCATTCCGTAAGTAGCTTCATTTCCTCCACCTCATAACCTTCCATTTTACTTTGTACATTTATTTTTTCCCCTTTAACTTCGGTGGAATGTGTAAGATTTTCAGCTTTCTTCTCACATTGTCTTTAAATGTTTTGCCTAATGTCTTTCAGCTTGGAAGAACTACCTAGTAAGCTGCGGGGCGTTGTCAAAAGCACGAAGAAACTAGAGGCCGAAATAGTAGCTCTAAAGATTTCCTATCTTAAGAAAGTTAATGAAGGCTCTAACATCATCGTCTTGGACTCGTGAGTACTTCCGTCGCTCTCATTGCTCATGTTCAACTTTTCCATTTCAACGAAACCGAACTTCGTTTATATGAACTATCTACTTTGTTCTCTAACCCCTTGACATATATGTAGGTACTCGGATTCAGCAAAGATAGTTGCTAGAGCACTAACTAGTCTCGGCTTCAAAAACTGTTGGGTTGTGGCTGATGGATTCTCCGGTGGCAGAGGGTGGCTGCAGAGTCGTTTAGGGACGGATTCCTACAACTTGTCATTTTCAGAGGTCCTTTCTCCATCGCGAATCATTCCGGCAGTGAAACGTTTTGGAACAACCAGTTCCACAGCTTCGTCCGGTCAAAAATTACTTCCCGAATGACATATCTTAATCATGAAAGCAAGACAAATATTCGCTCTCAATGTGCATAAAATGTTGTCTACTAAGTAGTCTCATCTAGTCATTTTGTTAATTCTTTTGATGAAGTATAAGCAGTGGTAGTTTTTGTTGTCTACTACTATATATGCGAAATGGAAACGGGTTAAATTTGCTTTTGTTCCATGGATGAGCTTATTCAAGCTTTTCATTTCATTTTCTTGTTTTTTGCTGTCATTTTATCATACAAAAAAGAAAAATCATTTCCATGTACTTTTTATAAGTTATTATCTTCCAACTCTCGAAGCAAGTTTTGTACCTTTTGGTAGTAATGGTGTTCGAGAAGAGAGAAGTATAACCTCCAGACCAGTGAATTAATTTTTCCTGCATTTTGGGTATTGGGATTTCACGAAGGTAATGGGTTTTAAGACCTTCAAAATGGTTATTAGGAACTTTAGGGCTTACGAGTTTAATACCAGTGCGATGCATGGGGAAGGAAGAAAAAAATGTATAAAAAAACTGAGTATTATATAATAAAAGCAGTTGGTTAAAATAAATATTATAATTATAATAAGTATAATTTTTCTCAAAATCTCTCCCAATAATGAAGATCAAAATCAAAATGACAATAGTACTAACAATAATAAAAATGAAAACAAAAGCAAAAAAATAAAAAAAAATTCTTCTGTAGTCATACTCATTTAAAGAAAAAAAATTAAAACAAAAATAAAACAAAAAAAAAAAAAAAGAACAAAAATCTTTAGATTCAAAAGAACCGAAAAAAATTAACCCCAATAAAAAATTATAACAAAATAAAATATATATCACATTTTCTCCTTTTTTTTACTGTTTAAAAAAAAACAAATTTTTTTCAGGTTATATACATGCAAAAACGTTCAAAAAAAAGATTTTTAAAATATTAAACAAAACAAACAAAAAAGACACACAAAAAAAATGCATAATTCTTTAAAAAAAAAAAAAGGAGGGTCTTTAAAAAATAGATCAAAAGACACAAAAAAACCCCAAAAAAAAATCCAAAATAAAGATAAATAATTTAAAGTAAAAAATCTTTTAAAAATCAAAAAAAGACAAAGTAAGCAAAAACACAATAATGTGATAATCCTTTTTCATATTGTGGGAATGTTATTTCACTGTGTTTAGTTATATACGATAATGTAATATTTTTATTATTTTTTAAAAAATGAACAATTTTTAGTATTTTAGGCCTCCTTTGGTTTGTTTTTTTAAAAGATAATTACTTATAATTTTTGTTAATTTTTTTTAAAAATAAAAATTAAGATGAAAAATTTAAGTTTCAATTAGAATATCAAATAGCTAAGATTATACACATCTTACTTTCAAAAAGAGAAAATTTATGCATACTTATCAAAAAATATATATATATATATACAGATATATCTTGTACTGTTTTTCAAATGTTAAAAAAAAAAATCAAATACCTAATTAATATTTTTTTTAACGAAAATACCTAATAAACTTTGAAAGTTTAATTCAAAAATTAAACCAAAAGAATTTTTAAAATAAAATTTTGAAATTTAAAAAACAAAAGAAATGGAAGACCCATCACGTTCGGCCAAAATAAATGGAAGACCCATTGCATGTTCGGCCATCATCGTCCTCTTCATCCCGAAACGACACCAAAATGTTGAAAACGACAGGTTTCTCTCTGATAACTAATGGCCTTCTCCACAGCATTCTGGCAAGGCTCCCGGCAAAGTCGTTCGCATGGGCGCCGTGCGTGAGCAAGTCGTGGAATCAAATCTCTTCCCAGGTCCTCTCTCGCCCCAAGCTCGCCTCTGCCTTCTCTCTCGATCCTTCTTCGCAGGTAAACCACCACCTATTTTCCACTTCATTCATGTTTGTTTCCCGAGAAAATTAAAAACAAAAAAAGTTGAGAACTTGTGATCAACAGGTTGCTGTGGCTCAATTTGTCCTTCGCCGACGGGCAATCGCCGGTGGTCACAGGGAATCGAAGAGGGAGGGACAAGAAGGCAGTGGGTGCACAATGCTCAATCACTGTCAGACAGAAAGAAAATGCAAGGTTGGGTGACGACGGGGCTGCAATGGTGGACTACGACGGTGGTGGGCTGCGACAATGGTGATGGGATTGGCGACGGTGGGGCTACGACGGAGATGATGGTCTGCCGGTGGTGGGATTGGCAATGGCGGGGCTGCGACGGCGGGGCTGCGATGAAGACGGTCGTCTGCGGGTGGTGAGCACTGTAGCAAAAATTACTGTACAAAACTGTACAAAACTATAGCAGAAGAAGAAAAAATAAAAATAAAAAAAAAAAACCAAAAAACACTGTTACTTCATGTAGAAAGAACAGTGCAACCCTTACTCTCTTTTAGTATAATAGTATAATTTGGAACACCACGTTCCAACGGGAATTTTACCTATTTAACTCTAAAACTCCAAAGTCTAGATCTCATATTTTCTCTCTTAAATTTTCATGAAATTCAAACTCTAAAGGTTCATAATTTTCTTATTATTTCAAGTTGAAATGAAATGATTCTTGTGTGTCATGAGGCAAACGAAACAAGATTGATATTACACTTTTTTTTTCCCCAAACACATTTCAATTTTGTATAGTATTCTTTATATCACAATTCGTTTCCAATCTACATTTCAATCAAACACACATTTCCATTCCACTTACAAAATTTTGACTATGACTATTGTTTCAAACAAGCTCTTATAAATGATAAATTAGTTGAGGTGGTAACTTTTGCCACCCCTTTAAATGTAGACTAGTTGAAACGCAGACGCCAATAGACAAATAAAACAAACTAAAACAAAACAAAAAATAATAAAAAATTTATTTGAAATTATTACGTGATGGGCTTAGAACCCGCACGAAATAGATAAACAAAACAAAGTAAAATAAAACAAAAACATTAAAAAAAATTAATTAAAAATTGATTTTTTAAATTTTTAAAAATTATATCGGTCACACTACAGCATGAGAGATAAGGATGATAATGTCTTTCGTCCTTTTAAATAAGGGTAATAGATATATACATATATATGAACATTTCTCTTAAAGAAAATGGTTGGTAGTTATTAAAATAAATGATATGTTGATTAATAAATGATTGATCATCAACTTAATCACTAATTGACCGTAAATTATTCATTAACCTTGATTAAACATTTAATGTCGTCAATCAATTAATAATGAAAGATCTATACGAAAACGGCTCCTTTTAGAGTCATTGTTATTAAAAATCCTGAATTACTTGAAATTAATACAAGAGAGCATCTATTGACACATCTCTGTTTACTCTCTATCTCTGAAAAAATGGTATTGCTATCTAAACTTCGCTCCAAGTGGAGACTTCGAGTTCATATTCGATCATCTAAAAGACGTGGTGTGTGCTATTCATCGGACTTGAGCAGTGGCGGAATTGAAATGTACGTGACATCGGTAAAATTAGAGTCGACGATATTCGAGAGCTGGAAAATGAGCTTGGTTGCCTCAAGTCCAAAAGCTATGGTCGTAGACTCGTAGCTTCGGCAATTTTGGGGGAATTCGTGATGAACTGCTTGAGTAAGACTTTAGAATTTATGGACAAAAATCAAGTGTCAGGCTCTTTTGTTTTAGTTGTCAGTTGTCACAAACTCGATGCCTTGTTGTCACGCTAAAAAATAAAAAATATATACAAAAAAAAGTGTCTAGTTGTTATGTTTGTCCACTGTTGAAAAAATAAATAAATAAATAAAACTTGTAAGATTATTACCAATGATAAAAATATAGACAACTTCCTGAATTATCTGTAAATAGGGATTCTCCATACAAATACAAAGGGTAAATATATTTTTATCAGAGTATCTGTGAAATATCCATACTTTCCGAATATCCATTTTTTTTCCTTCATATTTTACCGAAATATCCAGATACATACTGATATTTCAACGGATATATATGTTAAATATCTACTAATATCTATGTATATAAAATAAAAATGAAGAAAAAGACTTAAAAAAGAAATAAAGAGTATTATTTTTTTAGTAAATAAAAAATTCGCATGCTCTCTATTTTGTGATATTGTATTGTCAACATTATAACAATAATAAACCCTAAGTTCAATATAACTTTTTTTTAACCTTTACGTGAATTATTTCTTGGGAAAAAAATATTACTTATTTCAAGATGGCAACTTATATTTTTGAACTCCAAGGAGTTCATTTTGGTATAAAATTTTAAATATATGAAGAATATTTTATTTAATTATACATCCTATAAGCTTTCATTGCTACGGTAAAATATTATGAAATCTAAAATTTGTACTTAATAAAGTTGTTATTCTATCAATATATTTTGTTTTTATACTAAGCCGTTATAATTTAATTGTAAAAAATAGATCAAATTATGTCTTATTTAGTTTTTTTTTTTTCATTTTTTATAATTTCACTTGAAATTTTCAAATTTTTAATATAAATATTCGTCATTTTTTTTTTCATTTTTATTGACATCGACCTAGATATCGACATTATCCGCTAATATTTTTGTAAAACCAAACTCTCAATATTTTTATAGACATCGATATTTTCATAATTGATTATTATTCGTTTCTATTCTCTAACATTGCCAATGAATAAGGGTGTACCAAAAAAACTTTGATCATGTAAGGAATCAGTAGAACAAGCTTAGACAAGTTGCGATTTTTCACCCCATATTTTTTGGAAAAGGTAAAAAAAAAATAATTTGTTTAACATATTAATTTAATTTCAATTAAATTGTACTTTCTTTATTATATTTTTATCTTTTTCTAAAAATTAATAAAAATTATAATTATTTTTAAAAAGGCAACCAACTCCTATTTAAAAATTTCAACTTTAACTAACTATCTAAACAGATACTAAATTATTGCAATGATCCATGAATTATTTATGAAGATGTCTTTAATCCTCAAATTTTTTTTTTTCATTGATTGGTCCATAAACTTTCTTAATTTTATTTTAATTTAATTTTTTAAAAATTAATTATAATTTTTATTAATTTTGTAGGGAAAGACAAAAATTGTTACCAAAAATTTAAGTTAAACAATGGGCAGAAGACATGCCAAACAACGATTGTAGTAGATGTAAGTCGTAACCAATCCAAGCCATACCCGACACCTAACAAAACCACCTTCATCCTCATCTTCTTCTCCATCCTCAGTCACACTCAAGTCAAATTATTCTCTCCTATAAGCATCTTCTCTCTCTCTCTCTCTCTCTCGCAGAGCACATCCAAGCACCGAAAATGGCGTACAAGTCCCTTGACGCCGTCACCGCCGCCGACATAGCGGCTCTCGGAGTCGCACCCGAGGTCGCCGAGAAACTCCATGGGAGGATCGCCGAGGTCGTCCGTAATTACGGTCCTGCACTCCGGACACGTGGCGGGAGATCTCGACCCGGTTCTCTCACCGGACCTCCCCTTCGCCCTCCACCAGATGATGTTCTACAGCTGCTACACTGACTTCGGACCCGACCCGCCGGCATGGATTCCCGACCCGTAAGACCACATCTCTCTCTCTCTCTCTGTGTCGATCGACAATTGCCTTTTTTTTTTTTGTTAAATCCAATTCTTGGTTTTTCTTGGATTGCTTTAGAGAGACTGTTTGTTTCCTCGGAAAAAGTTATCTTTTTTTTATGGAAGTACTGAATAGGATGATAGTATTAACGTTAGTTAACTCGAAAAAATGAGTTCTTTCTCTCAACAAAACAATACTCACTTTTTCAATCCAATTCTTGGTTTTTCTTGGATTGCTTTAGAGTGATTGTTTGTTTCCTCGGAAAAAGAATAATCATTTTACGGAAATACTGAATAGGATTTAGTGGTATGCATAGGATGATAGTATTAACATTAGTTAACTTTTCACCCTCTTTTTTGTGGGTTTTTAAAAGGTTGAATATTCATTTTTGATAGCCAACCAGCTTAGGTGATATTATGGATTTGAAATGCTTATGTTCTTGAGAAGGGTCTACTGTTTGAGTTCAAAGTTTTCTCGTGAGAAATCGCAATTGTTTGTTCCTATCATGTGATTTTATTGAAATGAAATGCCTTGTTGTATTGAGTAGGGAGGCGCAATTTCAACGAATGTTGGCAAGCTATTGGAAAGGAGAGGAAAAGAGTTTTGGGTTTAAGGTATAAGGATCCCATATCGAATTTTTCTGATTTGCAGGAATTTTCAGTCGCAAATCCCGAGGTGAGGTAGCATGGTGAATGTTGTATGCTGTTTTTCAGTTTGGAAATGCGCCTAATGTATAGAGACTTATCTGCTAATAATGGCGTTTCATTTGTCAGGTTTATTGGCAAACAATATTTGATGAGATGGATGTAAAGTTTTCTAAGCCCCGGAATGCATTTTCCGTGAGAATTTGCCAGAGGAAGGGCAGGTTCTGCATCCAGGAGGTCAATGGCTTCCTGGAGCATATTGAATCCTGCAGAAAATTGTTTGAGTGTAAACCATAAGAGGAGTCTGGTGATGCAACGATAGTATGGCGCGATGAAGGGAAGGATGATCTGCCTGTGAACCAAATGACACTTGCGGAATTGCGTTCAGAAGTCTGGTATGATACTCCATTTCCTGTCATCTTTGTTGCGTCATTCTTGTATTTTATGTATAGATGAATTATCCATGCCCAGTTTGTTATGTATTTGGGAACAAATTTTCTTCAAAATCAAGAATTCTTGAAAGATGTGTTAGCCGATTTTATTTGCAATATATCTCCTGGAAACTTGTTAAAGCCTGATCAGTATTGGTTGGTAACCCTAGATTGTCATTTTGTTACCATGACTTTCAGTACATATTGTAACTCGGTATGCCCCATAACCATATGGTACTTGTTATATATTTGGATAAATAATAATTTTCATTTCTTAAACTATAGTTTTGTAGTTTAGTTTCCAACCTGGTACGTTGATACTTAAACAGCAATTTCCACTAGATTTTTCCAGTTTTACACTGATGTGTTCTCATTAAAAAATGTGAACAAAGAAATTGGTTGAAAGAACTGACATTTTGATCGGAAGAGGAGAATCTGTCATCTCCTACGAACTGGATAACTGTGATAAGAAATTACTGGAGAGTGGGAGTGGAAAATATTTTACCTGATTTTCTCATCCTCTTTATGTCTCCTCTTCTGTGTTGCCTTGTCCTTCAGCTAGCTTTTATTGCTGTTGATGGGTTGGGAATCATATGAGGGTAAAGAATTCTTATTAAGGCCAAATTTAGACCATACGAGCGTCCTATCGGAGCTAAAAAGATGTGTGATATTCGCAAATTTAAGACAATTGCATTTGTGGGATTCACTATTAGGCTACTAGAGGTTCCATCCTTTAACTTCTGTTATGAGGCTAGGCATGCTAGTAGATGTTTCTAAAACCAACGAGTATAACTCAATTTAACTTGCTTTGGAGATTTTGATGTGGTATATCTAATTCTAAATAATTTTCTATTAATAAATATTTTCTTGATGTTCCTTGGAATATTTAGGAAAAAGAAATTTTTTCGACTGTTTGTATATATATATATTTTTTATAACTTGAAGTTCACTTGGTTGTACTTTGAAGGTTAGTTGCTCACGCACTCAAAGAACTGGGTTTGGAGAGAGGATCTGCAATTGCAATTGATATGCCAATGAATGTCCATTCAGTCGTTATCTACCTAGCTATTGTTCTTGCAGGCTATGTTGTGGTATCTATAGCTGATAGTTTTGCTGCTCGTGAAATATCAACAAGACTAACAATATCAAAAGCAAAAGCCATATTTACACAGGTTGTTACACTTATATGGAAGTCCTAAACGTCTATCTTGATTCCTCGATCTTTTTTCTGGATCCATCTGAATTTGCTCCGTGTGAAGACTTTAGATCCATTTGGTTCTCAAGCTTCCTTCCATGAATTAAAGTTTGTGATATTCAATTCTCCCCTCCTTCTTGGACAAGGTAAATATTGTGTTTCTAGAATTTATAGGTCATTTTGGGGGAAATACAAAAAAAGGTAAAGGAAAAGACTTGAATTAAAATGTAACTAGATTGATATTAAAAAGTAAAGTGAAAATTTGAAATCACCAATGAACCTTCAATTTCAATTTATGTCCATGAACCTCTGAAAATATAAGTTTGAAAGGGAATCTTACAGTTTTGTTCTCTTAATTTTCTCCAATCCAGTACGTTTTTTTGCCTAATACCTTTTGCTCATCACTTCTTCATGGGCTTCAGCATACCTGTCTTTGTGTGAATCTATTTCCCTTTTTTTAATTTATTTTTCCCTCCATAACTATAATTTTTAATTTTTAATTCCTTTCCTCTTGTGATCAGGATCTGATCATTCGTGGTGAAAAAAGTATACCCCTATATAGGTGAAGTTCTCTTCATTAATGACCATCTGGCAACTTTTTTGTCTTTTCTTGTGCTGCCTTCTCCGTTTTATCTCACATTATTGCTTCAATTGTGCAGTCGAATTGTGGAAGCTCAGTCTCCGATGGCAATTGTGATTCCTACAAAGGGTCTAGCTTTAGTACACAATTACGTCATGGTGATATTTCTTGGCATGATTTTCTAGAAAGCGCAAAAGATTTCAAGTATATCCCTCATTCCAGCTTGATATGTGTTTACTTTTAAGTATGCGTTTGATGTCATTTGTCTACCTAGAACTGCTGAATCCTGAATGATCTTTGCAACTTAAAATAGAAACAGAATCATTCTTCCTCAGTTCTTAAAGTTTCATGATATCGCATGTCCAAAATTTTGTACTTTGGATAGACTTTGAATGTTGTTCATTCATACAGATTAAAGTTAAATCTTTGAATGACTTGGGGGAGAAAGTAACAGAAAAATGAACTATGTTGGAGTTTGGATCAAGTATTTGATAATGCGGAGAGTTTTCAACATAATTGTTACAATATAACGATTTACTGAATCAAGCAGTATGTAATATTATGAGATTTTTTTTTTTTTTCCCGTCTTCTTTTCACATTTGGAAAACAGTTCTATCCAAATTTTGTTACAGCTGGCATAAGAAGCAAACTTGCAGTGCATGTTAAAGGACAAGAGTTTCATTTCTAAGGCTATGTTTTTCTGATAATTTCAATCTTATATTTCAATTTTCTGTGATCAAATATGCAGAAAATGTGAATTTGCTGCTGTAGAGCAACCAGTGACACATTTACAAATATCCTCTTCTCATCTGGAACTACAGGTAATTTTAAATTTCAAACCTCTTACATTTTTATCTGCAACATGGAAATTCCTATTTTCTTGACTGGAAATTATTAATTAATGTAGTAATGCAAAGGTTTGAAAATTTCTTCCAAGTCTTCATAATGATGAAGCGAAATTTTCTGTAGTTCTGTCTACATTCTTGCAGTTAGAGCACGAGGACAGGTAGTTCTTAAAAGATTGTAACCAGAAATCTGGTTCTGAGATCTGTTGTTAATTTAATTTCCTAGGTTTCTTTCTAAGTGGGGTTTTACAAAATCCGTCTCTTGTTGCATTGTTTAAATGTTCTGGTATTCTTCTGATTCAGGTGCTGCTTCTTCCAGTTGTTAAGTTTCATGATACAGACTTCAAAATCGACCAAAAATACTACACAATCTTAACTGGGTTTAATCTTGGTTTAGGGGAGCCAAAGGCAATTCCATGGACCCAGGCAACTCCTTTTAAAGCTGCGCCGATGCATGGTGCCATATGGACATTCAGAAGGGGATGTAGTTGCCTGGCCCACTAATCTCGGGTGGATGATGGGTCCTTGGCTCGTGTATGCTTCACTGTTAAATGGGGCTTCCATTGCACTCTATAATGGATCTCCACTTGGTTCTGGCTTTGCCAAGTTCATACAGGTAAATGATGATTTAGTTGTCGGGATCATCAAATTTTATGGTTTAGTTTGATCTGTGGTTCTTTGCATCTCTTGGGGATACATCTCCTGCAAGTCATGAAGGTCAATCCCATGATTACATGAGACCCATATGTTCGATAACACAAATAAATTATCATTATCGTACACATTAGGAAATGGGCGATTTTGACTGCTTGCTCCTTGGTACGCACCTAATACCTATGGCGATTCCGCTATTGCCAATTATGGTTGTTTACTGTTGCTTGGTACATAGAACAAAAAGAATGACGCAACCTTCCAATCCTACCACCACAGCCCAATCACTGGGGCACAGATTTCCTGCTTTTACCCGCTAGGTAGTAAGTAGCTCCAAACACACACTCATGAAATATGTTTATAAAGTTTTTAAATAAGACAAGGGACCTTGGCCAGTTTTTTGTATCAAATTGCCTTGAATTATTTTAGATACCAATATGTGCACAAAAATAGTTTAACCTAACACAACATGCATTGTCAAAGCAACAAATTTTTAGCTATAAGTTTATCATGCATATGCATACTGATATCTCTCTATGTTTTGTTGTTTTAGACTTTTTTTAAAAAGAAATATAGTTTTTGCTTAATTTACTCTCTTCTAATTATCTAGGATGCTAAAGTAACAATGTTAGGAGTAATCCCAAGTATTGTACGGACATGGAAAGTTCAAATTCCGTTAGTGGCTATGATTGGTCCACCATCCGGTAAGTATTCACAATATTTTCCATCATGGCTTTTGGTAAACTAGTTTTATTTGCACACACTTTTGTAAATGCAAACTAGTGGATTTTTTACCAAACCTAATTCTTTCAAGCTTCGTATTCTTTCACCTTGTCTTTTAGTTGTTTTGGCTCTACTGGTGAAGCATCAAATGTAGATGAATACCTGTGGCTGATGGGGAGAGCTCGCTACAAGCCTGTTATCGAGTATTGTGGTGGTACAGAGATTGGTGGCGGATTTGTTACTGGTTCCTTATTACAGGCTCAGTCATTGGCTGCTTTTAGCACACCAGCCATGGGCTGCAGTTTGTTTATTCTTGGCAGTGATGGTTTTCCCATTGTAAGCACCAATCAACTTTACGATTGTAGGGAAAGTGCAAAATAAGTCTAAAGAAATACGTCTTGCATGTTTGGATGTTACAGTGTTGAATTCCACTAGTATATAAAATCCCTGCATTTATTTATTACGAGTTGCTTGTGATTTATCCAAAAAGATTTAGAAGGTTTGATTATGTAGTGTAAAGTATAATTCAGGGCATTCTCTTGGTAGGATTATAATCATCTACTTATTGTCCTTTATTCTTTGTAACTTTCCATGCTTTGGCTCAATGAACCTTGTATGGTAAAATTTGCTCACATTTGTGATCACCGTTAATGTTATCAACACAGTCTCTTACAAGTGTCCTCGTACTGCACACCATAAAATATTTTTTTGGGATTTCTGTTGTATTTTCGCCTGATTCTCAACTTCTCTTGGTCACGATACTTTGATGACAGCCAAAGAACAAACCAGGGATTGGTGAATTAGCGCTTGGTCCTGTCATGTTTGGATCTTCCATGACTTTGCTGAATGCTGATCACTACGATGTCTATTTCAAGGGAATGCCATCGTGGAATGGAACGGTAATAAGATTTCTTCTCACTTTCATCCTATCGGTATCTTTTGAATTATTCATGAGTTCCTTGATGCAGGTTCTAAGAAGGCACGGAGACATGTTTGAGCTTACATCTAGGGGTTACTATCGTGCACACGGTCGTGCAGATGATACAATGAATCTTGGAGGCATCAAGGTATGCATTCTGTACTAAAAGCTTGTATATCTTATGGGAATTCATGTAGAGATTTATGCTTGCATGTGTATAAAGTGAACTTCCCACCGATCATCTAGAGTAGGTAATTGATTTCTTGGTCTCTTCTGTAAATTTTCCTTGTCGTTTTGAACTATCAAAACAACCTCATCACACTTGAAACATCGGAGATAGTTCGCTTAGTGCACTTACTGAGTCCAGTAGAGAAAAAAGTCACATTCTTGTTAGTATGGTCAGTATGAACTGATGCATTTTATATGTCTGAGCAGGTGAGTTCTGTCGAAATTGAACGCATCTGCAATGAAGTCGACAACAACGTCCTTGAGACAGCTGCCATTGGAGTGCCGCCTCCTGCTGGTGGACCTGAGCAGTTGGTGATTGCCGCTGTATTCAAGGACCCAGATTACCACACAACCGCGGACTTGAATCAACTAAGGATGTCTTTCAACTCCGCCGTGCAGAAGAAACTAAATCCTTTATTCAGGGTACTGATTTTCGCTTACTGCTCATGGTTTCAATTCTGTTACATTGCATTCAAACGAAAAATGCAATGAAGTACTTGCTGTTTGTACAGGTTTCTCGGGTTGTGCCTCTCCAATCTCTTCCAAGAACAGCAAGTAATAAGGTCATGAGAAGGATTTTGCGCCAGCAATTTGCCCAGTTTGACCAATCTTCTAAGATTTGATTTACTTGGCTCTTTTTTCTTTTCTTTTTCATTTTTTTAATAGAGAGGAATGATTCCTTTTTTAGTCAAATGTAGAATGACAAATTGTTACAAACTGAAATAAATTTATTTTCACTCATCACACATTCTAATAGAAAGGCGCAGTAGTTGTCTTTTTGCCTGCCTCCCTGTGTTCTCTCTATTGTTTATTTACCTAATTTTTCCTAATAAAGCATGAGGTATAACATTTAAGAAAAAGAGAAATTGTAACAAATAACATATTTCATATGTACTTTTAAAATTGATGATATATTTTTTAGAAGATAATAAATTATAACATATATCTACTTTTAAAATTGATAATATATTTTTTAAAAGATGATAAATTATAACATATATTTTTTAGAAAATCCAAGATTTTCAGGAAAATCCTTGGATTTATTAGAAAATAACATATTTTCAGTTAATTTTTAATGATAAATTTATGTACATAATTTCATATTAAAAAGAGAAAGAGAGAGGAGGAGTGAGAGGAGGAAAGATAAGGGGTTTTATTTTATATTATATAGTCATATATTTGATTATGTTATTTTATATTATATTTGAAATTTTATATTATAATTTACTATTACTTTCTTCAAAAATATTATTTTGGTCTTTCTCCCAATAAAATATTAACGTGTACAAAAGAAAACACTATATCAATACTAATTTTTTTATGGGCCAAATTTTTGTACTGAAATTGGCATTTAATAATGATGATGAATTTAATTCTAAAAATTATGCAATACATTGCTGTGTAGAGCGTAATTTCGTAAATCAAAAAAAAAAAAAAAAAAAAAAAAGGAGCTTTTGGAACAAATGTCCAAACTTATTTTAGCTGAATTTTTATCTTTTTATGAAAGTTAATAAAAAATAATAACTATTTTTTAAAAAATTAATTAACTCCAACATTAAAATTCTATTTAAAATATTTATTCTTAAGGCAAGCAAAATAAAACATTATCTGAAATCCTTAACAAATAAATAAAAGAATACCTTTGTTTTATGTGGTTAACAAATGGAGAATCTGTGATAAAGCCTATTTCTATATACCCTATCAGTAGAGCTCTATTTAAGACTATTAAAATTCAAAGGATGTACAACAACTAAAATAAATATTGATATATAGGATTGTAGCTAAAAAAAAAAAAAAATTGAATTCCTTATTTTTAATAATTTTTTAATTAAAAATGAAATTTCAAAAAATAAAAATAAAAATGATCTGAAGGCCATTGATGGAAGGTCGTCGGGGGGGGGGGGGGGGGCGCGGCCAATAGGGTTCGGGGAGGGAGGGTGAAGGGATTTTACCGTTTGGCGATTTTGCAAGCGGGAAGGGGTCGACGGCTTTTTTTTAGGGGGGGGGGGGTGTTCATCATGAGTCTAGTGATTTCGCAAGTGGGGGGTGGGGGGTGGGGGGGTGCAGGTCTGGGTCACCGCCAGTAGGGGTGATTTTGCTGTCACTGGAAGCGGAAATCGCCGCTGTAGGAGACACCAATGGAAGGGTTAGATTTTTTTTTTTTTTAATTCTTGCTTTGATTTTTAATTTTTAATTTCTCAGTTTTGATACTATGAGCTAAGGTGCGTAATAGTTATCGTACATAAATAAAATCTCAACCGTTAAAATACATCAAAAGGTCTATAAAATAGGCTCCATTGATAGGGTATATAAAAGGGTTGAACTATAATTTTTCCTGGTTAACAAAGGGTAAGACTACGGTAAATATCCTATCAGTAGAGTTCCTTTGTAAGCCGTTAAGACGTAATCAAATGGCTAAGATTTTGCTTGTGTACGATAGTTATAATGCATCTTACCTTATAGTAGTATATGACTACGAAATTAAAAAAGAATTAAAAAAAACCCAACTTCATCAATGGAGGGGGGTAGGTTTCCGTCGCTAGGTTGAGGGGGGCCGACGGCTCCAAGTCAGCTGGAGATCACACAGGATGGAGGGGGCTTCTCACCGGAGGTCGTATCACTATAGATCACAAGAGAGGGGGCTTATCGCTGGAGGTTGCAAGCGAGGGGGGACTTCCTACCAGAGGTTGCATGTCGGGCGGGGGACGATTTCGTTTGCGGGGGTGATTGCGAGTGGGTGATCGTAGGGGGTGGCCAAACCCAGATCACGAATGGGTGAAGGGTGATCAGGGCATGAACCCAGATCGGAAACAAAATCAGTAGTGAAGGAAAGGGTGGTGGGCAGCTTGGGAGAAGGCAATTTCCGACGGGTGAGGTTGTGGGTCCAAGGCCGGTGGGTGTTGGGAGGTTGTTTGAGGCGGGGGGTAGGGGATGATAGTGGAAGGTCAGCAGGGGTGGGTGCCTTCTCCATTTTTTTTTTTTTTGTTTCACTTACTCTATAATACTATGTAATAGTACATACAATAACTCATATACACCTATAATTTATATACCATCCAATTAAATCTCAATGGTTTAAAAAGGAACTTTATCATAATGATTGGTAGTGACTCTCAAAGAGCCTCTACCACAGCTCTTCCTGTAAACAAAATGCATGTCATTTCATCTCTCTCTCTGTTTTTTTTTAATGGTGGAAAAGTATTTTTAAATTGGTGCAAAAAAAACAAAGGATCCGTTTAGTTAATGAGTTGAGTTTGAGATGAGATGAAATTTTTAAGTTTAAATTAAGTTGACTTTTTAAGAAATAGTTATAAACTTTATTGATTTTTTAGAAAAAGATAAAAATTAAGATAAAAAATTTGAATTGAATTTGAGTGAAATTGTGTCAGTGGATATGAGAAGTTTAACACCCTAAAAATGAATGAATAAATAAAGAGGCAGTCAGAAAAAGGTTGCGCTTCCTCCCAATAAAATAAAAGAAAAAGAATAATAAAAAAAATGGTGCGCTATGCGCATCCTTGCGTAGTGTAGCAGGACGGCGCTGTATTAGAAAAACACAAGGCGTCTGGATTATCGTCTTCCTCTCTCCCTCTCCAGCTGCCTTGCCTGCGAGGGACAACCGACCGAACCGCCTTGGTTTCAGAGCTCCCTCTCCCTTCTTACATGGTGTCCTCATCTCATCCCAATTAGGGCTTTTCTTCCTCCCTATTAGGGATTCTCACTCCTCCCAACAATGGCCTCCCTTTGCCTCTCCAAACCCAATTTCTCGACCCCTTTTCTCGGCCACAAACTGTATACTCTCTCTCTCTCTCTATATATGTGTGTGTGTGTGTGTGTGTGTAATATGTATGTGTTAGAGTATATATATTCTTTTAACTTAAAAATTTTACTCAGCTTCTGAGATTTTGATTTTCTTCTTGCAGTTCGTTTCCCGGGATTACAAGGAAGAATTGCATCGTTTTGGCAGGCCCTCGGTGTGCTGTGGGTACACCTTATGGTGGTATTATTCATCAATTTCTTTCTTAAATTTATTTTTCCAATTAGTACTTTTACAAAGTGTATATATATATGTGTGTGTGTGTGTGTGTGTGTGTGTGTGTGTGTGAATATACACAGAAATTATTTTTATTTATTTATGTATTATTAACCTGAAATTCAGGTTATAGCTTTGATTCCTTTCTCTAATGTCATTGTTTCAGAGATAAATTCAGTTATGTGTATACGAATTCACTATTTTATTTATTTTTTTTTTATTTTTGCCGTTTTTGCCTCAACTGTTAGTAAATTGCACTAAGACAAATAGTTTATTGATTACCTAGTCTTTGTTATCCCTTCTGGGTTAGGATGTGGCTGTCATTTGAATATCTGGTTAATTGTTTTTATTGAAATGGCAATCTTGAACAGCATTGTGAACTCCTCTACCAAATCGTAACACTTATGAACGATCTTCTAATTCCGTAATATGCCCTTGATTCTTCGGTAATATTTTGGGACAACTGCCTATTCTTTTGAAGATTTACATGTATATCTTCGGTTTATCTGAATCGCCACGTTATTAGTTGAATGCACAGTTGCTATAAGTATAACCTTGTTTTGATCGTTAAATGTGTTTGCTTCACTTTCTTGGTCCAGCAGTGTTTATCATATTCAATATGAGCATAAACATTCAATGATAACAGTCATGAAATATCATGATTGTGAATTGTGATAACTTATTTTTCTATTGTACTTTTTGATCAGTTTTGGTGAAACTACTGAATCCTTTATGAGATTAGTTATTTATATTACTGTATGTATTCACTTTGTCCACAGGTAATATCCCGAAATTCCCTAGAGTAAGAGTTTGGGATCCATATAAACGTCTTGGTATACCCCGTGATGCTTCTGAGGAAGAGATTTGGGGATCTCGCAATTTTCTCTTGCAGCAGTATGCCGGACATGAAAGAAGTGAAGAGTCGATAGAAGCTGCCTTTGAGAAAATACTGATGGCCAGCTTCCAGCACAGGAAGAAAACGAAAATTAATTTGAAGACCAGATTGAAGAAGCAAGTGGAGGAGTCTCCACCATGGGTTAAGAACTTGCTGAGCTTTGTGGAACTCCCTCCTGCTGATATAATTTTAAGAAGGTTGTTCCTCTTTGCCTTCATGGGTGGCTGGAGTATTATGAACTCGGCGGAAAGTGGACCTGCATTTCAGGTTTGTTGCAACTTTTGTGCCCTGGTTCAGTCTTAATAATAGAATTGCTGTTATGTCTACACCCGTGCTTTCCTTTCCAAATGCGACATCCTTTCATCATGAGATGGATATGAAAGACATTTGGCAATCCAATTTCAATATTTTGATAGATGATCTTTATTGGAAAGGATAAGACGTATGGAATATGACAGTGTTTTAGTTTCAGATTTCTTTTCTTGTGAATATGACTAACCTGTACATGGACGAAAAACGGCATAAATATGATTCACAAATGCTGAGGTTTTGTTCTTGGCTGAATTCTGTTTTAGAAATTGTCTCTAGTCTTCTGTTGTTCCGACACTGAAATCCATCTTCCCAGGCACAGTAAAATTTGATTTTTTGGCTTGATCATTCTCCAAGCTTTTTATAGGGGGTACTTGATAATCCGTTTCTTTTAATAATTAACTCAATTATTCAGGTGATTTATATAACGATCATACATTTCCTTGTTTCTCTAATAAATGGAATATGCCTTAAATGCAGGTGGCAATCTCCTTGGCGGCTTGCATATATTTCCTCAATGAGAAGACAAAGAGCTTGGGCAGAGCGTTCATTATTGGGTATGTTAGTGAGTGAATCCAGTGATCGTTTTCCTGAAGTTTTAATCTCTCTTTTCTGTTGCTCCCATTTCATACCAATTAATTGCATATGGTGGTTTGCACCCTTTGCTAAGTGTTTGGTCTTCTCTCCTTGCAGTTTTGGAGCTCTGGTAACCGGTTGGGTGTGTGGCTCTTTGTTGGTCCCAAATATTCCGTCGGTTCTCTTACACCCGACTTGGACCCTCGAACTCGTGACATCTCTAGTAGTTTATGTCTTCTTGTTTCTTAGTTGCACTTTTCTCAAATAAAACTCAAACCTTTATCATGACTTGGGATTTCTCTGTTTTCTGAAAATCCAAATCGGGTAAAGTTTAGCTTTACATTTTTCCATTGCTAATTGAATGATGACATCTCCAGTTTAATAGTTATGAATGAGAAGAAAGACAACTTATCCATTACTTGGAGGCCAAATTTCTTTTCATGAGAGCATTGTACTTGCGTATAATGGAAATGCCAAATCAATGTGTGCTCTCTCTATCTCGCTCTCTCTCTCTCTCTCCCTGCAATTTGCACTGGTGCAACCCAATCTTTTTATCATTTACAAGTTGCACATGAAATTTAAATTTTTGGTATTTGGGCCCCTAAAATTGACAATCCCTGACAATGTAGTCCAAATCGGTATCTTAAGCAAAGAGAATTTGTCCACAGTTTTAACCTTGTGATGATAGAAATTATAAGAGAAAGGGGTTGAAAATCTCCAAAAGCAAAGTTATTTGTTACTCTCATTTCGCAAAAGTGGTGCTTGACCAGCTTTCTTTGCCATGAAGTTTTTCTTTATTTTAGACTTGATTTTTTTGTGTTTTTCCTTTTCTTTTCTCATTATGAAGGTTATAATAAATATATATATATATATATATTTGGTTAAACACTTTCGCCTAAGTTCTTGAACTACAAGGATTAACAGTCATAAAATACTTGTCTGAAAATGCAAATTCTTCCACTACATAATACCCCAAAAATCACCTACAACAAAATAAATAAAATCAACATTACTAGATAATTACCCAAAATCCGGTAATTAAGACAATCTAATCACTAATATAAGCAATACTAAATAAGGAATTAGTCATGATCATCATGGCTGGCCTCTGTAGTACTTGGGGCTTGACCTATTGTTCCTAGTAGCGCAGCAGCCAATGCAGTAGATCACGGTGAGGACAATGAGGACGCAGCCGTTGAAGATGGCCAATTGCCGCCACCCTTTCCTTATGTTGGACAGCACCCCCGCCTTGCACGACTTGCAGTCGAAGCACAGCGTCCTCTGCTCATTGCTCCATGTCTTGCAGTCGGTATCTGGCACCGCCGGCCCCGTCTTCGGGACCACCCAGTAGGTGGCGTTCTTGTACTCGAAGCCGCAGTAGGATGGAGGCTTGCAACAGCCCGACTGTGTACTCACGTATATGCATGGAAAAATATTAGTGAACATGAAAAGTACACACATCTAATTAAAGATTACTTACAACACACAAAACAAATATTAATAAGACAACTTCAGAAATCCACTCTAAAAAAAAAAAAAAACTGAAATTCACAACTTTATAGTATTTCATAACAACAGCACTTGAATTTATAGCACCCGTTTGGGTTGTAAGTTCAAAAATCCATAATTTAAACGGTAAAATCAAATATTTGTTGAAAAAAAAAAGGGTAGAAACAAATTTGAAAAATGGGTTGAAAACGGGTGCGGAACTCACAAGAGTAAATGTGTCCATATATATACAACATATACATCAATAACTTTCAGGTTACGTACACAAGAAAAGTGAATCTAGACATGCCATAATAAAAAGACTACAAATAAGAACAAAATCCAAGACTATGCAGAAATAAAATCTGATAATTGAATACTTCAAAAAGAAAAGAAATCTGAAAAATGAACACTAAAAAGGACTATAAATTAAAACCTGTAATATCCATTTACGCGCATACATACATAAATATATACATACATATATTTATGTATATATATATAGAAAAATATACGTGTAAATACATAAATATATAGATATATATATGTGTGTGTGTAACGTATATATGCATGTACAGTAATATAATGATTGATTAACCTGCGTAGGAGAGAGATTATTCTTGTAAAATTGAGCCTGAGTCTGTCCAACAAAACTGCCATTCCCCAAAGACCTGCAAACCCCGGCATCAGCCAAACAGCTACGAATCCCGCCCCAATTCTTCTCATTGACAACGTAATTCTGGAGCCAGTGCGAGAAATCACCGAGCCGGTACTCCTTATACCCGCGTCCAGACACGGCCTGTCCCAGCCCTTGTTGGTGATGAGCAAGGCGAAAACCGTGAAGGCGATCAGCCCCAAGATCATCACAAACATCACGGTCAAGTAGATGTAGAGCACGGCATTGATCCGGCAGCAGGACCCGACGATGCCGAGGACCGACACGACGACGAAGAACACGCCGAGAAAGAGGAGCGGGGCCTGGATGGCCCTCTGGCAGTCCGAGGAGGAGTGGACGTGGAGGAAGATGGCCGAGGCCACCGCCGCGATCCCCGCCACGAGCGTGCAGCCGTTTAGGAGACCGACGAAGGTGTTGCTCAACCGGAACATGGCGGCGGAGGACGGAGGAAGAAAATTGAGAGAGACAGAGAGAGAGAAAGGGGAATTGGAGAAGAAGGGTGTTTTTTTTTTTTTTTTTTTGTTGTGTTCAAAATATGAGTCGCTTCTCTGGAATGGTAACTGATTTATAGTTTGTGTTTTTTTCATACAAACGGTTGATCTGGGGGGTATGTAAAATTGGGCATGGATTTGGGGTTATTTACGAGAGTGCCATTGTGACCGGTTTTTTTGGATCCGGTTTCGGGTTGATTTGTGCGGGTTTCGATTGCGGTTGACGGTTTTTAAGCTTTTATTGGTCCACGTAAGCGTTGACGGTTGTTTGGGCTTGGTGGAATTACGGGAATGACCCTGGAGTGATTTGGTAAACGGTGGGGCCCGGGGGGCAATGGCCAACTGCGGAAACGAGTCTCGTCGCCCACGTAGTACGGTTTTTGTTTTTAGTGGAGGTGTGGGGGACAGTTTTTTTTTTTTTTTTTTTTGACGTAAATCAACTGCATGAGGTATTTATTTTTAAAAAATAAAAAATCCTTAGAAAAAGTTTTTGGATTATTTTTATTTATATCTGTAAATTTTAGAGTCATTTTTATTTTAGTTTCTGAATTTTAAAACTCACATTTTATCTTTTGAAGTTTGAATTTAACTAGACTTTATCCTTTTTATGTCAGAATTTGAGTTAAAAATAGATGGAAATAAGAAAAATTAGTATTATTAAGCTCATTCTATTAGTATTTTTATTAAAAACAAACGAAAAAAGACAATTACACTTAACTTATCTTTTTTTTTTTTCATGTCTGTTTTTTAATTGAAATTTGATAAAACGATAAAGTCTGGTTTTAAATTCAAAATTTAGAGAGTAAAATGAGAGTTTTTAAAAT
Organism: Ficus microcarpa; assembly: GCA_025413485.1. Lineage (NCBI taxonomy): Eukaryota > Viridiplantae > Streptophyta > Magnoliopsida > Rosales > Moraceae > Ficus > Ficus microcarpa. The sequence goes on along the minus strand of CM046380.1, from coordinate 10,301,751 downwards.
TCAATTAGTAAAGTGTGAGAGACTCTAAAGTTTAAAGTGCAAAGAGGAGAATAATCCAAAATATTCATTAAAAAAAAATATCAAGGCATGAGCCCTTTTGGAGATCGAAGTTTTTTTTTTTTTTTTTTTTTTTGGGGAAAGGTAATCTATTCTATGGTTTTCATGTGTAGCGATCAACTCCAAAAGTCTTCACGATTTGATTTTTGGATGGCTTTTTTTGTTATACTTATTTATTATTTGCACATTTTCTTTTACATTAAAATTTTTAATTCTACTTTTTTGTTGTTTTTAGATCAACTATAAATTTTAATTGAAACTACGTTATTTATAAAATTACTTTTAAAGATAATAATTTTTTTTAAAAGAAACTTTTTGAAAGTCGACCTTGTGTCAAAAAAACTACGTAAAACCCATCCAAAATTATTTCTAAAAGTGTCCTCTAAAGCAATCTATCTATTGACATTTAACCACATAAATAATTTATTATTCAAAAAAAAAAACCACATAAATAATTTAGGATTAAGAATTAGTATTTGTGCGCCGGATTGACACATTTAAGACAGGATTAAAAAACACGAACGTTACATGATCAATAAATGTGTTAATGAACCCAAACACAAAAACATAAAATATTTACTACACGGATGCATGGGTTAGGCTTTGTCCTCTAATCCCAATTCTCCACGTGATCTATTAGATGATTACTAAAAAATGCCAATCAATTATCGACCACACGATTCTGGTGTCCATACCATCATGACGAAGGATCACAAGTGTCTAATGGCAGTATTAAGCTACGAGTGATCGAAAAATCAATGATGTGAGTTCGACAATATGAGTAAACCTGGAAAATTACTTGTAAAGTGATTGACCAATAATGAATCGTTGGAATATGGGCACATGAGTCTGTGGTAATCGCCAATTTACGGAATAAATTTTTTTTTAAGCAAAATCCGATTTCAATGAAGAATTTACATTTTGTTAATAGATGACCAATTTATGAATTGAGCTTAATCTTTAAGTGATTAGTTGACTCATATTCATATGTTATGTCTTTTGATATTCGAATGTGTGAGATTCATAAATAAAATTTGATATTTTTGATATATAATACTATAAATAGTTGGGAAAGTTATCTCATAAATATGTAATCCACAACTTCATTGCAAAAATTAATGATATCCCCAAGAAGTACTAAGTCAGGAACTTAGGTGAATGAGTCTTGACCCTATTAGATATAAGATACTGATTAAAATCTTAAATCCTTATTTGTGATTTGTTCATAAATAAATCACATATTAAAGTATTAACGTAACTCATAGACAAAGATGTAATTAAAAAGGTTAAAGAAAATTAATGTATCAGACTCTAAATATAAGTATTTATAGAAGAAAGTCATATCACCTAATAATTTTTTATCTCAATAGATAAAGTTTCTTAAAAATGTATCTGCATAATCTTATAGTGCAATTTTGGTATCTGATTGTGGCTTAAACCAAAGGTTTTAATTGCCACAATAAATACTATGTAGGAAGTATTTATTTTAATTGCTTAAATAAATAAATAATAGTAATAAGTATGAAAAAAAAAATATTCATCTTAATTCTTCATATAAATATCTAGCATTCCAAATATATGTATCTTTACTGTTCAAGTGTCGTACTGTTATCAAAGGGAATTACGCTTTGCAATTAGGAGCCAACATTCAAAAAAATGGGAACTTTTACCTCATCCATAGGGTCAAATTTTTTTGACCACTTGACTGATTTTGAACTGTTAAGATCGAAAAAATACATCAAAAAATAATAAAACTTACTACACTTGATTGTTGCCTGGACAAATTCACGAACAAATCTGGATAACCGGCAAATCCCACCCCCTTAGCCGGATCTATGTGACCCACACACGATGGCCTGCATCTCACGGCGGCCGCCCCCTCCTTCCTCGCCTCCTTTCTCTCCTGATGACGGCAACCATCTCGTGGTGGAGAGACTTTTTTTGTTAATAATGTTTGCAATCAGATGGGGCAGGATGCATGACGCTTTTGTGTGTCACATGATATCTATACCATTGAAATAACATCCAACCGTCAAAAATTTTGTCCCCATTGATGGAGTAAAAAGACATGGCCTAATTGTAAAATTAGCCTTAATTTTTTATTTCCGCTTTAAAATTCACATCACGCTCTTTTTTTTTTTTTCATATAATTCTTTATTTTTAGATACTCATTTTAAAAATAATTTTAAAAAAATTTAATATTATATTTAGTAGACACATTAATTTTATATTATATCACAATATTAATGTATATTTGAGTACCTCATTTTACTATCTATCTATTCAATTTTTTAAAAATAATTTTATCGATCACAATACATACTCTCTCTTTCATCAATATATATTAGAATGACTACGTAAATATAAATAATCTAGACATACATTATATTTAAATATAATTTATGAAAAAGATATTCAAACACTTATTATATTCTATTTATTACAATTGAATATAATATAAAGTAAACTTATAAATTATAATCCAAGTAAACCATCAAAATGTGTTTCAAACGAGAAATTGCAAGCAAAAGCATTTCAAAAAATAAAAAATAAAAAACAAAACACGAAATTCAAAATTCAAAGGACACAAGCTGTACTTAATAGACGTCCCCTTTTGGAGGAAGATGCGAATAAATAATTAAAAAAATATGCAAATGATTCTTACAAACAAAATTTAAAAAAAAAAAAATTGGTCACACAACCGAACAAGACACCACTGTCCACAGTTTCACACAACATAACTAACAGATGTTATACATGCACTTCCCAAAAAATATATATATATATATTTGATTATATATCAAATATATTTGATATATATCAAATAAATAAATATATATATATATATATATTAGATATATACGTGCACTCCACCTAACTCAAGTGTTTAGCTAGCTCAGTCACCAACGTCTCTCTCCAAAGCACACACAACTCCCAACAACCACCAAAAGCCCGCTCTCTCTTCTCTTCGCTTTGATCGCCTCCTTGGCGGACTTTCCCACACTTTCTCTCCTATAACTTTCCCTCTCTCCAAACACCCCTTCATCTCTCTCTCTCTCCAATCATTTCTCCATGGCCATGGCTTCCCAATCCTCCACCCCTCCACTCTCCTCCAAAGCTCCTTCCTCTCCTCCTTGAAACCTTCGCCCAACCCCCGGCTCTCCGCCTCCGTCGCTTCGCCTCTCAATCCCCGCCGCCGGTCCCCCTCCGTCCGGTGCTCCGTGGCCGCCGCGCCCTCTGCGGCCACCACCAAGGCGGCGAAGGAGTACGCCGTCAAGTCTGTCAAGGCGCGCCAGATCATTGACAGCAGAGGAAATCCGACGGTCGAGGTTGATCTGATCACTGACGCCCTCCACCGATCCGCGGTCCCGAGTGGGGCCTCCACGGGGATCTACGAGGCTTTGGAGCTGAGAGATGGGGACAAGAGCGTCTATGGAGGGAAAGGAGTGCTCTTCGCTGTCAAGAACATCAATGAGGTTCTTGGTCCCAAGCTTATCGGCGTCGATGTCAGGTTGGTTTTGGTTCTTCTACTTATTACTATCTTATTTTTTTATTTTTCTTTTTAATTACTGTATTTATGTAAGTTTTCATATTCGATACGGTGGTATATCGACAAGGGACGATTGCGTTATGACTCTCCCGTTCGTCGTAGGTTTGATTATTTGAATACTCTGATATTTACGGATCTCTGAAAGCGGAGCCACCATGACCGAGTGGGGGCAAGAGCTTTTCTTATTTTTCAATTTAACCTTTTAAAAAAATTACATTTCTTCATTTTGCCCCCAACTAATAATTGATATCTCTATATAAATTCCTTAAAAACTTTGTCCTTTAGTGAAGTCCCACTAAAACCAATAGACCGGCTTGGACTTGAGGACACCACCGATTGTCTTTCATTTCTTTTACTTTATATATATATATTATATATATATAATTAGCGAAAGGCAAAATTGGATTAGGATGAATGCAATACGCCAATGCCGGTGTCGTCCTGTAATGAAAATGTTGGTGTTGATAGAGAAAGATTTCGAGTTCTAAATTCAGGAAAAATGTCAACATTTCGTTGAAAATGCTGCCTATTAAGTGGACGTTAACATGGAAATATTGATAGTATTTCGTTCAGATGAATCATATGAAGGAGAACAAGATTAGGATACTAGGAATTTGAATGGATGTTAATCTATTCGGATAATGCTTTAATTTTAGAATTTAAGATTGTATTTATCTCTTAGGATTATTTAGAATTTAGTTAAATTTACCACATTGTTAGTTCATTTCTCTACAAATACTTTTTAGTGATTGAGATTCTAATTTAGAGTTGGAAGATTTTAAGACTCCAATTTTTTTTACCCCGATAATGATTATTTTTTTAAGTTTCTCTCATGTCCTTATTTTATGAGAAAAACTATAATTGTGGCCCACTCAATAAGTGAAATATAACTATTTCCCAATCAATTAAAAAAATTTTATTTTGAGAAAAATTTTGGCTCTGGCACTGCAGAGTTATGCTGATGAATGGTCATTTGACTTATTGGCTTTATTTCTGTTGAGTTCTTGCCATCTCTAGAATCCTCTGTTTCTCTTCTTTGATTCTATTTCTCTCTGTGGAGATTCTACTTCTCTATATTGGTTCTGTTACACTACTAGATTTTTTTTAATCTTTTATATTGATCCTACATCACTATGTTTGAAAGAATTTTTCACTTTTCTCTATGTTTATGTAGATAATTGAGGTATATCAAGATTAATATTCTTGGCCACGGCTATGCAGTTTTACTAGCTTGGTTGGAATACATCATAAGTGAACCATATAAGCGTTAGGCCGCTTATTCTCATTTGTACCACATTTTTTATCATCATTAACCTTCATGCTTATTTTATTTACGATCGGGATGTTTATGCATGAAGATGTATGCTTTTGTTTGTTGGCCATTTAATTCTGACATTTTTGCTTTTTTTTTTTTTACCAGAAATCAAGCTGATGTGGATGCCATCATGCTTGAAATTGATGGCACACCAAACAAGTCAAAGCTGGGGGCTAATGCAATTCTCGGAGTATCTCTGAGCGTGTGCAGAGCCGGTGCAGAAGCGAAGGGAATTCCCTTGTACAAGCACATTCAAGAACTGTCAGGGACAAAAGAGCTTGTCATGCCAGTTCCAGCATTTAACGTGATTAATGGAGGAAGCCATGCTGGAAATAATCTGGCCATGCAAGAATTCATGATATTGCCAGTAGGTGCAACCTCATTTGCCGAGGCCCTTCGCATGGGCAGTGAAGGTTAGAAGAGTAATTGCATATATGAAAATTTGTTTGTTCTTCTGATTGGCATATGTGTTCCCTCTATTACGAGCTTACTTTGTTATACAGTACTGATATTTTTGTCTTGTTAAAACAGTATATCATACACTGAAGGGCATTATCAAGGCAAAATATGGACAAGATGCTTGTAATGTCGGAGATGAAGGCGGGTTCGCCCCAAATGTTCAGGACAATAGGGAGGGACTTGTTTTGCTCATAGATGCAATTGAAAAAGCTGGTTACACGGGCAAGGTAGGCAGCATAGGTTTCTTTAGCATTCTCTACTGCTATGTGGTTAACACTTTAGAATGTGCATCGACTCAAAACAAATAAACCATGCAGATCAAAATAGGAATGGATGTTGCTGCTTCAGAGTTTTTCACTAAAGATGGGAGATATGACCTTAATTTTAAGAAACTACCAAATGATGGAGCTCATGTACGCTCAGCTCAGAGTCTGGGTGATCTCTACAAGGAGTTTGTTAAAGATTTCCCTATAGTGTCCATTGAAGATCCGTTTGACCAAGATGATTGGAGCTCATGGGCTTCGCTACAGTCTTCTGTTGATATTCAGCTTGTTGGGGATGATTTGTTGGTTACTAACCCAAAGAGAATTGCTGAAGCAATTGATAAGAAGGCATGCAATGCTTTACTTTTAAAGGCAAGTATCTATAGCCCCAAATCAATTCTTTTTATCATTTAATATGAATCTTATAATTTACGTACTTTTTGTTTCATTTGCATTGCTTTTGTCATCTGTTAATAGTGGTTTAGCTCATTTCATACGCTCTCAATTGCAGGTTAATCAGATTGGGTCCGTTACTGAATCTATTCAAGCAGCTCTTGACTCGAAAGCTGCAGGCTGGGGGGTTATGGTTAGCCATCGTAGTGGAGAAACTGAGGATAACTTTATCGCTGATCTTTCCGTTGGCTTGGCTAGTGGACAGGTTTATTGATTGTTTCTTCTTACATAGTATTATCTTTTCCAAGTGTTACTCAATGTCAATGTTGTTAATTGTTGCATATTCTTTGTTCACAGATCAAGACAGGAGCTCCCTGCCGAAGTGAGCGTTTGGCGAAGTACAATCAGGTAAACTGAAATTCTCAATCGTTCATATCATCCTCACCTCTCCCTTGCTAACTCTCTCTCCATATCTGTGGTTCATGGTTATAACTCGTGTCAAAAATGCAATGCCCGTCGTTTACTTGTTAGTTTCTGAATACATGGTCCCGACTCCCAAGTTCCTTGTCTGCTAAAATTTGTTTATCTCTTTAATGATTAACCCTTGTTCTTCTCGGGGTTTCAACTTTTCATCACAGCTTCTGCGCATTGAAGAGGAACTTGGGAATGTGCGTTATGCCGGTGAAGCTTTCAGATCACCCTAAGAAGGTTATCACATTAACGTTGTTTGTTTTGGAGAATGGTAAATCACGTCCAACAAATTTTCTGACTAGTTAAAAACCTGTTTGGGGACAACGAGGGAGTGTTTTGTTGTGAGCAGAACAGTTTTAGGTGTAATTTAATGAATAGCATTCGCTAAGTTGCGGACATAAGCGGCGTGTATTTGTTCCTCAAGGTCAAATAAACTGTCGGCTATTGTAAGAGTCTTTTAGCCTTCAGTCTGTCTTCGGACTTCCCTGAAACTGATCGAATTCGAGTAATCCAGTGTCGAGATCCAAAGCGGTAGTGATTTTAGTTTTTCAATGTTGTAATGAAATGTCTTCTGTCAAATCTCAACAAGCTTTGCTTATTGATATCTTTTGCACCCTTTTGCTGTGTGATTTTCCATGCTACTCAGCCTTTTAAGTACAATAATAGCAATTCCAAGAGCTCTTCTGAACGGGACATTAGTTGGCAACGCTAAACTTAAGGCAATGTTTGGTTTCATTTCTGAACACTTTTTTTTTTTTTTTTTTAATAATGTTTTTCAATAATGTTGCCTCTAGAAATGATTCTAAAGTAATGTTGTTTCGCATTAAGTCAAAAAATAGAAACAAAAACGAAAATTTTGTCAAGGAATGAAAAAATGAAACAAAAGTTATTTTTCTATTTCTGTTTCATTTTCCCGGGAACAAACATCCAAACACAATTAAACACAAGTTTCAAAAAACATTCTCACTTCTATTTTACATCCAATATGTCCAAAATAAAAACAGTATCAAAATGTTTCAAACGGGCTCTAAACTTCTAACGTACTGTAATCTCTAATCTGGTATTGAATATAAAGAAGATATTTAACCATGTGTTGAGTTCATCACGAGTCGAACCAACAAATTTGGTATCATGTTTCAGGGGAAGTTTTTTTTTTTTTTTTTTTCCTCGAGAATTGCAAAAACTCGATATGAAAGAAAAATAATTAACAAGAACTAAAACAAACTACTCCCCCGAGAGAATAGAATAATGGCACTCGGTCTAGTGCATGAAAAGAAAAGGATGGCTCTTGTACAAAGTGGTCTGCTGAACAAGCTTCCCTCTTTCAAGTATCATTCATCGGCGCTTCAAACCAGCATGTGTCTGGTAAAGATTCTCCAAACGGCATCGAAGCCGAAACCAAGATCAATGAGAAGCACCGGTTTCTTAAGCCTAGAGCTAACTAAGCCTGAATGGTTGGGCCAACATATCTCCCCGGTCGCATATTAAGGTTATCTGGTGTTCCTATCTCGGCAAGCCATGCATATTCCTCTTCATTTCCATCCCTTATCTCCGCTCCATTTGCTGCGGTTCAAAAATTTACATTCAGATAAAAAAGAAGAGGAATAACTCCAGGGCCGGCTTAAGGGCAAGGCAACTAAGGCACTCGCCTAAGGCCCCTGAGCTATGTAAGGCCCCAATTTCTTTACATAATGCATTTATATATATACATTAAACTTACAAATTAAGGCTATTTGCGCTTTTTGTATGACCACTAATTTGAACAATATATACATACACTATTTACAAACTTATAAAAATAGGTTTGAATTTCATGCCATGTAGGTACATATAATGAATAAAATATAGACTTGAAAATAAATAAATTTCTCTGTATGTTTAGGTATAGAACTCTAAAATCTCATACTTTCAAGGCCTCTAAATTTGTTACAGAGTATTAACAAAATTTATTCAAGGTCAACTATGTACTAAAAAATTTATTGAATATGTTTGAATACAAAAATTCATTTTAATACTTTACATCTTAAAAAACAAAAGCAATAAGATCTAACTAAATTTCATATAAGCTTTAATTCTCTCTTTAATGTTTTAGATAATTTTTAAACATTTAATTAATTCTTATCATAAAAATGAGAATTATAGGGTGGGGAGTGAAACAAAAAAAAAAAAAAAAAAAATCCAATCGATAGGGATATTAACTATTTTGCATACATTTTCATTTTGATGTGGTTGTTGACAAAATTTAATGTGTAAAAATTTACACTACAATTAAGTTATTTCTGTTGCAGAAAAGGCCTCCTTATACTTTTTTGCTAAAAGCCCCAAAATTGCTTGAGCCGGCCCTGATTAACTCTTTGGTAGATCCTTGAACGTATCCCAAAAGTTGCATTTTAGCCACCGTCCCCAATAGCGTACTCCATTCGTTTTTACTAAAGAATGGGCGCCTATGGTAGGTGATACCACAACTCCTAAACTTTAAAAACTTGTACCTGACTGCCTACAATGTGCTTTCCTTTGAAAGTTTTGGGACCATTCCTAATTGAATTTAAGTTTTGGGGAGTAAAATAAGACTTTTGAGATAGTTTAGGGGACGAAACGATGGACATTAATGAGAATGCTGAGTTTACTTACAGAATGCAGCATAAGGGTAATCATGATAGTAAGTACATCTTCTGCCTGCATCTTCTCTGTAAGGAGGTGTGAGAATGTCAAGAACAGCACAAGGGGTGGCTGCTGTGAAACAATGCAGATTACCCCCGCTCTTTGGGTACAAAACCGATGTGCCACAAGGTGCGGTTAAAACTTCATCAGCTACCAGTTTTGCCAATCTGACTGCAGAAAGAAAAACAATGTTGTAACGATGCTTTTCCTCTTAAGTTACCTCATGAAATGTCAAAACTAAAGGCAAATAACTCATCAAATCTTGCCATAAAACCAGGCTTCTTATCTTTAGTAAAATAGGTATCGCATAGGTTGTTGTTATAGCGAAGTTTTAACTAATTTTGAGCCAGTTACCTAGATGGTCAGTACCAATAGCATACTTATCAGCCTATATTCGAATTTTATCATCAGGTTTGACAACAGTTTCACTTGAAACACTAACCCAATACCTGAAAGTAATAGGTGTTTTTGTCTCGAAATGAACTGCTCAGAGGGATTATTGTTCTACCAGCCAGGGCTACATGATAAAATAGATTCTTCAAGTCTACTACTTTCGTTGAAGAACATTAAGGATGATAGCAGAATTTCATTTCATATATCAGGTTTTTGTTTAAAAGGAAATTCAAATTCTGAACAACTATCCCCGAGCAGTGTAATCCCCATATAACAAATTGCATGCCCAAGCTTGATAGTTAGTCTAGTTCCTCAGCTCCTAGTTTAGGAGGTAATGGGTAGCATTGATGTTAGCTAGCATAGAGTTAATGTTAAATTATGTTGGGAGAAACGGTAAACTAACATTGCATCCAAGTAGGGGTTATGTGTTCAAACCCTTGTGATTGCACTCTCTAAAATTGTCATGTTGGGTCTTTAATACGTTCTGGGCTTACAATTAAATATTCATATGTAAGGCTTGTTCAAGTAATATTTGCAAACATGATTGCCCAGCATCCAGCTCACATGTGAAGATAGTGTTAGGTCGGTCCACCTCCTAACAAATTCAAATACTAACACACTTTTTGCAAACACTTCCATTATCAAACGAGCTTTACAAGTTTGAATGTCACATTCAAAGCGTAAATCTTCGCAAGATAACTGATGATCAGAGAGTTAAAAACACAATCAAGCAAAATAATTGCCTTTCATTTGTAAAAAGTCCAGCTAAAAACCAACTGTTATTCCAACCTGAAATGACATAAAAAGTGCAGACCTGGAGAGTAAACTGGTCCCTTGCTTTCCTGGACGAGGGCGGGCTCAACCCAATCATAAGCTTTTACATGCAAAGAGCCATAGAGAATTTTGCTAAAAACAGTCATCCCGGGATGGTCATGGAGTGGTATGACTGACGAAGTAGGGAAACAGAATATACACATCTGCATGAAAATCCATCACTTGATTCTAAAATTTGAAATCGTTTCCCAACATCTTTTAAGACAAACAACTAAATTACTTGAGATCATATTTCCCATGAAAGTGTTGCTCAACAGGCAACAGTAGATGGTAGAGAGAACTACACTATATATACAAAGAAGAAGCAAAAGATACGTTTAAAAATTGAAAGCGTTTTTCACAAACGTGCACAAAGAAGCAGCTCAAAGAATAATCGAATATAAGGATACGCTTAAAGAACTAAATCTGAGTAGGCAAATATGACATTGTTAAAACATAATGATCGAACAGAACCATAGTTTCTAACTACCACATTTTCAGGTTTCGATGTTTACGATGCTATAACTCAGTAAGAAATTTACTATTTAAAACACCCGAGAGATGTTAGAACTTACTGTGAAACTTTCAGATTCGAATATATCCAGGTACGTTATTGGTTGAGCCCATCGAGCAACCCTGTTTAGCTGGTCGAGACCGAAAATACCATGGCCTCTGTCTTCATCTGGATTTTCCTCTTAAGGCCAACATCAGCAGGACAGACCATGTCTGCAAATAATAGAAATGCAAATTAGACACAGACAAAGTCAGTACACTCGGCATGCTACTAGTTATGATGTTAAATTTAATACATGGTAGTGAAGAGTAAAGCATTTAGATGTTTATTGAATTTATCTTAGAAACACTCAACAACTGCCGATATTAAAAAAGCCCAGTTTAAAAGTTTTCCTCATAATAGACTAGACTAGTATGCAAATTATAGGAGAGAATTATTCAACTTGTAAAAAACAAATGCTAATGTTGAAATTTTATATTCTTTTTTCTTCACGGTATAGGGCCTACGGCTCCGATTTATTAACATATGAAAACACTCCAAGATTTACCAAACCCCTTCCCTCCAACCAGCTGATCCAACCACAACAGGATCAATGTTTTAACTATTATTGAAAAAATAACAAATTAACAAATAAGAAACCAATACCAAATTTGACAAAAGGCTATACTTATAGTTGATAACAATACTAAATTCAACATTAAGAATAACATGGCATTGAAAATGCTTTTCTTACCAAATGCAAAAATTTGGCATTGCCTTAAAATGTGGCAGTGAATTGAAGATACTCTAATCATGCTTCAAGTACAATAACATCTCTCAATTCTTCAACCCATCGTCAAAAAACACAAAACCCAGAAGAAATTTAAAAAAAAAAAAAAAAAAAAAAAAAAAAAAAAAAGAAAGAAGAAGCTATGAAAAGAGAAGAACGCAATTCCAAATTCTGAATTCTGGAAGAAGGGTGTGCAGAGAAAAAAGTGTAACAATACCCAGAAGAGAGGAGAGCTTGTGGACAGCATGAGAGGGCGGAGGAGAAGAAGAAGAAGAGAGAGTGAAGGTGTTCTTGCAGAGGTCGTAAAGCTCCTGGATTTTGGGTGGAGAAGAAGAGCTCTTCTTCTTCATTGTTATGCTCGACTGCCTCCCAAAAGCACTGCAATTTGCTCTCTTTTGTACGAATACGAGTACCTTATCGGTTGCTTTTTGGAATTTTGCAAACATATTTGGTGTTGAATTGATTGAGAAATTAGTGGAGAGAAAGGAAGAGGTTTTTGGAGTTTGTTTGTGGATTGTGAGACACAACATAATGCGTACGAGGTGGGGTTTTTTTTTTTTTTTTTTTTTTTTTTTTTTTTTTTCAGTTAGTTCTATGATGTCAGATTTCGGCTTCCAGATAGTTTTGGAAGAAAGTAAAATAAGGAAGACCTTTCATAAAATGTCTCCGAATATTTCAATTTGTAACATCTGTTCTTCCTAAGTATTGGATTAGTCTAATTGATGAGAGAAGAGGTTAAGAGTTAGCTGATAAATCTAAAATTCGATCCTTAATTAGTGTAAATATATATATATATAAATTAGATTAATTTAAAGGGGGTGTTGAAAGCTTATCCAAAAAAAAAAAAAAAATTCCGCCCCTCTTAATTTTAAAATTTTGTAAGGTTTCTCTTTCTATTAAGTTATTAACGAAAATAATACTGGCATTTATTTATAAAAGGAGTTTGTCCCCATAACAAATATTAGTAGCAAAAAAATTCTACCATATTCGTAAGAAAAAACTATTCTAATTAGATTTAAAAACTTGCATAATTATATACCTTATTTAAGTAATTTTATTACTTATTAGATAACTTTAAAATTATTTTAACTTTAAAAACTCTTTTAAAATGGATTATTTACATATTTGGACCATGTATTTTACTTTCGCTCGTAAAATATATCTTATATTTTGAACTTTACATTTGTATACTCTTATATTCCACTTAATATATAAATTTATACAAATTTCCGATCAATACTTAATTTTGACATTTAAATCCCAAATTATCGTTAAAAAGAAATATTACAATAATGTATTATTTATATTTTATATCATGCATTTTGTTTTTATTTATTTTTTAAATAATAATTAGTAATAAGAGAGAAAATAAGAACACACGAACATTTAATGTGGATATGTTTATATTCACGGACTAAGAATATAAAATTCTATAGTTATGCATTGTCTTTTTATTAAAAAAGTATACAATGTATTTTAAAATTTTATCTTTATACATTATTTGATTATAGAAAGTACATAAATCAACATATTCTCTCAATCGGTGCTTGATTTTTAATATCCAAACTACCCTTGAATTTAAAACTAAAAATAATAAAAGAAATTCTAATTGCCAAAGCGAGACATGATAAATTTAACACTCTTTGCATACTTTTGTATTAAATGTCAGTGTTGATTTAAACTACATAAATTATTTGTCTTTTAGCAAGTAGATATTGATAGGTTTTAGGCCATACTAAGTATATTATGTAATATAACATTTCATTTTTATCATTAATATATCGTATTATGTAATCATTTCTATTATTAGTATATCATATTTCATATCATAATTTATCGTAATTTAAAAAAATCATTTTTTATTTTATAAATCAATTTATTATATTTTATAAATATTTATGTATATCTTAGTATATAATTTATACTAAGATATTAAATATTTATATATAAATATTGGTTATTAGTTTACTTAATTCAAAAGTTCCTTAATAAATCTGTTAGTTTGAAATTTTGAGATGGGTAAATATCATAAATGATGAATTGATTTTTTAACTATGTTACTCTATATTTGTTAAGACTGCGATTTCTAATTATAATAATAATTATAATAAGTAATGAACAAAAAATTTTAACTTTCAATTAAACTGATCCTTTGCCTTTCAATTGGTATTTTTGTTTATCTTCATTTATTTTCTTTCAAAAATTGAAAATTAGGGAAGTGCTTAATAAACACACATATATATATATATATATAAAGAAGACATTTCGTTTAGTCCCTTCATGTATACAATAACTAGTTATTTTGATTTTCTACCAACAGTTTTAATTATAACCTCAGCTCTATTTATTGGTCTGAACAAATATGACTCGGCTTATTTGAAGTTAATTAAATGAACAATTCATTAAAAAAAAAAAAAGAAAAATTTTTCTGTGATAGTTCAATATTCTATAGTTTCTTGCCGTGTTCATCCCTTATCCTGCTTGGCAATTAGAATTTCTATATTAATTTGTAGTTTGAAATTCGAGGATATTTTAATACTTTAAATGTAAAAATTATGTGTTGATCAAGAGAATGTATAAATTTATGTACTAACTGTAATCAAAGAATGTAAAGATATAAAACTTTCAAATATATTATATATTTTTAAAATAAAAACAAAAAGCATGGTATAAAAATATAAACAGTACATAATTATAGTATTTCTGTTTGAGGATAATTTGGGTATTTAAAGATCAAAATAAGTGTGATGATATACAAATATAAAAGTTCAAAATACATGATATACTTTCTAAATAAAAGCAAAATACAAGGTAGAAAACGTAAATAACCCTTTTTAAAAACTCAAAAATTATAAATTTTGATTCTTTTTCTTCTAGTAATTAAAATAAATAGAAAAAAAAAATTAGGTGAAAAGCTATCTTTTGAGTATCTTTTTATAATTTTGCTCACTCTAATATTAAAGTTGATAATTTTTAGCATGCGTTTAGTACTAAGGTCTGGATTGTAATATTTGGATTTGAATTGAATTGTGCGTTTAATAAGACGTTTGAATTGCTGGAGTTAAAAAGTGAAAAAACTTGAAAATTGTTAAAAAAAAAAAAAATCAATATGAAGCTTGTTTAGTTCATCTTGAAATTTTATATAATTCTTTTTAAAAAAATTATCTAATTTAGATTTATATATGTAAAGTTATGGACTTTTAAAATTTGAATTACAAAACTATATAGATAGTAAAACTAAGGTTGACTTTTTCAGAAAAAAATAAAAATTGAATTGTAAATTGTGATCTAAATTGGAGCATCAAACAAAAGCTTAACTTGCTTTTGAATCACTAGTTAGGACCTGTTTGGCACTTGAGTTCAATTCAAGTTAATCTGTACTTTTTTTTTTCTTTTTCTGAAAAAGTTTTTTGTCTTTTCTAAAAAAGTTTTTTGTCTTTTATGAAAAGTCAACAAAAATTACTATTAAAACTTAAAAATCTTAACTCAAACTCATTCACCAAACACCAGCTTAGAATTGAAATCGGTTGATTTTCAAAAACTAAAAATTTTTATAATTATAATTTTTATAAATTGTTTTAAAAAATAAAAATTTAATTGAAAAAAATACAATTTCATTAGGATTTACCTTGAATTCCAAACTAATGTTACGAAGTGACAAAATACAACCTTCGTTTTGCGCTAGGTATGTTCTGTATAAGATCCGTCCAATCAAGGAGACCTCCATTAGGCCCACTCCACGTCGCGACAAAAAAGTCAAAAAGAAAAAAGAAAAAGATAAAGACGAAAGAATTAGAAAATTATTTTAAAGAAAAAGAAAATGGAAATAGAAAATTGAAACGCTCTCCCATGGAGTTGGCGGGAAAATCGTGTTCTCAGTGTGAGAACTGAAAATCCTTCGTCGCCATCACCATCTCTTTGCTTCTTCTTCTTCTTCTTCTTCTTGTGTCCTCTGAGAAGTTTGTGGGATTGTGAAAATGGAAGGCAGCGAAAGCGAGGCCGTCTTCGAATCCCTGAATCTCAACCCTCATCTTTTCATCAACGAAGTTCTCAACACCGTCGACGATTTGGTCGACGATGCCTTCGATTACTACCTCCAGTATATCTATATTACTGTATCTACATAGTTTACATCACCAAATGTTTTTTTTTTTTTTTTTTTGTCTTGAGTTTTTTCATTTTTCTTTTTTACGACAGACACGCTTCGTCCGCTCTGCGAATCGAGGGCACTGCTAGATCTCTGGATCTGACCAAGGTATTTTCACTGTTTTTCATTTTTGTTTTCTAATTTTTTTTGTTTTTGCTTTTGAAATCTTTGATTTTCAGTATGTTTTTCCTCGTCTCGCCATTTGGGCGTGTTTGTGTTCTGTGCCGCTAATTTCTACATTTGACGTGTTTCTGGTGATGTTTTTGTTGGAACTTCAGCTTTGAGTTAGTTAGAATAATCGATTTTGTGACTTGCTTTGTTCAAATTGAGTGCCAAATGGAGAGATAGTTTGGGAATTTTGGGCTAATTTTTTCAAATTAGGGTTCGGCGATGGCGTTCGGGTTTTGAACTGAGTTCTGAGGATTAGTGGGATTTTTGTGGGGTGTTAAAGAAAAAAGAGAGAAAGAAAAAGTTGTAACAACAAGGTCACTCTTGTTAGTGTGATGGAATATTTTGTTGCGAAATCCTTACAGGGTGTTTGCATTTATGTAGTTAAGTATATCTCTTTGCAGGGTGTAGCTTTAATCAAGAAAACGATTCAATCGGCATTGGATAAGCGGCTGGTTATGTGGGAGGAGTACTGCCTTAATCACTGTTTTGAAGTTCCTGAGGGGTTTTCTTTGTCCAAAGGGGTAATGTTCTTCGCTAGTGATTCTCGTTTCGTTAATTTGTGTTCATTGGTATTTTGCAAGTGCATTGCATTTTCTCCACTTCGATGTTTTGTATAATAGCACGTCCTTCTGAATGTCATGTTGATTTGACTTGCCGGATATGTGTGTTAGTTTCATGCTTGCTCTTGGATGTAAAAATAAAAAGTGCCATGGTCATTGGGTATAAACCGCTAAGAAGTGGAGGCAATTTTCACTTCACCGTCAATGTGATTTGTGATCATTGAAGCATGGCTACTTTTGTTAACCTCTCTCTCTCTCTCTCTCTCTCTAAACATCCTGGTATGAGGATCCTTTTTCCTTTTTTTTTTTTTTTTTTTAAATAATTTTTCTAAAAATTTGTTATATCCTGGTTGTGTAGAAACAGTTTGGAGTTGCGGTTTGTCAAGACTTTTCTTTTTCTCCATCTACGTTTGACTAATTCAAAGGAGAAATTGAATAAGGCAGCCTTGGTGACTGTTCTTAGCTCTTAAAATTGAAAGTTTTGTTTGGAAAAAAAGACTAATAAATAAGGAGAAGTCTGTGCTACAATTCTGTTTGGGAACCAATTTGGTAGAACCCACACTTGTGAAACCGGCTTGCCAGGAGAAGGGACCCAAGGCGTTATAAACCCACAATTATCTTATAATCTTTCCATGAGGGACATTTAGTATCTAACAAATTCCCAAATTATGGTTTGCAAATAGCTTAGCTTGGTGATCAATTTCATAGGACTGTTGTATGCTAATGTGGTATCAGTGACCTTGGGGGCTCATTCTGAAAATACTAAAGATCAGCAATGTCACAATATTTCTAGCATTCTCTTTTTCATCCTGCTTCCTCTCACCTTCCCCTGTTTCACCTACGGCTGTAAAATGAAGAATTTGTGTGCAATGTGTGTTTGAATAACTTTGACATTATGCGTTGTTTTCAAAATTTCGTGGAAAAGATTGGGAGATGTCACGTTCTTGGACTCTAATTGAAGTAAAAGAGAGTTTGAAGATGTCCCTCTTGCATTCTTTCTTTGTGCATGGAGCAGGACTTGGTTCCTTAGTTTCTCACTACTTTGTTTTGTCCTATAACACTTGCTCCCCTTGTTGCTTGTTTCTGGAAAAAGAAAAAAGAAAAAGTCTGTGTGCACATCTAATTGGATGAAAACTCAAAAATGGCATGGAATTAGTTAGCATTGTTACTCTTAAAATGCACACGAGAGGGTTCCTGGTCTTCTTCTTCTTCTTCTTCTTAATTGTTTAATTTAATTTTAATTTTTTAATTAAATGCGTTTTCTTTTTGGATAATTGTTAATAAATTACGTTAACAAACACAAAAAGCACTCGATGTAAATGTATGCTTTTTGCAAATACGGTTTGTATTTTTTTCAATTGTAATCATAGTTATAATGTCGATCTATTGTTAGAAATGATTAGAACTGATAACATAAAATGTATGAACGACACTGGTTTACATGAAACTTAATACAAAGACTAGATTTCTCCACGCTTGAGGTGCATTGTGGGTCCCTATTTTCTAAGATATGCCTGGCTTTTGATTTTGATGCTTTGTATTTTCCTCTATTATTTAAAAAAAGTTGAACCTGCTTTAAACACGTCCTTCCAGGATGAACCACCCTGTAACAGTTCAGTGTGTCAAGATGCACTCTGTGACCCAGATCTGGATGCTCAGCTGGATTCCCTAAGGAACAAACTTTCCACGGTAATCATTATTCTGCTAGTGGTGAACAGTTATTGTTGGCATGCGATTGTGTCTTTTCTCTTATTTCGTTTTTAATCTCATGTTTTGTAATGGAACTGTGATAGGTTGGTAAGGAATCTGCTGCACTGAACCGAGAGCTCCGAGCATTGGAGCAGCAGTCTGTTGCTAGTGGCCAATTTGCTGGTCTTATCAATGAGGCATTGCAATCATATGAAGAGAACTCTTTTGATAATATGTTTCAGGGTAATAAGATTAACCTTCCGAATCTGTTTTCGTCGACTTTAGATTCTTTGACATTAATTTTCTATGCTAGACACGTTCAATATCAATGGTCTAGAATGAAATCATATCTGGATACCACAATTTACCAGATTAGATAACTCATCTGTCTTTTTTTCTTCTTCTTCTTTTTTTTTTTTTTTTTTCGACAGCTAACTATAGTCAAAATCCTTTTGGCAAAAAAAAAAAAAAAAAAAACTCTCTGACAGCTTACTATATTCAAAATCCCTCTGGGTAAATATGTGCGTGCGCGCGTGCATGTGTGTGTGTGTGTGTGTGTGTGTGTGTGTGTATCATTCTCCTCTTGAGTGGCAGAAAGAAAATGGGTTCTGTGGTTTCTTATTTTTCTTGGTTAGCTATGAACAATGTCTGAAAAACCTTAAGCCTTATTCATTACCAGTTTTAACCGTTCTTAAAGTTATCTTACATGCATTTTTCTTTTTAGGATGTTCACCTTTAGTCTTCTACCAAAAAAATTTACCAAATTTATGTTTTCACAAAATGCTGCCCTTCAAAACATGTCAGAAATTAACCGACATGGTGTTATTTCTTCAGATTACTGGTGCTGGTGGAACTTGGGAGTTCATGTTCGTTTTTTTCCTTCACATTTAATATAGGTTTAAATTTGTTTTGTTCTGTTTTGTTTTAACACCATATAGTTGTTCTGCAGTGACGACTTGTTTATAGCATATGTTCTACGTGCTCTGCCCAATTATTGAATTTAACATTTAGGCTTGTTTTTGTACGTGTTATTTACTCCACTCTTGGCTGATAATATTTTACTCAAGTTAAAGTACAAAACTGAAAATACAAGCGATTCCTTCCCACAGAGATGGCGAAAACAGCTTCTGAATTGAGAATAAAAATGGGAAAGCTGAAGACAAAAACAATGGAAGAAACTGAACAAAGAAGAACAGAAAGGCTTCATTTGCTCAGTAGAGATTCATCCCGATTGGAATACTGTAATGGTAACGGTAAATTATGGGAGAGGATGGCTACCAACTCAACTCAAACTCATTTTAAACTTTTTTTTGTCTTTTTCCTAAAAAGTTTTTGTCTTTTTCCCAAAAAGTTTTTTGTCTTTTCTGAAAATTCAAAAAAATTTACTATTACAACTAAAATATTTCAACTCAAACTAACATACCAAACTAACATACCAATATATGTTTATATTTTTTCAACTCGGCCTTCAAGTTCTCAACTTGATGTTTTATTCTGTCCCTTTTTAGTCAAATAAGAGGAAAAGAGCTTCGCCTTCAAGTTTATTCCGTTCGTCCGATTTTTCTTGCTGCTGTTGTGAGATGCAATTTTCTTTATTGCAGGCCTTGCGGAAGCCAAGCTGGAAGACCTTCAAGGATTTTTGGCAAAGATGAAAAACACGTGATTAGACATTTCATCTACAGCAGCTATGCTTTATGCGGTCAACTGTTTATTTTTATACTTATTTTTTTCTTTTTTTTCTTGTAAAATTTTAATGACTAGCTAGTTGTTAGTTTGTAAGTCCTCTTGTGACCTTTTTTTCTTAGTAAACAAGAAAGTACTCGTGCGCTGCAGCTTTTTTTTTTTTTTTTTTTAAATGAATCGTCGCTCTGAGCCCATGTTTCCCTTATAGTTTGTTTGTTTGTTTGTAATTTTTTTTTAATAACAAAAGATAGTTATAAGGAATAGAGGATGGTATACCTAGAAAATCTTATTAGAAGAAGAACTGACTTAAATATAAGACCTTCGATCAATCGATAGAGCAAGCATCTTAACATCTTGTTTGATTACTCGGTGTTGAGCCCATGTTTCCCTAGAGTAACAAAATTAGGGGGTGTTTGGTTCGTTAGTTTGAGTTGAAATATTTTAGTTGTAATAGTAAATTTTTTTGAATTTTTTAGAAAAGACAAAAAGTTTTTTGAGAAAAAGACAAAAATTTTTTGAAAAAAAGACAAAAAAAAATACAGTTTGAATTGAAATAAACTGATAACCAAACACCCCCTCTGGTCTTGGAACTCTAAATCTTGTATAAAGTATAATTCTCTCTCTCTCTCTCTCTCTCTCTAATTGAAAGGGCGGTGTACTCAGAGGATGAGGCTTGTCTTCCTGTGGGACACGGATAGGTCTAGTTAACCTGACTAAAATAGTCGGACTGATTTGAAAGCCTTGAAAACCAATCAATCTTATCACATCAAGTGGAATCCTTGACAGTAAAGTATAGGATATGTACTTACGGCATTAAAGGGTTATATACAGAGTGGATAACATGGTAAAGTCACTGTGCATGTTTCTGAGTATATGCTGTTAAATTTGAGACCTTTTAAGAGATTGAATTTTTATATTATAGATTGACTTTAGTAAGTGAAGTAATTTAATACTCTTATAGAAAAATTCTGCTAGGTGTTTATCCAACCATTTAAATCATTGTGGCTCTGGCAAGAGGACCAAATGAATCTACATAATCAAAACTCCAATAATTAACATTTAATTTTAGCAAACTTTCCACTAATTTAAACATGATTATAATTCAATTTATTATCACCTTAGGAAATAAGGAGTGATAATATTTCATTTGAATAAAAAACAATTTAACAATAAGAAAAATATTATTACATATATCAGTAGCACAGGTCTTAAAAAAAAAAAAGAAAAAAAAAGAAAAAAAAAGTTGAAAACCAACATTCTTTTCACATGTTTGACTCTTACTAATATTTCCGGATGACTCAGCGTATACATTAAAATATAATAAATGTTGATCACTACATTTATTTTTTCTTAGTCCTTCCATGAAAATGGGTATACTTAGGTTTTGTTTGCCTCGTCATCTTATTTCAATTCAAACTGTACTTTTTTTTATCTTTTTCTCAAAAAGTTTTTGTCTTTTTCCCAAAAAGTTTTTTATCTTTTCTGAAAATTTTAAAAAAATTTATTATTACAACTAAAATATTTCAACTCAAACTAACTAACCAAACGGACCCTTAATAACGAAGTTCATGAGATTTGAAAAAATTATGGCAAGTGGAGTTTGTTTGAATCATAGAAAGTCTTAAGAAGCTTACACACAATAGTCAGAATCAACAAAACCTAATAGTTGCACCCTGTAACGTCTTCAAAAGGATGTTCTTGCAAGAAGGTATTTTTCAAAATCGAGTTGACATAGAGACCACCCGTGCCGACTAACAACGTTACTGAGAACAAAGGCACACTATAGTGGGCTTGATCACAGGATTGAAAGTACTCGATACATTTCTTATCGTCTTCAAAAACTTATTAGCCATTATTTGGAAGCAGTAATTGTAACTAGTACCATTCCTTTATTGTTACTTCTGTGGCAGTTGCCAGTCATATAATTGGAGTTCCTTCTTCCTGCGACAAAATTCTATCCTCTAGGCAAGCTAGGGCATAAACTTCTGTATTAAGGAAGATAAAATAGAAAGACAAACACACAAAGAAAGCATACTGGCCTTTACTGGATCGAATTCCCTCTGCGAGCTACCCGATCTAATGCACCATTGGCCTCTTATTATGAACACTTTCGATGTACCAGATCGTCTAGTGTTTAACAAATCTTCGGTGTTGTATGCAATGTGATCTCATAAATATTCCATCATTAACTTGGTAATTATTCTTTTTTCTTCTCAGTCATATGCTGTTTTATTTCCTTCCAAAACAATCAAAGGAGTGTTACTCTAATTTATTTTGATCAAAGAGGTCTCAATTGTACTCTAATTATTTTTGATTAAAGACGTATTATTGTTAGATTACCAAAAGTACGCTTTTCCTCTATTAACCGAGCACACGAAAATAGGATATTTTCCTTTAGTTAGGTTTTGCCTTCATTTCTCTTGTTTCTTTATCTTGCCAATAACTACCTACACCTACTCCTAATGTGATATATTTAGCTAGTTGTTCACTTTGATCCACACCCAAAGGTTTTGCATTTGGGTTTTACCTCAAAGGGCATTACACCATTGTGGAATAATGGTGTTCTTACTTATGAACATTCGTTTATAACCTCTAGCTCCAACAAATTCACCAACCCGCCGCAAAACCCAATCTTCGCCTAATCCACTTTGGTTTCCATCAGGACGACACAATCTGGGTTGTGATTTGCTAATGAGAGAGCTCTAAGGGAGGGATCAACTGTTCTGTGCTAGTGTACGTAGCTTAGGCAGATTTGGCTCAAAAGGATTGTGATTCTCACATGCGTAGCTTAAGTCAAGAATAAAAGATAATAAAGTTTCTCATTTTCATCTGGATGCATGTTTACTTCTAGGGCATGTTTACTTTGTCGCACGGGAATGTAATTAAGGAAAGGTATCGGAAAGTAAAAGTAATGATAATGAAAAAAGAATACAAAGATATCATTGATTTTATGTTTATTTGTAGCGTAGGTTTCTTTACTTCTTAGAAAGGGGAGTAGAAAAATAATCCAATCCCCCTAGTGTAGGTTTATCGTTGATTTTATCTTTAGCCAAAAAAAAAAAAAAAAGACCTAGGTAAGTGTTAAAATGTATTAATTGATTAGGATTTATAGTGATTTCTCAATTGGATGTTTCATTTTTTTCTTTTTTCTTTAATGTCTTAATTGGGTTGTTTTTCTACTTTTTGTTTTAGATTTTCAATAATATCTTCTTATTTTGTTTTTCATATAATTTTCCTTATTTTTTGCTCTTTTTTGTTTTTTGTTTTTGCTTTGGATATAATTTTCCTTATTTTGATGATTGTGAGAGCATTTCCAACCGAAAACACTAAAATGGTGTAACTTTCATATCAAACAGTAAATTCATCTCCAACCTTTTATACCACTTATAACACCAAAAACAATATTCCATATTTACTCAAAAAAAAAAAAAACAATATTCTATATATATATATATATTCCTCTGTATCTCTCTTTTTATATTCCTTTTTAAACACTATTTCAAAATAAAAAATAAAAAAAAAAAAACTAACACCAAATCTGGTGTAGAATGAACAGTACGGAAAGACAAATATGCATTTCTACTGTTCATTCCAATCCAATTCACACCAAATTGGCGTAAAATTTGGTGTCCGGTTGGAGCTCCAAGCACACGCCATTCCCACTTTTTGACTCCAAATTGGCATGGGTTGGAGTTGCTCTGATAATGAAAAAAACTTGGCAAGTTCACATACTTTTGGTTTAACTCCGTTGAAAGGGAAATAATACCTTAAGCTAACTTAGAATTGGCTTTAAGGCAACCTGTGGATTATATGTATGTTCTTTGGTTTCATGTCTCTAAAACGTTAAAAAAAAAAAAAAAAAAAGAGAGAGAGAAAAGAAAAATAACGAAGAATATGACTTTGTTTTTTAGAGATAGTAATAACTATTTTATGAAAATATAACACTCTACAAGAATAAAATGTAAACTAAAATGACTGGAATATTCACCTAAACAAACCTATTATACACAATTTAAAACATATATGATTTTTGTAAAAATAAAGTACGAATAAATTATTTTTATTTTTCTTAAAATATGTTCATGAATCTCTATGAGATTACGTCAATATTCTTGGGTTTATATATTCTAAAATTTTACTGAAAAACATTTGACGTAATGTTTTAGAGTATTGAATTTGGGAAAGAAAGCAACCAAAAAAAAAAAAAAAAAAAGTGGGGGTTAGATTTAAGGTGAGTGAGAGAGGAAAAAAAAAAAAAAAATGCAAAGGTACTGATGACCAAATTTAATACATGTACATTGGGTTTGTAAAAACCATGTAAGGATTGGAATTAGTTAAAACCAAAAACAAAGTGGTGTGAGTTGTAATAGGACTGTGAGGTGTGAGAGAATAAACCAGGTAAGTGGATTAAAAAATAACCATTAGATTCATATTAAGTGAAAATAGAGTAATAAATGATTTAGATTCAACCAAATAAGGTTGAAGTATTAAATTCCTCTTATAGATTATAGATAGATATAGATATAGATTTTAGATTCTAGATTTTAGATTTTAGATTTTAGATTTTAGAAATAGATACATGCAAGTGTATTGTCAAAAAAGGCTAAAACAAAGCGTTGGAAAGCTTTGCAAACTTGTATGGGCACTTACGTTATCTTCGAGTTTCAAAAATTGTACTGGCCTAGTGATACTCTAAAGAAAAATTTCTACTAAGCTTCTGTTTGGTTCATCGGTTGAAGATGAAAATTTTAAATTGAAATTAGTTAACTTTTCAAAAATTAATTTTAATTTTTGTTGATTTTCATGAAAAGACAAAAACTGATATATGAAAATTTTGAATTAGAATCTAATTTCCAAACGCACCGTAAATTCAATATAAAGAACTTTCAACATCTTACAACATTTTTATTTTAACAATATCTTTTCACAACTATATTTTATCAAATGTTATTTTTAATCACAAAGATTTCTAGTTATCGAAATTTTTTGGATGTATTAATAACCTTCTTGCTAAAAAGTTTTAGTTGCATCAAGATTGTGACTAAATATGACATTTAGTACTCAAATAAAACTACGGTGACTGAAGTGTTACGTATGATAACATTTATTTATTTTATTTATTTTTTATAGTGTTCTACTCTGACAAATTGGTACTGGTTAGTACTGGTTACATTAGTATATAGCATTTTAAGTAGCTGCGAGGATGCCCTCTAACCTCATCTTGTATAGTTGATTTTTGAGCCTAATCCTGATACAAAACTTACCTAATTTTAGGCCGACCATCCAATTGGCAAGTACAAAAATATTCATACCTTTGCCCAAAAAAGAAAAAAGTACAAAAATATTCTTACAGGAAATGATAAAATATTGGAATCGACGAGAACATTGATATTGATAAAAATACCAATGCTCTGATAATATAAATTTTGTGGATAAATTATCGATATCAGTGGAAAATTAAACAAAAAATAAATTTCATTTTAATCGCAAAGATTTTTTGTTATGAAATTTTTTTTTTGGTGTATTAATAACCCCATTGATAAATGTTTTAGTCAACAGATCTATGATATTTAGTGATCTATGATATTTTGTGACTAAATGTGATATTTAGTCAAACAGATCTATGATGACTATAAGTGTTTGGTATGGGAACCAAAGATTTATTAATGTGTTTGTAGTGATCTACTCCTACAAACTAGTATTCGTTAGTACTGATTATACCCTATATATATATATTTATGTATAGCATTTTAAGTAGCTGCGAGTATACCCTTTAACATCATCTGATCGTATGGTTGATTTTTGAACCCAATTCTACAAAATTTAGCCAAATTTAGGCCGACCATCCAACTGGCAAATACAAAAGTGAAGACCTTGGTAAATTTTAGGTCGTGTAATTTTGAAATATTTTTCTCTAATATTAGTATTTACCGATTTTAACAACATCCACCAATATTTCGTCCATAGTTTGACTGAAAGTATTTTACAGTACCAAAAGATACTGCCACACCTCTCCAAAACCGTCAAAATTTCTAAAAAATCAGCCATATATATATATATATATATATATTTTTTTACCATGGTTACAAAAAAAAAAAAAAAAAAAAAAAAGAGAGAGAAATACTTTATTCTAAATAGGAAAAAGGAAAAAAAAAAAAAAAAAACTTCTCTTTTTATTGTTTGCTCTCAACATAAAAATAAGAGAGAGAAAACTCTAATTTATTCATTGCCCCATTTAAATCCCATAATTGTTATTCTTTCGTTTGTTTCAAAACTTAAAAGAAGAAACAATGAAATCGTCTGAAATTTCTTTTAGGCCGAAACCGAAGTTTTAAATTTAATATGTAGGTATATATATAGAAATCGGACGTAGATATATTAAAATTCAATAGAATATGTGGTTTATTTATTTATTTATTTATTTTTTCCAAACTGTTTCTTTTGACCTCTTCCTCTACCATTGTGCAAAAGTATTTATTACATCAAATGGAGTTATGGTTTCTCTCTCTCTCTCTGGAAAGGATAATCATATTTCAAGTCAATAAAATACAATTTATTAGTTTAATAATAAAAGATAATAAATTTCTTAAGAGTTTCATAAGAGAATTTAGTCATGGCTTTTTTTAAAAATAGTTTTGTAAGAGCATTTCAACCGTTTTTGTTTTATTTTCTACATTTTATCATTTTTGTGTGTGTGTGTGTTTTTTTAATTCTTATATCATTTAAATAATATATTACTTTATTTGAGAGCAATCTAACTAGTTAAAAAGAAAAGGTCAAGTCGTACAAAAATAAAGCACCGGAAATAAATGACTACTAATACGGTCACTTCACAGGCCTAGAAAAATCGCCGACGGCTGGGGGAGTGAAGGGAATTCTTTTTCAAATATCTTGGATCATTTATAACTCTGGCGGCTTTCTGTTTGTACTACTTTTCACAGATAATATTCATAAAAATAAAAATAAAAATAAAAATTTCGCAGATAATATAAATAATAAAGCAGATTAAAAAAATCCAAAATAATGCTTGTCTATAAATTGTGGTGATTATTATTACGTCTCCATCTGAAAACAATATGCATTTTACAGTCATCTTTCTGATATTTTATTTTTTACCCTCAATAGTTCTTACCCAACCGGTGTTTAATTTTACAAAGGTTGATTTGCCATCAACTTCGGTAGGTCCAGAATCCATAACGTTCGACACAAAGTATGGAGAAGAACCCTATTATACGGGTATTTCGGATGGCAGAATTTTAAAATACGACGGAGCAAATGGTTTCACAGATTATGCCTTTACTGTGCCAAATCGGTAAACTCTCTTTCTTTTTCTTTTTTAATATTTTCATTTTTCATTTTTCTTCCTATATATAATATCTCATATCATGTCCTTAATTTACTGATTTATACTTGGTGTTAATTTCATGTTCAAATCTCAACACCATATATATAACTTAGCATGACATGTAGGTTTTGGCCATGGCCAGATTTTATGTGTCTTGTCATGTGCCTTCTGCATGTTTGCATATGTATTGTCTCCTTGATTTTTACATGTGCGTGTACTCTGGCTTTATTATGTGATTTATTCCATTGGAAGGTCTGCTCCATAAGGTGTAGAATTTGAATCTATCTTCTTCCGATTAAAAAAAATATAAACGTATTTTATTTTTTTTTTCATAAATTGAATCCATCTTCTTTTCTTTGAGAAAATATGATCATAAATTGATAATGTAATAAATAATGTTTTGTAATGATAATTGTTAGTACTGGCTGGTGTTTGGTTTATAATTGAACATCATTCACGTCAGGTCAAGGGAAACATGTGACGGAATTGGAACAACAGACCCGATCTGGGACCATCGTGTGGCCGGCCATTAGGTATAGGCTTCTACCTACAGACAAAGCAACTATTCGTCGCCGATGCATATCGAGGCTTCCTTGTCATTGCTCCAAATGCAACCGTGGCGACGAAGATTGCCGGTGGTGCAGATGGGGTGCCCTTCAAATTACCGACGGGTCTGGATGTTGACCAATCAACTGGAAATGTTTACTTCACCGATGCTAGTTCTCAGTATTCTCTAAGGTACACTCCCCAATTTCGCAGGGAAAAAAATTTTGATGTTGGTTGCAAGAAATGCGTATGTTCACATGAATGAAAAACAAAACAAAAAAGACAAAAACAAAAACAAAAGAAGAAGAAGAAGAAAAGAAGATACAATATTTTTTTTTAAATCCGTTGATTCTGTTAGAATATTAAACAATAAAGTATCTACCAATTTGTTGCTATAGTGTACGAAAATATGGAGAGAAAAAAGTTTGTTTATTCTATGTATATTGAATAGAAAAACTTAGAGTGAAAATTATGAATGATAAAACTTTATTGATCAAATTCCCTAAAAAAATTAAACCTAGCTAGCATGTGCGGACTTCTTATATCAATGTGATTTCATATATAGTTTAATGGTAATTTTATATATGATTTATATGATATATAGAGCTTAAATCTCCATGCAAGAGAAAATGATAAAATAAAATAAAATAAAAAGTTCCGTTATAGATCGGTTGTTGTCCCTCTTATTACATTTTTTTTTTCTGAAAATAAAATATGGAAATGAGCCAGCTGAACTAAAATCATGTTATGTACTGATAATTCGCAGCCAAATCCAAGAGGCAATTGACGCTGGCGATGCAACAGGAAGGTTGCTAAAATATGATAACAACACTCACAAGTTACAGTTTTGCTCGGGGGACTTTCGGGAGCTGGAGGAACATCAGTCAGTTTAGACGGGTCCTTCGTCCTCGTCTCCGAATTCATCGCAAACAGAATCAAGAAATTTTGGCTGACAGGTCCCAAAGCTTTCACATCAGAAGTTTTGATCACTTTCCAGGGAAGGCCAATCAACATTAGAAGACCTCATTGGGAGAACTCTGGGTGGCTGTCAACTTGCAAACAACAAATGCATCTTCGGGTGTGACAACGAATGCTCCGACTGGGATAAAAATCAATGGAAATGGTAGCATTCTACGGACGTGGATCTCAGCGAGTTTTATGGGAGTACTAATGTCTCCGAGTTTCATCAGCGTAACAGGCAGTTCTATGTTGGTACTCTGAGAACTGATTTTCTTGGTCGTTTGAGCATATAAAAGGGTCCTCCATATATTGGTTAATTTGTCTTCTATATGTAGGAGAATAGAGTTCAAAACTAGCCATGCACGGTTCTAAATAAATGTTGTCTTACTAATTAAATAAATTTTGGCTCCACATAAATTGTTGTACGCATCAATTTTATGTTTGAATCAGGTGTGATATTATTACTAAATTTTGCCTACTATCACAAATAAAAAAAAGTACTGTTTTTTTGACTTCACAAAATTATGTTTTAAAGAGTTACGCCTATCTCTATATCATATAGTCCTGCAAAATTGAAATTATATTTTATTTGAGGGAGAGAAAGGGAGAGAGAAAGAGAAATGACCTCACTCTTAGTAGGGGAAAAAAAAAACTTCAATATTTTTTGCTCTGAAGAAAAAATAAAAAAAGAAGAGAGAAGTCTAGTTTGTTTCTTTGCCCCTTTTAAATCCCATAGTGCTCTTCTGCTCTTTGTTCTTTGTTTAAATTAAAAAAAAAAAAACAATAATATTAAGTCGTTTTTTATTTTTATTCTTTTAGGCGGAAAATCAAACTCTTTAAATCCATTATTGGCGTAGTTAGAAGCTGGACAAGATACGTTAAAATTCTGTAGAAATGTTGAGGTCCACGATTTTTCCCCATTTTATGGTCTTGTCTGTGATAATAATAATTATGATTCGTTAAAGGCACAAAGGCCTACCGAGGGAAATAAACCAAGACAAAAAGAAACACCAACAACAATCAACTAAAGGCCAGACGGCAACAGCTAAAGTAAAACCAAACTAAAGCTAAAACCAGAAGAGCAAATACGGAAAGCTTGAAAAAGGATTAGATCCCACTAGGTTCCTTGAGGTTACAAAACACTAAGGGTTAGTTTGGTATTATTATGCTTTTTTCATAATTTCTACTTATACTTTTAGCAAAAAAGGAGAAGTAGAAGCTAAAAGCAAAAGTTACAAATTCGAGTTTCTCCAAATGATAATTATTAAAATACATTGATGTTCGTACAAATGACTTTCGAGTATTTTTACAAAATACAATATTTGCATCATAGTTTGGGTAAAGAATTTTGGAAATCTCCAAAAGTATTACCAAACTAACCCTAACTCCGACACCAAAGAAAGATCAAAGATGCACGCTCATCATACTTGAGGATCTCGCCATTTCATCAAATTGTTAGCTGCAAAGTTGATGTCCTTTGGAATCCATTGTAAATCACACCTTTGGAGTACTACGATCGAAATCCACTTTTTGACATTTTGGAGTTGCCAGGTACAATTCTGGAGGGACTTCTTCAAGTTACTAACAGCTAACCCGGAGTCAGACTCGAGAGCAATCGCCTCCCAACCTTGATTTGGGCCACTGCAACAATTTGAGCTTCATGATCGCGAGCTTTAAAAGCGAAAATGACATCATTCTAACCAATAGATACATCAGAATTACCTCAATTCCAGTAACGAAACTCGACTCCGACCTCAGTTCCAAAATCTAATTCTGATTTTAGTTCCAAAACCCTACTCAACCCATCCTGAAATCTATCACCAACCCCATCCCCAAACCCAACACCCCCAACCACCCAACCCGACCCCAAAATCCAACCAACCAGATGCCCTAAAAATCTTAGCACTCAATCGCTCACGCAATCCCGACCACAGATTCGGTAACCGGGATTTTCAAATATCGGACACGATTCCAATCTCATCTTCTCGACAAAACTCTAACATTTGGAATATTAAATTTTATATATTTGGAATATTTCAATTTTTCTTAATACAATCATTTCGGTTTAATTATGCAATATGGCCTAATACAGAGGTTTTTTGTTATATTAGTTATCACAATCCATGTTGTATTAATTTTTAAGTTTGTAGTATTATTGTTGTTGTTGTTTTTTGCTTGAAGAGTTCATATTAAATTATACAATACATAGATTAATTTGTCAAAATAATGGATTATTGTAAATAATACAATACGGAATGCTAATTAACATAGTGTTCCAAACATGTTTTTATTGGACTGTAACAAATAAGTAAAAATATAAAAAGAATAGAACAAAGGAGGACCAAAAATTGGTTATTTTTAAATGAAAAATAAAGCAATTAGCATTAGAGATAACTAAAGCATCCATACGAGGCTGGTACCCGGCACCCCATGACGTAGAAAAGCAAACTCTAGAAAGCTTAAAAAACCAACCTCACCAACAAGAACTGATGTTACAAGATTAAGTGAAATGGCTCGAAACTCCATTCCATCTTCAAAAATAGGAATATAAAATAGATTAAGGGTGCATTTGGTTCAAAGGTTCAAATCCAAAATTTTCATTTCAGTTTTTATTTATTTATTTTCTAAAAAGCACTTAATAAAAATTATAATTAGTTTTTAAAAAGTTAATCAATTTCAATCTAAAAATTTCATTTCAAACCCGTACAGCAAATGCAAGCTAAAAACTTTATTCAAGGGACACCCACTTGCAAATTCATGTACTTTTATATATCATTTATTTATTTATTTATTTAAGATATATGTATTTTTTGAGTCTGTTTTATGGAAAATTTCTTGAGGTTTTTGAGAGGGCACTTGAAGTCCTTGAATATGCAACAACAATTAAAGAATCAAAACCAGCAAATAGTGTCAAATCGGCTACCCTAAATGAGCCAACGGCAACATATACATGTAAAGAGAATCCAGGGCAAGCGTAGACTCTTAGATAAAGCATCCACTGTTAACTATCGTGTTGAAAACTCTACCGTTGAATTAAAATATTCCGACAGCTAGAGAGTGAAAGGAATAGTTCCCACCCCGAATATCTTCCTCCAATATTTATTATTCTGGGGCTTTGGCCGTCTGTACTACTGTTCATAGATAATGATGTAGATTTTTTTCCATAAAAAGTAATTTTTTTTTTTTAACAAATGATGAGAACTAGGAATTACTTTCAAAATGTATTAGGTCATTCCAGTTAAATTGACACCCTTCAAAATAAAAATTGTGCATTATCTATCAAATATTTGTTGGTTAAATAATAAAAGGGAATAAATTAACGAAGTTTCGGAAGGGAATTTAGTCATGTTTTTTGTAACCGGTTTTATTAGTTTCGTAAGGAAAATTTCGATGGTGTTTCTTTTATTTTCGTTGTCTTCTTCTTCCATTTATAACTCAGGCGGCTTTCGGTTTGTGTTACTTCACAATGGCCTTCTTTTTCTTAGATTAAAAAAATAATAATAAAGGATGAAGAAAGGAAGAATAATTGAAAATTAAAGCGAAGAAAAATTATCGACGGCTAGAGAAGTGAAAGGAATTCTTATTCAAATATCCTGGATCATTTATAACTCCGGCGGCTTTTAGTTATACAACTGTTCACAAAAAATGATGCAAATAATAAAGCAAATTAAAGAAATCGTTAAAAAAAAAAAAAATGAATGTCTATAAATTGTGGGGATTTATGCCGTCCTCGTGACAGAAAAAAGCATAATTCAACTCAAAAGTACAATATGCATTTTAAAGTCATCTTTCTGATCTTATCTTTTTTACCCTCCATAGTTCTTCCCATCCCGTGTTTAATTTTACAAAGGTTGATTTGCCATCAACTTCAGTAGGTCCAGAATCCATAACCTTCGACACAAAATATGGAGCAGAACCCTATTATACGGGTATTTCCGATGGCAGAATCGTAAAATATGACGGAGTGAATGGTTTCATAGATTATGCCTTCACTGCACCAAATCGGTAAACTCTTTTTTTTTTTTTTTTGATATTTTTATTTATCGTTTTTCTTTCTATAAATAAGGTGTCATATCGTGTCCTTATTGTATCATACTTGTTAATGGATTTATAATGAACATATGTGGGCAATATCAGATCAAAGGAAACATGCGACGGAATTGGAAACAACAGACCCGATCTGGGACCAACTTGTGGGAGGCCATTAGGTATCGGTTTCTACCTACGGACAAAGCAACTATTTGTCGCCGATGCATATCAAGGCTTCCTCGTCATTGCTCCGAATCAAACGGTTGCGACCAAGATTGCGGGTGGTGCAGACGGAGTGCCCTTCAAATTACCTACGGGTTTGGATGTTGACCAATCAACTGGAAATTTTTACTTCACAGAGGCTAGCTCTCAGTATTCTCTAAGGTATAATATTCCTCATCTTCAACAAATTTTTATCATACATGACTCTTCTTTATTAGGGCAGGGAAAGAAATTTTGTTGTTGATTTAGTGGAATGCAAACGAGAGAGAGTACATTAAATAAAAAAGAAAGAGATATAATATTTTTAAAATCCATTAATTCACTTAGAATTTTGAAGAATAAGATATTCATCCAACTCGTTGATTCGTTCAAGAGTGAAGGAAAATAAAGAGAGAAACCAAACTCATTTACTCTATAAATACCGAGAATTGCAAAGAAAAATTTAGAGTGAAAACTCTGAAGGATGAAACTTTATTGATCAAAGTCATTAAAAAAAATGAACTTAACATGCAAGGACACCTTTTGTCAATGTGATTCCATGTATAGTCTATCAATAGTTCTACATCTTATTTATAATATATAAAATTCAAATACCACTCGTCAACAAGGAAAAAAAAAAGGCTGATACAAAGTAGAAAGATCAGCTAGTAGATGCTGTAAGGACAAGGGTGCTAAAAGGGTACTGACCTACCTAATTGAGATGTCTGGGTTTACCATTATTTATATATATATAAAAATTGTTATAAACTAGCAATCTTCGTACCGTATAGATCCTTTGCAGTTCTTAGTAATTTTATTTTATTTTTTCTTTCTTTTTCTATAAGTCTTGTAAGTTGAATATGTAATTCTTTTGACTCGCTTTATTTTTTGTTTTTTTCTTTAATAAATTGAATGGAGGGCTTCGTATCTGATAGCTAGGTTTGTTGTGTGCTAAAATTCGATAATATGTATCGAATTTCCTCCCTCTTTATTTAAAATTAAAAAAATAATAATAATGAAGTGAAGATTTAGAGGGAAGAAAAGGAATTTAAGACCGATTAGAGATTAACTTCCACGTTGAACTTCCATTTTAAAAGATCATTATGGTAAGTGTAGTAGTCCATATATGCCTATAATGTCTATTATTGTTATTATATTTTTACGATTTGTGAAATTCGGATTTGTCTTTACCTTTAACAAAAATCATATATTATAGTAAGTCATCCGAACTAAGATCATGTACATATATACTGATAATTTGTAGCCAAATCCAAGAGGCAATTGACGCTGGCGATGCGACGGGAAGGTTGCTAAAATATGATAACAAACTAAACAAGTTACAGTTTTGCTCAGGGGACTTTCAGGCGCTGGAGGAACTTCAGTCAGTCGAGACGGATCTTTCATCCTCGTCTCCGAATTCATCGCAAACAGAATCAAGAAATTTTGGCTGAAAGGTCCCAAAGCTTTCACATCGAATATTTTGATCTCTTTCCAGGGAAGCCTATCAACATTAAGAGGACCTCATCAGGAGAATTCTGGGTGGCTGTCAACTTGCAAAAACCTAGTGCATCTTCTGGTGCGATAACTAATGTTCCGACGGGGATTAAAATCAATCGAAATGGTAAAATTCTACGGACTGTGGATCTCAGCCTGTTTTATGGGACAACAAATATCTCTGAGTTTCATCAGCGTAACAGGAAGTTCTATGTTGGTACTCTGAGGACTGATTTTCTTGGTCGTTTGAGCGTATAAAGGGTCGTATCTTCTATACATGGGATAATATTAGTTGAAAACTAGCCACTACTAATTACGTCGTATTAATTAAATCAATGTGGCTATAAAGAAATTGTTGTATCAACATCCTGTTATTACTAAATATATTAAGAACTGTGACATTGTAATAATGGTTATTAAATAATATGCTTTGCTCTATGGCAGCGCTAGGGATCGATCATGGCAATATAGGCCAGGACGACATGGGTGGCAATAGACAAAATTAAGTGGAGAGTTATGTTTTGAGTATCTTCTTATAATTTTGTTCACTCTAATATTAAAGTTGATAATTTTACTGTCATAAAATGACAAAAATTTTAATTTTAATGTTATGGTGGACATAAATATAAGGATGTGTCAAATTTATGGTATTTTTGCATATAACCCATGGCAATAATAGCTTAAAATTTGGAGGAGTGTTAAAACATAAAATTATTATTAACTCACCCCATAATAGCTTAAACTTTTGGAATGGTTAAGTAAACTAACATGATATTAGAGCTAGTTTATACAAGTGATGGTGGGTTTAGACCCTGGCCCATATTAGGCCTGAAGGAGGGTATTAGAATGTCTATTTGTCCCATGTCACAAAGTTACATAATTGCTGTGGTGTTTATATGAGGAATGAGCTTCCTCTCCCCTTGGGCTAGCTTTTGGGATTAGTTTTGCCTAAACCCATTTAATATTGGTATCAAGCAGAAAGTCTTAAATTTGAGCTCCTACAATTGCACTCTTTTACCCCCTTTTCAATTCTTGAGTGTTAGGCCTTTTTTATGTTTGGGGTTTCTTATATGTGTTGGACTTTAAAATTTACATTTGTCCACACGTTTGTCAATTGTCTGCCTTGCACGTGAAGGAGAATGTTGAAACATAAAATTATTATTGGCTCAACTTTTAATAATTTAAACTTTTTCGATGGATTGATAATCTAACAACATTAGCATGAAACAAAGAAATCAATACTCTCAAAATCAACAAAGTTTGCCATCAAATTCATCAACATATCCAATACATAAAAATTTCGATACCAATAAATTTCACAAACAAATTAAAAAAAAAAAAAAAAACTCAATCACAAATTGTCCACAATTAAATTCATAATATCCCCAAACCCAATCAATTCCACAACCAATTTGACAATCAATAAAAAAAAAAATCCTAGTCCAATAAACATCATAAACAATTTGGCAACTAAATCAAAAAAAAAAAAAATCTCAAACCTAATCAATATTTTCACAACCAAAATAATCAAAATGCATATTTTCATCAAAATTGTAATTTCAAATCTAAGAAAAACACAAAGAAAGCAAATTAGTAACTCAAAATTTGTTTACGAAAAAGTCAAAAAAAAAAAAGGAAAAGAAAAAAAAAAACCTCAAAACTAACCTTAAAGCAGGATGAAGATGATGACAATACAGACGGGGGCGACGACGATGTGGAGGCATGGGTTGTTGAAGGCGAGGGCGAAGGCAATGTAGACGTGGGGGGAAGTCTCTGTTTCTACTATTTTAGGGGGTTTGGAACCATCTACGGTTTTTTTTTTTTTATAAATATTTAACGACAGTCTTTTTAAAAATGATCATGAAAAACTTGCAGTCAACAACAGTTTACCATCATCTAATCTTGCGTTTTGACAACGGTTTTTGTTTACCATCCATGCCACCATTTTTAAGGGTACATTCCATAATTTTTTTTTTTTTTTCCAGAAAAGGTTGAGCACGTCGAAGGTTACATTAAACAAATAAAAATTGGTTAACTATTTTCATAGCATTCAACAGGATTTTAAGAAGCTTTGACGAAGACTAGGCTTGAGTTTGGTTTACTGATCAGAGATGAAATTTTTATGTTGGAGTTAGTTGACTTTTCAAAAACTTATAATGCTAAGCTTAATTAATTTAAAATAATTAAGTTTAACAGGTATGTTTATTATCTTATTAGTATTATTATTAAGTGTTTATTAGAAGTAATGTTGATCATTTTATATGAAATGTTTTTTTATAGAATTTATGTGATACTAAAATTGTTTAACTACATTTTTTTAAGTAGCTGTGCTTAGTCCATGAGATTTTTTTGTATAAGAATGGTAATCTAAAGTTATAAAATATACTTTAAATGAAGTTTATTAAAATTTTCTATGGACTTATTTGCAAAGAAAAAATATTTTTAAGGATCTAGCATAATTTTAAATTCTTTTGGGCATTTTATGTAATTTTTAAAGATTTATTTTGCGATTTGTCAAGTCTATCCATTAGTGCCACGTTGTTCAAGCATCATAGTTATCCTATTGGATAAACTTTGTTATCCTAGGTTTGGTGAATATATACATAAAAGTTGCTTAGCGCCCCTTTGAAAGATAGGTACAAAAGTGAGACGCAACAAGGGAAAAAAAAAACTCCAACAACTGATCTTTTTTATCATATTTTCTCAACAAGACCTTCTTCCCCTCCTAAATCACAAAACAAATCAAGACTAAGCTTCCTTTAAAAGCTCATTCTCGGATTCCACACAAACATCCATTTCCGTTTAAGCTAGTTGAGCTCAAAGTGGAGTATGTCATCATTTTTGTGGTTGGAATTTTATAAGTTATCTAAGATTAGTTTAAATTAGGATTTTTAATCGATTTTGAAGCTATTCAAAGCTAGAGATTTGAGGTTTTAAGTTGTGTTTGATTTGATTTACTTGAGATGCTTCATGTCAAAAGTGTGCTTTATTTTTTTCCAAATGTGTAATTTCTAATTTTATTCAAGATTCTTGATAGTTCCTTGTTATTTGAGATGTAAACCATTGTGAGGTCTGATTGGAAAAGAGCTTTAATTGTTTTTAAAGTATTTTATGAAGTTGTATAGAAGGTGTTTGTGAAAACGTTTGACTGAGAAAACTGAGATTTCTATAACAGGGCAGTAGGATTCTGAGTTTCTTTTCTCTGATTATACTTGGTGTTTGAAGCTGAAATTGTGAAGTTAAAGTATACATATGAATCTTGCTCTCCACAAAATTGCAGGTGAAAATGTTTCAAATTGGATTTTTGGTGAATTTTCAAAAGTTAGGTTCTACTGTTAGAAATTTGTGGACAACAACTATATGTAAAGGTTTTGTTTGTACTTAAAACTTGTCCGAAAAGACCTTAAATGGTCTAAAACGTTGAAAAGTGATACTATAATACATATATTCCTATTTTATATGACTTTTAATTGATTGAAGAAACTTTTAAATGTAAAATGACTTAATGATGGACCTTAGGATAAGCACGATTAACTTCTCAAAATGGTGGAGTCAATTTCTTTGCGGTAGTTCAACTTTAAAGAGGTAAGTAGTAATTCTACTTACTGTGCTATAGAAACTTAATAAGTATATGATATAGTGTTTTATTGTTTTTGACACATGTTTAACATTTTAAAATGAGACTATGGATGGAATATTTCCCCTTATTGTTAAAGAGAATGATTTGCAAGTATGAAGTATGAGAGCTAAAGGAAAGTATGATTTATTGAAAGGTTTTACGACATGTTTATGATATTTTAAAGGTTTGTAAATTTTTTATGTGACTTATGAAATGATGAGAATATCTATGGAATGTGGTAACCCCACTACAATAGTGTCATTGGGACTGACTGATACCTACGGATGGGTCCCAAAAAGGACATGACTGATATCAATATTTAGGATCTCAATGACAGTAATGAAAATGTTTGGTCAAATTTAAAAGAAAATGAATAGTAAATATTATGTAGTTTAAACCTAATATGTGCCATATCTCAAGGGCTTTCATCATAAGTTTTAAATATTGATTTGGATTTTATTTGCAATAAGAAGGTTCGAAATTCATTGAGAAATGTATTTTAATAAGTACATATTATAGTTTAATTGTTTTGTATTTAACTAGGTTCCACTTACTGGACTTTTAGCTCACTTTAAAGTTTCATGTCACAGGTGATAAAGAAAAGAATGAGGAAGTAACATAGTGGCAGGCTGAACCTCTTTTGGGAACCTGATGTCATGGAACCTATGGACATACTAAGCTAAAGTTGTTTCATGAAAAATGCTTATCAAAGAACTCCATGGGCTACACTGCAAAAGTTTTGTATTTGAGATGGTTCTAACAATCTGGATAGTTGTAATACTAACTATTCATATTTTGACTAAACTATGATGAAAGTTCTCTAAATATTTTATATTAATATCTTATCATACAACTATCTTGATTTTACTATGTTTTTGTTTTATAGTATATTTTATAAATTTATAGGTTAATGACATGTTCTAATTAGTTTAGCTGTAAGCTAAATTGGTTAGGAGGTGTTACAAAATTAGTTATATTTAATTTTTGTTGACTTTTTAGGGGAAAAAAAAGACAAAAACTGAAATACAAAAGTATAATTTAATTGGAATTGAATTGAAATGTCAAAGGAAGTATAAGCACATAGGTTAACCTAAACCTTCAATCACACAGTTATTCAACTCATATTTAAAAGAAATGTTCGATTGGACTATGAGTTAATAATGAAATTTTCTTTCTTCAGACTTCAGTAATTTCTTTAAGCTTTCGTTTAGATCGCTATTTAGAATTAAAATTTTTAAATAAGAGTTGGTTGATTTTTCAAAAACTAGTTAAAATTTTTATTAACTAGTCGAAAAAGTACAATGTGATTGGAATTAAACTAGAACACCAAATAAACCATAAATGTTAATACGCCAAGTGGTAGGGTTAGCATTAGGATGCGTTTATCGTGGGTGCCAAATTCTTAGGTGGGATTTGCTGACCAGTCCTAATATTAATTATTTCTAGTTGCCCCTCCTCTATTCATTTAAAAAAAAAAAAAAAAAAGAAGAATAAGAATCATGATGCATAAGTATATGCTTTTGAATTCGATAGATATTCTGTCATTTTATAGTTATATTGTATTCTTAATGACTTTTTTTCTTTTTTTTTTTTTTTTTTGGTTTATTTCTGTTTTAGTTTTGTACTTAGATGTTATAATTTTTTTAATAATATTTTGTTTAGTGAAAAAAAAAAAGGGCAATGTGTTTACTTTTTTATATTTTTATAGATAGGATAGAGTCAGGTATCAAACCAAACAAGCTAGACGTAATTTCTAACTCAGTAATTTGTTCTACATGCTCTAGCAAATTCAATAAATTAATAAAAAGAAACAAAAATAAAAATAGTCAAATAATGGCCAAACCCTAATTAAGCCTATGGCTAAAACATAACCAAAAGCTTGAAGGAAGAAAAAAAAAAATCATGAGCTTGAAAAGCAGGTGTAATTAAAACTTACAAAGAAAATTGTTAATGGCTTCATTAAATATTTCATTTAAGGTTTGTTGAAATTTGCTAAAGTTCCTTATGTTCGTGCTCTTAGCAAATAAAAAAGATACTTCCATCAAATCAAATGAGAACTGTTTAAATCAATTTATTTAAGGAAAAAAAAAATATTACGTCAGCAACCCTTGCGGACTATTAATCTAACCAAGATGTCAGGTTTCTTAATTCACTTTCAGACAATTTGGCTTTCTAAACGAAACAGTAATTAACCATGCTTCTCTTTTTCATCATTCTCCTCTCTGTTCCCTCTAACCACATTGTTCTTTCTCAATCGTTCTCGACTTTTCGGAAGCTTTATTTGCCATCAACTTCAGTTGGTCCAGAATCGATAACCTTTGACCCACCGGTAGAGGACCATATACAGGCATTTCTGATGGTAGAATTGTTAGATATGATAAACATAATTCAAGATTCGTCAATTTTGCCTACACATCGCAAAATAGGTAAAATTTTTCTTTTATTCATGATTAATAATCAAGTTTTAGTAATATTTAAACTGTATTTAAAAAAAAATATACAATCAGATTCTTGCTAATTTGGTTTTTTTTTTTTTTCTCCCCCGGTAGAACAAGCCATCTTGCTTATTGACTGCAGAAGCTTTACTATTATTGTTGTTGCTGCTGTTGTTGTTCTTGTTGTTAGTAGTAGTAGTATTATCATCAACCTTAATTTTTTTTGTTTTCGAAATCCATCATACTTATTTTTGCAATCAAACAAATCTGCGACAT
The DNA here is from genome assembly GCA_025413485.1 of Ficus microcarpa. Taxonomy (NCBI): domain Eukaryota; kingdom Viridiplantae; phylum Streptophyta; class Magnoliopsida; order Rosales; family Moraceae; genus Ficus; species Ficus microcarpa. The sequence goes on along the minus strand of CM046380.1, from coordinate 10,260,938 downwards.
TTTTTTTTCCTTAAATGTCCTGAAATTTGATTTCCATGACATTTGGGAGAAAAATGTCGTTTTTAAAGTCGTTTTAAAATATTTTGACAACATCTTAGTAAATCTTGTGTCGTGAGAAGGGCTTTTTGTTGTGGGGACTAGACATAAATTTCGGCTTAGCTGTTGTGGTGGTGACTGGACATAAATTATTCATCAGAGACTTTGTCGAAAATAAGTAGATACACACACATATTCATGTATGTTTTGGCTTGTCACCAATTTCAAAGTTATATAATTCTTCAAATAAGATTACAGTTCTTTCTGATATATTTTCTTTTACGTTATGGGGCTTAGCTGTCACTTAAAAAAATAATAATAATACTTTCAGGTTTCGAACTTATGAGTTCTTATCCAAACTCCTTTCTTCCAATCCCTAGAACTACCAGTATAATAAATTTGGGCATTAAATGTTTTTTTTAAAAAATTCATGAGTCAAATTATCATAATATTAACGCTTATAATTCTGAAACTAACAATATTAAAAACCCTAAAAAAAAAATCTTTTAGAGTAAGTATAATATGATTCAATATGGATCAGCCAAAGAAATTCAGTCACGCACGCTCGTGTGTATATATATATATATATATATCCTAGAGTACTTTCCACATCAACACTTTGAATCTACTAATAATACATACATACGTACATACATATATATATATATATATATGGTCAGGTCTGAAGCGTGTGATGGAACAAATAATCCAGATTTTCGTCCAATTTGTGGGAGGCCATTAGGTATGGAATTCTTCAAGAAGAAGAATAAGCTATTTATAGCGGATGCGTTTCTTGGGTTGTTTGTGGTTAGAGGAACGAAGGGAGGACTTGCTTCCAAACTTGCCACTTCTGCGGAAGGAGTTCGCTTCAAGTTTCTTAACGGTTTGACTGTTGATCAACGCAAAGGCGATGTTTATTTCACTGATTTTAGTTCAGTATTCTTGCAAAGGTATTTATATACACATATATTCCCCCAGCATATACATACATACATACATACATACATACATACATACATACATGTTTGTTTCTTTTGTTTTTTTGTTCCTCTTATTGAAAAGGAGATTGAATCGTAAGTAATGAAAGGGGAATGAAGTAAATAGCATTTTCACAATAAATAATTAACAACACGAAATTCAGTATTCACACAGTTATGGTCTCATCAATTATTTCAGAGAAAACGGTTTATACTTTCGAATTGTAGACCGAATCTGAATTTGGTTCTTGATTTTTACTGCGTCTATGGATCCAGATCTATCTTGTTGTCTCAAATCAATCATAAATCCGTGCTGTAGTTTAAAATATTGTCGGAAAAGGCATGGGACGTTCCCACTCAACAATAGTTATAAACATGTAAATGATCAATGTGCCATTCTGTTATGTAGATTTTGTTATTCGAATATCTACATATTGTCTCGATTAATCTGACAGTTCAAATCTAACAGCAAAAAGGCACACAAGACTTTATTCTTAAATCCCGAAACATGTTAAATTACAAAAATTGAACATTTATAGTATTCACATGCACTTTTCCATTCAGATATAGTCGTATGATCAAATTATAGGACTGATTCGAAACAAGTTGGTTGCCAAAACTCTTTTAATTGGGACTTTTTTGGGAAGTCCAAAATAATGGCCTTGTAGTTCAGTGGCTAAAAATAAGAGTAGCCTTAACAAAAAAACGTTATCAATACACATTAATCTATACAATATAAGAGGGAGAGGGAATTAGATAGGAACATAGTACTAATAGACATACCTAGGACTTAGAAGAGTCCTTAACAATATTTTTTGTTCTTAATCTACTAAGCTAGCTCCATTTGATGAGCTAATTGTAAGACAAAAGTGAAAAAATTTCTTTTTTTTTTTTTTCTTTTTAACACATAAATTTGTTAAAATTAGACACCCTAATTCTAAATATACACTAGAGTAATAAAATAGTAAAAGAAAATAAACACATAAGAACATATGTGAAATTCATGAGACCACCCCTATTTTGATAATGTACTATCTCTGCATCAGGATAATAATTAGGCTGCATAACACCATGGTACTAATGGCGTGTCATCAAATTAACACATTTTAGAAGATGAGTATCCCATTAATAACAAATTCCGCTCGATCTAGTGAGTATGTATACTGGGATGTGTCTTGATCTTGATTCTAATCCCTACTTGATTCATCCAAAATAATAATAATAATAATAATAATAATAATAATAATAAGTTTCTTTAACATATAACTTGCAGCCAAGTCAACGAAGCAATTGCAGCCAATGACTCAACAGGAAGGTTACTGAAGTTCAATTACAGAAATCAAAGCGTTACGGTGCTGCTAAGCGGTCTTTCTGGGGCAAACGGTGTCGCAATCAGTCAAGATTGCTCGTACCTACTTGTCGCTGAGTTCATAGCGAACCGAACTAGGAGGTATTGGCTATCAGGGCGAAGAGCTTCTACGTCTGAAGTTGTGGCCACTTTTCAGGGAAGACCTGACAATATTCGGAGAACCCCTTAGGAGATTTCTGGGTGGCAGTGAACATACCGAGGCCAGGATTAGCGAATTCTCTAGAACCTACGGCGATAAGAATCGATGGAGCTGGCAATAATTTGCAGACTTTGCCTCTTGACAAGTACTATAACGGCACCACTATCAGTGAGTTTTTACAGCGCGGCGTGCAGTACTACGCTGGTTCCGTCGACGCGAATTTTGTTGGTGTTTTCAGCTGAAGTTTTAATTGGCCTGTTTTGGCTAAAGACTGGAATGCAAACCCTGAATAAGTTGCCTTCAGCTACTAAAATTATGTAGTACTAAAAGCTTGGATCTGTTTTTCTGACTAGTAGCTAGCTCCAAGTGCTACTAGTAATATAATACTAAACGAAAGTATATGGCTTAATGCTAGCATATAATGTAATAAAAAAAGCTTACTATTATATGTATAATTAAGACTGTTATTATATAGTGTATAATATAATTAAAGCTTTCTACTATTATTATATATACATTGTGTTTACACATTTAGTAGAGAAATATTAGAGAAATATGTGAAAGTGAAACCGTGTCAACTTAACATACCAAAAAAAGGATCAATTTGGATACCACTTTGAAGCCCTTCTCATTTCCATTTTTCCTTCAGTTTTTTCTTTTCTTTTCTTTTTTTAAGTGATTATATGGATTTAGAGAGGGTAACTAAAATTCAGAAAAAGCTTACACATTCTAATTAGGTTAACACTCACTAAGAATAAATGAAGAAATCAGAACAATTACCGTGCAAAAAGGCTAACAAAACAAGAAAATAGGAAAGAAAAAACAAGAAACAACCATGCACGAAAGAAAACAAAAGCGATATATAATTACTAGAATGAAAAAGACTACCTCTTTTCATAATAAATGAGATCATAATTAAGGGAGTCTTCATGGAAACCCGCTGCGTGTAAACCTAGTGGAAAATGCCTAACAGAGGAAAAACGAGTACGTGATACTATGACCTTATTATTATTATTATATTATTATTATATTTTTTTTAATTGAAATACTACCTTATTTATCCAACACCTTTCCCACTTTGAGCCCAAAGAGAAAATGCATTTTTCTATTTTAAAAACAACCAATAAACTAATGCATATCTAGACTGCTGATTTTGTGTCAATAAAAAAAAAAAAAAAAAAAAAAAAGAACAGAAAAGAAAAAGAAAGAAAATTGGTTATTTGCCTTAGCATTTCTACATCCAAATCTAATTTTTGAAAAAAAAAGTTTTTCTTTTTTTCATTAAATGTTACTATTCCCCGAATTTTTTTTCCCTTTAATGTTACTATTCCCCGAAACTTGAACATACACAAGATTCAAACATTTAAAACAACTCAGATAACCATTTAACACCAATTGAGCTAGCCTTGCTAAAAAAGAAAGATCACAAGGCAGAATTGAAGATTCTACAGAATATATATCAAAATTAACTTTTTTTTTTTTCTTTTTAACTATTACAATCTCCTTGGAAGTATGACAATAATGATGGAAGTAAAGCTGTAGCCATTAAGAGGCATGAGCTAATCAAAAGAGATAATAGGCTAGACATGAAAAGTTATTTAAATTGCCCGCCTGCTTTAATTAATATTGTTAGTTATTAAGTATCTCAAAAGCTTAAGTTGATAGGAGGTGAGTTAATAATAATATTATATTTTAATATCAAAATCCTTTCTGATGTAGCATGAACAGTTTTGCTTTGCTAGTCTTTCGTGCAAATCGTTGCATCAATTAGAGGGCACTGGTGCCAAAGTCTCCTGATATTTATATTATGAAAAATACATATCAATTCTAATATCAATTTTTAAATATCAATATATTTGATATACGATTTATCATTTTTTTATTGATAAGTATTTAATGCATCGTCACATCAATTGATTGCATCTGTCATTAAAAATATGATACGTGATTTAATACTTAAAAAGTTGATATTACAATTGAAATCCGTAGCATTACTGTTATATTATAAATACTATTTGCTATCTCATCTATTATGAAAAGTCGTACTTAAATATTAATTAAGTAATTTTAGAGCTAAAAAATTAATCTACACCCTTATTATAACCGCAAGTAAGAAGCTAATAAAGCGAAGCCCTGTGAGTTGTGACGTGTGCGTGCGTGCGTGTATATATATATATATATATATATTTTTTTTTTTTTTTTTGTGCTTTCTTCATTCGTTGTTTCACTACTGAAAATTTTTTTTTTAATCTTTTAGTTTATGTTTGGTTCGCTGGTTGGAAATAAAATTTTTAAGTTGAAGTTTGTTAACTTTTCAAAAACTAGTTATAAATTTTGTTGACTTTTCAGAAAAAGATTAAAATTAAGATAAAAAATACAGTTTAGTTGGAGTTAAATCGAAATACGAAATGAAGCCTAAGTCACAACATTTTCTTATAACACTTTTAGTCATAACATTTTTATGTGATTAAATATCACTTTTAGTCACAATCTTATGACTAATATGCAATTAGTCACAAACTTTTTATTGCAACTAAAACTTTTAGCCACAAGATTTTTAGTCACCATAAACATATAGAAGCAATAAAATAAAATAAAATAAAACAAAATAAACTGACAATGTAGGAAATGACCCCCAAACAAAAGAGCCCGAAATATCGCCTTTGAAATAATACCATATTAAAAATTATGCTAGTAGAATCCAGAATGAAAACCTAAGGATGCCAATTATATATTATAGGCTTTTTAATAAATACTAGTTTGAATACATGCAAATGCACGTTGTAGCTGTAATTGAAATTTAAATAGTGTAAAATATAAATAACAATACATATAATTATCTACGAGGATAAATTATTTATTACAAGAAATATAATCAACATACAATTTTTTATATTCCTTTGTTAAATTTGTAACTTTTAATTTGTCATCTTAAATTAATTTGTATATCAGAATGTTAAATATAAATGCTCAAAAGATAACAGTAAACTGATCATATCATTTATTAAATAGAATGAGTATACTTGTTGAACTTAATTCTTTTATGGATGATTGAATATATAATAACCAAAGATGTGTTTGACAAATTTGAAATGCGAAATAAATTGTAACAAAAGATTATACTCAAAACAATTTTTAATCTACTGAAACTATACAACTATGCAGACATAATTGATCTTTCATAGCAAGTCTATACTTATCAGTGAATGATGTCACTTGACCTCACAATATGAGAATTCTAAACTATCAAGAAGATGAGACGAGGATGAGACCAAGGATGTCTTTCAAAATAACCGAAACAAGCTTTCAATTAACTGAGTTTATTGTAACTACCTCTTTTCAAAAAGGCAGTAAGTCCTATTCTTTTTAATTTTATTGTCATTCAATGTAATTTTTCTTTCATCAATCACAGATTATCTGTCTTAAAATAGATTGATTAATTAAGGCAAGATTTAAAACAAATGCAAAGAAATTTATCAGCTGAAACAAAAGATCTTACCATTTAAAATAAAATTTGGGCAATTAATTTTCTTTCCTAAAAGACACAAATAGTTCTATGTTAACTATACAAAACTACCATCACAGCCCTCAATAGTTTTAGAAAAACTGAAAAAAGAAAAAAAAAAAAAAGCAGAACATTATTTGCAATAGAAAACAATAAATTGTGAAAGGAAAACGCATAATAATCAACTAAAAAAATTTCTCATTAAAATTTAAATCATCAAAATAGAACAATTTTGGACACAGATTTCCACGTATAATCTAATAGACAAATAATGCAACATAAGGATTTCCATCAACAAATAATGCAAAACCAATAACAAGAGCAAATGCAAGAGATAAATAACTCCATAAAACATAAGTGAGACTGACATGACCATCCAGTCCCTCAGGAAGCAAAACCTATCTCGCAATACAATCACCAAAGCAATATCAATTACTATATTCATATCTTTTTACAATTTACCCATCATGATAAATTATGAAAAATTTAGTATTATGATACAGCCATAACAATAAAACAAAAAACACTTAAAAAATAACAAACAAGATAACGTTTTAGGATTTCTTTTTATTTTCCTCCATTTTCCACCAACCAAATAGAGGAAAAGAAAAAAGAAAAAGAAAACATTTTAAAAAACAAAAACAAAAAACAAACCCCCAGATTGAAGAACCCTAAATTTACAGAAAAGAAACCTAAATTTCCAACAACCAAAAAACTAAAGAAATGAGAAAACAGGAAAAAAAAAATCACTAAGTCGCGAAGAACCCACGGCAAGCCCGGATTCACCGAGAAGAGAGATCGCGATCTAAGGAAGGGAGAGCGAGAGAGAGATGGCAGCGATCAAATGGCTGAAGGAAGGGAGAGAGAGTCGGGCGGAAGAAGAGAGGAGATAGAAAGATGGAGGAAGAGAGAAAGAGATGGCTGAGAGAGGAAAGAGAATGGAGCGGACGACAATAGAGTGGGGAAGGAAGAGAGGGGAGAGAGATAAAATCAAATTGAGAGAGAGAGAGAGAGAGAGAACAGAAGAATAAAAGCAATAAAAAAAAAAAAAGAAAGCAGCTTTTCAGAATGAGAGAGTGCGGAAAGAAAAAAGAAAGGGAAAAAAAAAACAACAACACCCAAAACGCACCGTTTTTTACGACAAAAAATGAATAGTAGAAAATTTTCTACTCTTTTATATATGTAGGAAAAACACAACGGATTAGATTTTTAAAATTTTTTACAATTCACTAAAAATCAGCTTATGTTGTTATATCAAATAATCACTTATGTAATAAGATGTTGTTGGCAACGGTTTAAATTGATAGGATGATGTTTTGTTCTTATGATCCTTCTTCTCAGGCTTGGTTCTCCTTTTTTTTTTTTTTTTTTTTTTTTTTTGCATTAAAATATTAAGTTGCACCAATTTATGCCAAGAATCCAAAAATACAATTTTCATCTTTTGTGCAAATTTATAAAAATTAGATCATTGTCCACTTTGAAATTTGGATTTTAAGAAGAATCTATATGTTATTATCGTCAGTCGAAGATGATCTTGTCATGTTATCATGACCAACATCAATTGATTGATACAATTTTTTTTTCTTTTTTTTTTTTTTTTTTTTGATAAACTGATTGATAGCTTGTAACCACATTATTGTGGTCGGTACCGAATCTGACCTACATTTGAGTTAATGATGGATTTCTTTTATTATTAATTAATTTTTTCCATCCTGCTAAGGCAACCAATGGGATTCAACTTATCATATCTTCTTATTATACATGTCATTTTCGTATCTTTTCAATAATATCGTAACACGTCAATTAAAAATATATATTTAATTATAATATTAATTACATCAATTAAAAATCAAATTTGTTAAACACGTGACATGATAATAATAGAACATATGAAGCAAATCCTAGTACACGTCCTTAGTTTCTTAACCACATATGCACCCTTAGGCTGATTTACTCTTTCATATTATTTTTCAACGAGCAATTATTGTCTAAGCTAATATATTAGCATCAGGCTATAATTAGGCACATCTATGTTTTCAAAATTATTATTTTCAGCTGCAAACCAAACTGCTCCATCAATTAATGTTGTTACCTCCACAATAATAATTATAAAGTTTGAAATATATTTCTTCCACTTCAATTTAAAGATGAATTTCAAAAACAGCCAGCTAAGAAGTTTTCTTTCTTTTTTTTTTTTTTAAATTATAAGAAGTTATTTATTTACCATAGTGATCAAAATTAGCATAGATCGGAGTACCATCTTTGTTTCTCTACCATAAAGATGTCTTAACAATCACATGTCAAGTTGATCTAGTGGTTCCGTTCAAAATCCAATTCTTCGATTGAAGGTGTTTTTTTTTTTTTTTTTTTCCATTTTTTTTTCATATGGTTGTTTTACAGTTATTTTCAGTTTAAACTTGTTGGAATCAAGTTTATCAACCTTGGAAAAGTGATGGAGAATTAGATATTTCATTTTTTTAATTTAAATTTCTACAGTTATCAATTAAGATACATTCGGTCTTTCTTTTCTAATTTTTGAAGTTAGGTTTATGTTTATTGATGATGACAATATTTAGAACATTTAAAACAAAGTTAGGTTTATCTTTTTATTAGTTTACGTCTTCATAAATGCTTTATTGGAGTTTGGCCCAATCAATTATATAGCTGCCAACTTTGCAAATTGGAATATTGACCATTTCGACACAGTCAAAATGTTCAATTCATAAATGCAAATTCGGCATAGACCCATTACATATTTTATATGGATTAACAAACGGACACGGTAGAACCCTTTTATATACCCCATTGGTAGAGTCCATTTTTAAACCATTAAAATATAATCAAATGGCTGACATATTACTTGTATATGATAGTTATAATACACATTACCTCATACTAGTATAAACTAAAAAAATTTAAAAATAATATATAATAAAATAAATTAAAAAGAAAACACCACCCATTTCCTCCTCATCTGACAACCCCCCACCCCCCACGCCAACGAGCCAGTCCCCCCCGTTGCCAACAAACCCCCCTTCTGACACCAACGAGCCCCCACCCCTTCCCCCCCCCCCCCCCCCTCGTAGTAGCCGCGAGCCCAATCCCCCATCACATACCAACCCCTCAACGCCAACCAGCCCCTTGCAACCCCCCCCCCCCCCCAAAAACGCTAACAAGCTCGATCCCCCCTCCCTAAAGCCAAATCTGGTCAACGTTTGGGAAGGTCGTCGACGTTGGGGGAGGGGGAGGCTCCTCGACATCGTACCGGTGTCAGGGGGGTCATCGATGGACTATCGCATGACTAGTTTTTTTTTTTTTTTTTTAATTTCTTCAAATTCTATTTTTTTATTTTTAGTATATAATATTATGGGTTAAGGTGCATTATACTTATCATACACAAATAATATCTTAACTGTTCAATTTCATTAGGATGGTTTAAAAATGAGCTTCACCGATAAGATATATAAATGAGACTTTACTACAAACTTATCCGTTTTTTAAAAATGAAAAATTATAGTATATATTTACAGTTAAAACCTTGAATTTTTTCAGGTAAATCCTTGAATTTTCCAGTAAATAACATCTTTTTGGTTAATTTTTTAATAAAAGATTCATTTGCACAATTTCATCTTAGAAAGAGAAAGAGAGAGGAGGAAGGAGGAGGGATTTTTTTTAAGTATTGTACAGTGATCATAATGTTTAAACTTTTATACTATAATTTACTATTACTCCCTTAAAAAATTGCTCTTTGGCTCTTCCTCTCTTATAATATTTAGTCAGATTGTTAACAATTATTGATATATAAAAAATCTTTTTCCTTGCTTTTAAGTTTTTATTCTTCTTTTTGAGCCCCTTGAAATTCTCTTCTAATGATTATTGCCTTATTGGAGTATTTGGGAGCCCATTCTGTTGTACGGCTGCCCATTCTGCAAATTGGAATGGACCATTTCGAAATAGTCAAATTGTTCAATTTAGTGCAAATTCAGCATAGACCCCCACAGAAAAAATAAAAAATAAAAAAATTGGATGATTTCAATATTAATCTACAATGCTCCATTTCGGACAATATTTATATGGATAGCTTCTCTCTTCTATCCATAAGGACGATTTTTTAAATATACATTCAGATAACACCCCATCAAATTTATCATTGAAATTGAGAATTTATAAGATTTGTTTAAATTATTTTCAATATCTATCTAAACACACATTCAATTTATATTTCTATTCAAATATTTCCGTTCAAAGGCCAATATTTCAAAATTTTTTATTCACATTTTTTTAATCCAGTTTTTACCATTCAACTAGCGATCCATCAAACTTGCCCTGTGTTTTTTTGCTTTGCTTATCTTTTTACCGTCCTGTGAAACATACTATGGATTGGGTGATTCATGATAGTAAGGTAAACTTGATGACCAATAGTGACGAAGTCAGAATATTTTATCAGGGGACTCATAACTATATAATGAGTAATTAGAGATTATGATCATAAAATTTCTCTTTGTAGGGAGGACTTTAATGAAAATTTATTCAAATTTAAAGGGTATAAAAAAAAAAAAAAGGACAAAAGCTAAAGGCCCCTAGACCCTAGCTCTCTCCATCACTGATCAAATTTCAAGATGGTAAAAAAAAATCCCTGGACCCTAGGCCCCTATGATGCCTCAGAAAATTTTCCCTCTTACAATCAAATGAGAAATGGTCAACAGTGCAAAAATCCGAGCAATGGGATAAAAATCCTAAACATATACACTAAAAAGACTATTCGCACAATTTTCTCAAATTTCTTAAATCTCTCCCAAAAAAAAAAAAGAAAAAAGAAAAACAATGCTCTTCCTTTTCAGCTTTCTGTTGTGTTTTCCCTCAGCTTTTTCTGAAATTCTAAAGTACAATTTTGAAAAGCTTGATTTGCCGTCGACATCGGTTGGTCCTATATCAACAGAATTCGACAGTTTGGGAAGAGGACCTTATACAGGTATCTCTGATGGTAGAATCATCCGATATGATGGACCTGTTATTGGTTTTGTTGTTTTTGCCTTCACTTCCCCAAACAGGTTAGTATTTACATTTTTAAATTTAGTTCAATTTCTATTTGAAATATCAATCACCTTTATATATTCTTATTAGAGGTTGATATGATATAAGTAAATACATACATACATACATATATATATATATATGTATATATACATTAACAACCTCACTAAACTAGGAAATGCGTCAAATTATCTAGTATTGTTTACGCGTAAGGAATAGTGTATGTATAGGATTCATTTTCAAAATCCTAACTGAAGAATAAAATGAGTCTTGTTTTACCTCCCTAATATCCAAATGTTTCAACTATACCCTGGAAACAATTGAATAGGTACAATATTATGAGTTAAAAATCTCCTCTGAACTGTATCATAACAATCTATAATACCTGACCTTTCAAATATATAAAAATATATGAATATGATTAGGAAGAATTAATTTTCTGGAAGAAGAGATCTGGAATTCAAATTAAGCGAAATGTTACTAATCAACATTTTATCGGGCACATGTATAGCCAATTAAATAATATTTTGTTTGCATGATATTTTCTTCAGGTCTCGGAGGGTATGTGATGGCACCAATAATCCGAATTTAGGACCTATTTGTGGAAGGCCAACGGGTATTCGTTTCAACCATAAGACTGGTCAATTGTTCATTGCAGATGCCTATCGAGGATTCTTCGTTGCTGGTCCAGGTGGAGGGCTCGCAACCACAATTGCAACTAGTGCAGAAGGACAAACCTTCAAACTTGTTGATGGCGTGGATGTTGATCAAAACTCTGGCCTCGTTTATTTCACTGATGCTAGTAGTAGATTTTCACTAAGGTACCGTATTTATTTCCTTCTGGTCCATCCCTAAATATAACTATATACATATATATATATATATATAAGTTAGGTGCATCAATTGAAAATCAAATCGTTGAAAAGTGATTCCAATATAGTTAAAGACAACAGTATCTATTTGTAGGATAAAAATAGATTTCCAACCGTAAGTTTTTCCAATAAACGATTTGTTCATCACGAGAAAAAAATTATAACTTATTACAATTGTGATATCATGAGGGGGAAAAAAGCCTTTCTGACCTACGTTTTTTCAGGTTTCTTATAATTACTTTCCATAGCGAAAATAAAGAATACAAATGATACAATTATAATAAACATGTGACTGCAAGCATAATCTAGCTCTAATTTCAAATTTGACTCCATTATAAGTATGGAGCGTGAATCTCTCCACTCTTAATTAAAGCAAAATTGAAAAAGAAGGGGAAAAAAAAAGAAAAAGAAAAAAAGTGGATATATATGTTTTTGACCCGTCGATGCATCATAAAATCAGTCAAATTTGACGAAAACTAATTCATGATCTTTGTACAAATTACAGCCAAATACCAGAAGCAATCGTCGCCAGAGATGAAACGGGAAGATTACTAAAGTACAATCCGAGCACCAAAGAAGTCACGGTGCTCCTAAAACAGCTCGCTGGGGCAGCCGGAGTTGCGCTAAGTGCAGATAGAAAATATGTCCTAGTCACAGAATACTTGGCCAAAAGAATTCGTAAGTTTTGGCTGCAAGGTCCCAAAGCTAACACATCCGAAGTAGTGGTCACGTTGGAGGGAAGGCCGGATAAGATCAGGAGCACCTATTTTGGCAATTTCTGGGTGGCAATGATCGTGCAGAATTCAACAGAAACTCCTACCGTACCAAAAGCAGTAAAAATCAATGGAGATGGTGAGATTTTGGAGACATTGAACCTCGACAAGTACTACGGCAGTACGATGATTACCGAGTTTAATCAGCGTGCCTCGCGATGTTATGTTGGTTCCATGGATGCAGGTTTTCTTGGTGTGCTTGATTGTAGACTAGGGTAAGGACTTGACTTATTGTATTTGGCTCCTTATTGTGTGAAAGGAACCATAAATCAGTATGTGTTATGCTTCTTAAAAGAAAATCACATATATATATATATATATATATATATATAAGTATGTGTGTGTGTGTGTACGTGTACGTGTTCAGCCACCACGTACTATTAACTACTAAATAAAACGTTGGCTTTAATGCATATTTAAAACTAATTAAAAGAGAGCCTTTTGGGGTTTTTTTCTTTTTCTTTTTTTTCTATAGCGTTTTTTTGTTGTATTTGTTTTCGAGATGGATCACAAAAGGAAAGTGAAAAACTATTATTGTCATTCGTACGCTCAACAATGACTTTTTTTTTAATAAATGGAGAGAAGCATGCGCTTGGTTTTAATATTTGGATTGTAGAATTTAAATTTGAATCGAATTGTTCATTTGGTGAGGTATTTAAATTATTGGAGTTAAAAAATATGAAATTTTACATGGTGTTTAATTCGGCAAAAAAGAAAAAAATAGTGAAAATTCGATACAAACAAAAATAAAGATATAACGAACACAAGCTAAAAACTTGTATTTGCAACCCTTTCCTTTTCTAACATGAAGTTTACAAGCAATTTTTCTTCCGGATCAGTGATTGTCTTTCTAACACGTGTTATTTTTCACCTAACTCTATTTCTAATTTTATCCTAAAATCCTTTTTTTTTTTTTGGTGGAATTCCTAACAACCGTTTTATACATTTTCGACAGATACAAATGTCCTCACTCATTGGCAAGCTTTTTGACCTTTCGAGCTTCTTTGTTTTTCTCTTCTCTATGAATTAAGAAACTTAAGATGAAGGCAAAATAACAACAACAACAACAACAATAACAGCCACTGGCGGAGCCAGGTAATGGCCACCCTGGATTTTTTTTTTTCCAAGTATATATATATTTTTTAAAACATTTTCATATAAACCCTTTTATTAGTAAATTTTGAAATATTTCCCACTTAATATGAATTTTTTTTTTCTGTTTTTTTTTTCCCTTTAAATCTCATACTTTTAAATTGGCCTGATTTAAATATTTTGTCTCTAATTAACTTCTATTTAAACAATTTTTCCAAATATATCCCTAAGTTAAGTTTTTTTTTTTAATAATTTTTTTCGACACGGTCCCTTTTACTATTTTTTTCCTCATTAATACTTTCTTATTTTCTACTATTAAAGTAATATTCTTTTTTTCCAAATGTACCGTTACTTTGATCCCTTTCAACTCATATTTTCTCATTTGTACCTTTAGTTTATTTTGTCCCATTAAAATCTCTTATTTTTTTTTAAGGTTATATTTTTTTTTTTATTAACTGAACTCTCGAGAGAATAATAAATCAAGAAAAGAAGTAATTTAACTTCTGAAAAAAAAAAGTTTACATTCATGAAAAATTCAACAAAGTGTATTATATAGTATTAAGATTGGATTTTTTGAGAGTTTTAAACGCTTTTCACAATCTTTATTTATGCCCCTTGAATCAAAATCATGACTCTGTCACTAACGACAACGACGACGATGATGACAACAATAATAATAGTAAAGAACAGGGGAATATCTATCAGTGGAAAAGATGTACCCGAGTGAAGAGTATAATTAGGAATTTCAGTGGAAAAAGGGAAAAAAAAATCCCTTCCATGTTCGTTATATTAATATTTATTAGGGTAATGGGCGTCCGCACACCTCCCTTGGAGAAGACCATGTCAGCTTTAAGTTCCACAGCTCAATTTCCTCCAATAAAAGTCTAGTATTTAGATTGGCAAAATATTTGTTTTGAATTAAAACTGATATTTGAAAAAAAAAAAAAAATGTTGAATTTCCCAGAAGCCAGCATTGGAAACAATCCCCCGTATATTTGGCGGAGTATCATTTGGGGTCGAGATCTTCTTAAAAGGGGACTATATGTGAGGGTTTTTAAAAGGGGATCTTCTTTTCTTCCTGTCATTAAGCCGAGGCGTGGGGAAGAAGATTTGAAGGGTTGCGGAGTAAATTGAGGGTGGTATGTGGGATCTTGAATTTGTTCATAAACACTTTTGGAGTGTGGACAGAGAATTGGTGCAAGTTTTTTTGACTTGATTTTGTGGACAGAGGTTGGGTGATGACTTGCAAGTTTTTTTTTTTGTATGATTTTGTGGAGCATTTGGATGGACCGAAATCGGCAAGTTTTCGAGAGTCGCCTTTCTTCTCGGATGGACATTTTGAACCGTGCTGGGAGGGTGTTGGGAGACTATCTTTTATGCAACCGAATTGATATAACGATTTCCCCTACAACGATGCAACCGGTTCCTCGCCGGACACGCCACCCTTACCAGGTTTTGTTAAGGTGAATGTAGATGCGGCTGTCAAAGATCATCTCAATTTTGTTGACTTTTTTGGGTGCGGAATGCTTGGCGGCCAGAGAATTGGGTTCTAGAGTCGGATGCGGTTAACGTGGTGAAGGCAATCCTTAGCCCGGCTTCTAGAGCTCAAGAGGCGTCAATCATTGATGACATTAGA
Organism: Ficus microcarpa; assembly: GCA_025413485.1. Classification (NCBI taxonomy): domain Eukaryota; kingdom Viridiplantae; phylum Streptophyta; class Magnoliopsida; order Rosales; family Moraceae; genus Ficus; species Ficus microcarpa. The sequence continues at coordinate 10,245,505 of CM046380.1, read as the reverse complement.
GTGGTTATCTCTCAAGCTAGTAGTACTGGTTCTGTTTGCTACGGTCCCCGCCAAGGGAATTCGTTAGCCCACGCTTGTTAGCTAACTTTGCTTGTTCTCAATCTTTAGATTTCGTTTGGCTTAATTTTAGGCCTTCTTTTGTTGGCTCCCTTGTAAAAGCAGACTGCTTTTTGATTAATAATCAATAAAAGCCATACATTTCACCCTAAATATATATATATATATATATATATAAAAAAAAAAAAAAAAAAAAAAAAAAAAAAAAAAAAAAAAAAAAAAAAAAAAAAAAAAAAAAAAAATAAAACTGATAAATGTATTATGAATTATCCCATCAATTATAGATAGTTTAATTATAAAGCTATTCATAGAAGGCGTAATCATAGTTTAGTCTTTTTTTTTTTTTTTTAAACGTCGGTACGTATAATAATACTAAAAAAGTTTAAAAATGAGTAAGTGTTTTTTTTTTTTTTTAAATAAATACATATATCGTCTATATATTAATAATTTATGGGATAAACCGTCAACCTCACAACTTGGTTTATTAGTGTGAAGGGAAACAAAAAAATTTTCTTTACGCTTAGATTTACCTTATTCGTCTGTAATATACAATTTTCCATAAATCAACACCATAAAAACGAGGATTTAGAATATTTTATTGTTACAAATGAGTCTAATGACCAATATTTTAATTGAAGATATTGGAGGGTATCAAAGGACAATATATTAATTTACTATTGGATACGGTTTTTTTTTCTTGAGCTCGAGAGTGGAAGGATTCGAATTTTATATTTTTTAAATGAAGTCAAGTCTGATATTATTATTAAATTATGCATGTAACTACGGATATGGATATCGTTGGAGTATCAAAGTTAAAATAAAAATAAAAATAGAAAAAGAGAAAAAAAAACTCCATACAAAAGCTGAAACGTATCTCTCTCTCCTCTCTCCGTCTTTCTCCCTCGTTAATCTTCAACCGGAGACGCACCGCACCGGTGCCGTAACTGAGATCGCGACGGCAACAAGTTCACGACCACGACTGTCGCATCGGGATAGGCTTTCGTCGTGATCTCTCCGTCACTATTCTCTCTCTTTTCTCTCTCTCTCTAACCTCCGGCAAGGGAACAAGATTCGGCACGAGTGAACAGAGCTGCCAATGCGAGGGCAGTATCATCACCATCGTGATCGTAGCTCCGGTTACGATTGATGTTGTAAGCCATGCCTCTACATAATCCGTCCTAAAAGCTTAAGTTGTTAGGAGGTGCGCTAACAATAGTTTTATAATTCAACGTCGTTGTGATTTGCTTCTGCTCGGCGTCATCAAGAACAGTAGTAAAAGAGTCATGAAGAGAATCTTAAGTTCAGAAAGGAGGTAATCAAAAGCCACATGATCTTGATATTTCTTCTATAAGGGTTCTATATTTATATTGCTACCATAAAATATTTCATGATCTGGTTTCTCCAGCAATTTAACTCGTTATTTGGGTGAGCAAATCCTAAAGAACACAAGGAAAGTTTTCTTTAGATCCACTTGTTACGATTTCTCTTCTTTTGAAAGCTTGGCAAAACTATAGTAAGGAAATGGTATAACGGCAAAGAAATGGATATGCGATGAGTTGATCGCAAATGGAAAATGAACAGAGTCTCTTCCGATGAAAGTCAACCATATAACTGGCCATAAATTCAATGGTCGAGTTTCGTAAAGTAGACGACAAAACAACAGTAAAAACTAAAGAAAAAATAAAAAAGTTCATATTTTACTCACCATTACGCTCTTTTGTTTTAATTTTATGTTCACACACTTTCTCGCTCACTCTAAACTTAAAATATTTTTCTCTCATTATAAATTTACTCATTTCTCCCAATTAAATTTATAGTTTTAATCCTATATATAAGCTTGTCCACTGATGTAAAAAGACATCATCGTCCTCACTTTTCATTGTAGATTTGTGTGCAAGTCAAAAAAACTAATAAGTTGACTGGTTCTAACCAGTTGATATTTTCAAGATAAAAAATGATAAGCTCTCTTCAATTGATAAATGTAGTTATTACGAGGTTATTAAAAAAAATCGTACAAAATTTATACACCAAATAAGTAAAATTTCGGAAACACATCCAAATATAATTTTACTTTTCCTTATAATCAAATCAATCTTTTTTAAAAGCACAATCAAATACAATTTCAAAAAAATGTCTTGACATCATTCTCAAAACATTCTCATTCTTATTTCAGTGCGTAAAATTCTCCCAAGCGGGCCCACAATTCTTTTCCTCATGAAAAATCAAAACGAAGGGGTGGTAGATACGTCTTTTAATTTGCCTATAAATACTAGTGGGGGAGGACAGTGCCTCTTCAACCATTCAACCAATAACTGTGGTTTCAAAATAGTAAACAAAGCTATTCACAATGCTCTTCCTTTTCAGCTTTCTCTTGTGTTTTCCCTCGGTTCTTTCTGAGGTTAGGTTCAATTTTGAACAGCTTGGTTTGCCGTCGACATCAGTTGGTCCGACATCCTCGGAGTTCGACAGTTCGGGAAGAGGACCTTATACAAGCATCTCCGATGGTCGAATCGTTCGATATGATGGACCTAATGTTGGTTTTGTTGATTTTGCCTTCACTTCCCCAAAGAGGTACTTATTAACCTGTTCAAATTATTCCAATTTATGTTTTTGAAATGAATCACCTTTATTCTTGTCAGCTTGATATATATGGCCGACATATGAAAATCTAAGGGCCGTTCAGACGGAATTTTACAAAATTTTTTGTTAACTAATTTCACTATGTTTTCATCTTCAAAAACACAAATCCATAACTTTCTTATTTTAAATCAAAATAAGATGATTTTAAAAAAAGATTTTATATAGAATGACGAAATAAACAAAATAAGAAACATATTACTCATTTTTTTCGGACTTTTTAATAACCACAATTTATTTTAAATCAGAACACATTTCTAAAACACTAACTCATTTTCAATCAAAATATTTTTAAAATTCTAACTCTAGTTGATGTTCCAACGGGTTCTAAATCAGTTTATCTGTGTGGAGCACAGCACACATGCTAAGAAAAAAGCGTGCATGGATTTTGGCTCTTTCTTTAATTAGTCAATGTATAGTTGCCGTAACATAATTATTATTCCTTGGTTACTTTGATATTAAACTCTCCATTATCATCTCTCTCCATTTTATTTAAAAAAAATTATCAAGTTATCATTTTCTTTTGACTTTTTGTAATGTTCTATCATTTTAATGAAGTTCCTAATTCGGAGACTTAATATGGGATAGATTCAACTCATATATCCTCTTATTTTTATCTCATTATATCCTTCTATTAATTTCATTATATGTCAATATTTATTTATTTTATTACAATATCATATCATATCATATTAAGAGAGAGAGTGTGTGAGAGAGAGAGAGAGAGAGTCATGTTAGTATGAATTAATTTTCTGGTAGAAGAGATCAAAATAAGCAAAATGTCAACAATCAACTTGTCGGTCAAATATGGATACGGAAGAATTAATAACAAAGGACACCAATCAAAAGTCAAAAGTCAATGGATGTAATATAGGCTTGGCACATACAGCCAATTAAATAATATTTTGTTTGCATTATTTTCTTCAGGTCGCAGAGGGTATGTGATGGCACCAATAATCCGAATTTAGGACCTACTTGTGGGAGGTCATTGGGTATTCGCTTCTACCTTAAGACAGGTGAATTGTTCATTGCAGACGCCTATCGAGGGCTCGTCGTTGCTGGTCCAAGTGGAGGACTCGCAACCACAATTGCAACTAGTGCACAAGGACAAAACTTCAAATTTGTTAATGGCGTGGATGTTGATCAACTCTCTGGCCACGTTTATTTCACTGATGCTAGTAGTAGATTTTCACTAAGGTACTTTTTTCCTTGTGGTCCATCCCTGATAACATTAACCTAATATATGTATATATATGTGTTAGGGGATCAGATAGATCAGACCGTTAAAATTTTAATCCAATGACTAAAACAACAGTACCTACTAATATGGTAAAAATAGAATTCATCCTGCAAGACTTTTCAATAAACTATTATCTTGTTCCACGTCGTAAAAACTTAAATTGGTAAAAATAAATAAATAAAAGTAATGTAATACTATATGATATAATGAGAGGGGAACAAACGTTTTGATAAAGTATCACATTTGACTGTATCATAAAGTACATATAGATACAAAAATAATAGATCATTCAAATTTGAGGAAAACTAAGTCATGTTCTTTGTACATATTACAGCCAAATGTCAGAAGCAATCGCCGCCGGGGATAAAACAGGAAGGTTATTAAAGTACAATCCGATCACCAAACAAGTCACGGTGCTACTAAAAGGCCTCGCTGGGGCAGCGGAGTTGCGGTCAGTTCAAATGGCGCATATGTCCTCGTCACGGAGTTTTTAGCCAAAAGAGTTCGCAAGTTGTGGCTGATCGGTCCCAAAGCTAACACATCTGAAGTTGTGGTCACTTTGAAGGGAAGGCCGGATAAGATTAGGAGGATAAATTCTAGGTTTTTTTGGGTGGCAATGAATGTAAGGAATTCAATGGATAAACCTAATGAACCAAAAGCAGTAAGAATCAATGGGGATGGTAAGATTTTGGAGACTTTGAGTCTGTAAATTACTTAGGGCGCAATACGACGGTTAGCGAGTTTAATGAGCATGACTCGCGATATTATCTTGGTTCCTTACAGGTAGATTTTCTTGGTGTGCTTGATTTTCTAGTCTAGGCCGTAAGGAGTTTGACAATATTTTTGTATTGTTTATGGTTCCTTAGAGGCAGATTTTCTTGGTGTGCTTGATTTTCCAATCTTGGGTAATAAGGACTTTACTTTTTGTATCATATATGGTTCCTTTTGTCTGAAAGGAAACCATAGATCAATATATGTATACGTTAAGCCTCTTATAAAAATATATTTACATGTGTGCGTGTGTGTGTGTACGTGTTAAGCCACTACGTACAATTAAGTACTAAACAAAAGGTTGGCTGTTTATATGCTTTATTTTTCTTCTTTTCTTTTTTTTTTTTTTTTTTTTTTTTTTTTTTGGGGAAGCTTTTTTTGTTGTACTTGTTTGGGTTATGGAAACAGCAGAAAAACCAAAAACTATTCTTGCCCTTCATCCTCAGCTAGGAATTAAAAAAAAAAAAAAAAGATGATTAAAAAAAGCGATGACGCTAAAAAAGAAAGGATAAAAATTTATTAAGAGAAAAACGTAGATCCCATATAATATTATAATTTTTTTTTGATAAAAATGAATGGCCTAAACCATCAATCTCACAACTTAATTGGTTAATTAGTTATGTGGAAAGTAAAAAATAAACTTGACTTTTACACCTATACGTTTCATTTCTATATATAACTCTTGTTAAATTTCTTTGGCACCCAATTTCTGAAGCTAGAAAATTGAAATTATCATATTTGCGTACTTCTTTCAAGTTTCAGTTCAAAAATTTATGGCCAATGGTGATACATATTTAGCATGTGTTTGGTTCATAGTATTGAGTTGAAATATATTTGGATAATAATTGTTTGATTTTTCAAAAACTAATTTAAAAACTTATTGACTTTTTAAAAACAAAAACAAAAACGAATTGAAATTTTTTTATTTGAAATTGGTAAAGCACCCCGCATATGCTATTTAATCAATAAACTACAAAGATTAAATGCTTATAAAATTATAAAATGAAATTATAATTATTTGGCGACCAAAACAAAAAAAGTGGTTGGTGGTTCTTGGCTTGTTAAAGAAGCATCTAGATATATTCAATGAACTCTTTGTCTCCATCTTCAATGTATATCTCTCACTTTATTTATGGTTGAAAATTTTGTCCACAATTGATATATATATATATATATATATATATAGCGCTTCTCTTCTCATGTGCTGCAGCTCACCTTTTAGATTGTGTTCATACTTTGCGAAAATGAAAAGCTAGATCAGGTAATAAACCTCTATCCTATATTGCTATCAACATATGATTTTTCTTTAATATTCTAACCCTTTTTTTTTTTGTGCTTTCTAGCTTTTTCTTTTTCAATTATCTTGTTGTGGTGTTTGGTTTTTTTTTTTTTATTTTTATTTTTCCTTCTTGGATCATCCCTATCACTAACTTGCAAAAACTCATCATTCATAAGATTTCAGTCTCTCTCTCTAAATGACTGTTCCTCTCTGCAACTTACAAATTTAAGTTCTCTTCCCACACATAGAGCAACAAAAAAGTTATAACATTCTCAAGAAATAAAATAATTATCAGGATTACTCACACCCATACCCCCAAAAACACAAAAAGATGAAGAAGTACTGCTATTTACTTGGTTTAATTTTGAAAATGTGCTATTTACTAATGATATTTATTTTTAACAACAATCTCTACAACATGGCTCACTAGCTGCCTAACTATTGGTTTTAATTTTCAAAAATCTTTTAAAAAAAATTATTAAAAAAAAAATTGACTTGACATAGAAACTAATGAAAAGTTGTAGTTTTAGGGTCTCTAATTGAAGATCACTACAACATGATGTGCTGTAAAATTAAATGAATAAGAGACAATAATAATTAAAAAAAAATTAAACACGACACATTCATGATAAACCTGAAAAATCTATTTTTCTATTAATACATTAGATAAAACACAAAACTTTCAAGCTCTTTATAACCCACTTATAGTTGGGTTTTTATCCTTTAATAATTTATTCATTATTCTTAACGTGTCACGTGGGTCCCTCATTCCCTTTAAAATATTTCCGTAAAAATAAAAATGAAAAAAAATGAAAACCAACAACAACAACTATCAACTTTGACAAAAACACTAAATGATTTTAAAATGAACGTACCGACATGACTTGATAGTTGGCAGTTAAATAAATAAATAAAAAGATAACGAAATCAAATATATGTAAATCACCTGAAACCACTAGCAGCAGCAATTTTTACAAAAAGAAACCAAAAGCTCCTTAAATCCACAGTATTCAACTACTTTCAACAAAAACCACAGTTTCAAAGTATTATATATATATAATATCTTTTTCCTGTCTTCCTTTTTCATTTTTCACGCCAATCACTCTCTTAAATATCTCAAAATTCGTGCAGCAATAAGCTTAGAGCTCCCATTTCACAGTCCAATCGATCAAGTTCACATCCAAGAGCCAACCACATTTACTAAATCCACCATACATACATACATATATATATATATATACATGTATATATAATTATGGATTTTTGTGCTATAAGAGCTCAACCAAGGAAGTTTGGCATCTCGTTCATAGTGGCGGATCGTCTGGCAGCAGAAATTTCTGACAAGAAGAAGGTTTGGGGAAAACATCCGATGAGAATTACCAGAATTCCATCAGGTGGGCCCTCAGAGTTTCACAAAATGGTGGAAGAGGCTGAGAAGGAATCTAAGCCGTTGAAGAAGCATCACGATGTTGCGGCGACAAGGCCAAATCCAAAGAAGGCGTATCATAGGAGTCACATGAATGATTGGCATCCCAAAGTGTTTTATATCTCAGTGAAATCTATAGATTAAGGATTGTAAGATATTTTTTCTTAACTTCACAAGAGTTAAGAAAAAAAATTAATACAGGGGATATAGATTAAGGATTATCACAAGTGTTTTATAGATTAACACAAGTGTTTTATATCCCAGTGAAAGCTATAGATTAAGGATTGTAAGATATTTTTTCTTAACTTCACAAGAGTCACAAGATATTTTTTCTTAACTTCCCAAGAGTCCATATCTGTGAATTATTAAGAACTTGCAAGTACGAAAAATTAATACAGGGGAGAATCAAAGATCCAACATTTAGGTCTCAGTACTACGCTTCATCTGTACGGTTTTACGACATTCCAAAACAATAAAACAAACAACAATTTCTACTCCTGTCGAACCGTATATCATTGCAGATGACAATTTCTTTTACCGGTAGATGAAAATGCAGGATAAAATAAGCAAAGTACTCGCATAACCAGATCAAAACTAGATCGATCGCATTGTTTATAAGCTTTAACCGGTATCTTAAACATAGAGTAGGATGTTGCATCAAATTAAGCACTGACAGAGTTCAGCGACTTCTGATCAGCCATAAAATTATGGCCCCGGTCGATGTAGTTTGTTAAGAAGATCGGGGGTTATACTTTAACGAGAAAAAAAAAAAAAAATTGCTTTATGAAAAGCCCGTTAAAGTAAGAACCTCCTCTCATTTTAATGTTGCTCCGAATTGCAGGTTTACTCAGTGTTTCTCCTCCAGGAAACTTTCAATCACAAGTTCTACGAACGAGCAAGGATCAGGGATGTCAAAGTTGTTTAAGACCTGAAAAGACATAAATTCAACAGTTAATTTCATTCACAAACAGTGTCAAAGGAGTTCAATTGAAGTTGAAGTTTAGTTGAAATTGTGTGCATGTGTAAAAACAATTGGCTGCAGTCAGTTGGGGGTCAACTGGAAGAAGATGGCATTAGCAAATAACGTGAAGACTCTTGACACGCCTTTTCTCGTATACATTCAGCATATTGGAACAACAGACCCCCACATCTAGGTGGAAACTCAAACCTACGACCTATTTGTCAAACATTCAAGCTAGAAGATACTCAGGTTCCTTTCGAAATGGAAGATGTGAATGATGATAAAACCTACCTCAGGGTGCACAATGCCGAAAGTGCCAATCCGTTTCCCGTGATAAATGATGCTTGCTTGTCTACCCGGAAGATACTCAGGTTCCTTTCGAAATGAAAGATGTGAACAAGATGAGACTATTATTCCGAAACAACCAAAGATAGTGAAATTCCAATGGCAAAAATACTTACATCTGAAGGTTCTATTAAGTACCCGTCACCGCCATTCAGTGGAACAAAAGGAGCCCCAATCACTTCCATAATTCGATCCACGAGGCCATGTATCAGCTAAAATGATAATTTAAAACGTTAACTGTGGTAATTACTTCAACAAACTTCACCTTCAGAGTCAAAACATGCATACAAGGCTACCAAAAGTTGAGCTTTGTTCTACTACTTTTGGAATGGGAAAGACCAAAGTTGTTGCCAATATGTGTTGTATTTACCTCAAATCCAGAGGTAGCACCACAATATAGTGCTGCTAGTTGGCGACGATTTGCTGCACCAACATCTTTCGTTTCATCCAGTACTGCTACATCACCCACTTCAAAAATCTAGTGAACATGAAAGACAAAGTAATATTATTACAAGCATATACCAGTAGAAAGCAGAAATAATATCACTCACAGAAACATGTACAAAAAGCAAAAACAATGTAAAGAACTGTTTTTGAACACAAAAAGCCAAGACATCCCTCTATCAACGACAAATAGAAACAACGTCTGCTACTCTATCACGGTAAAATCACCAACTATTTGAGCATAATATTAGCACTCTGTAATTCTATCAAACAGAAATCTAGTTGCTACATGATTCTTGCAATACCACCCCTTCTAATACGCCATTAGTAGTATAGATCCAATGTAATTGACAAAATGATCAAGATCAAAATTCCGATTAACATATTAACTTCATTGGATGTTCTAAAACCCAATGAGCTACTTGATGCATCTAGGGTGATCATCTGACTGAGGATGTTTTGAGCATTTCCATATCCCACAAAACAGAAATGAATAAGAAAATGCTGGATTGAGTTTCAAAAGACATGCATAATAATTACCTTTATTGGCTTTGGATGATCTTTGTTATGTCCAACAGTCCTCAATATCCCAGGCATCAGACTGGTTCGAACCACCTGTTTAAATCACGATTGCATCAATCTTTACTTGAGAAGAAAACAAATAAGAAGAAATCTGATATCCTAAAATAATGGCATCAGAAATGAAATGTCAAGCAGAAAATGACTAGAATTGAATAGTAATAACACAAAAGTTTGGCAACAATTTATCTGGGGACAAAAAGGGCTAATATATTCGGTTCAGACACAGTAACAAAACAACAATCTTTCTTTTTCCTATACTGATCCTAAAGCAATTAAACAAACTAAATGAGAATGAAACGAACTAAAATTCTGCCCACAACAAAGCCAACTCAATAACATGGCGCTATAAGACTAACAAAACAAAAGGTGATGAAACAAAAGGTGATGGAGAACGCATACCTCAAAATCAGCGGAACGAGGATTTCCAATAACAACTGCTGTTGATTTGTCATCTTCACGATTCAACATGGTAAAATTCTCTCTCCAAGAGCACAATATAAAGGTCAAGACCTCTGTAAACCCATTCATTGCAATCTAAAAAATATATATATATCAGGGAAAAAAAAAAAAAAGAACTCTTACAATCCAGAAAAGAGAAAGGGGGGGAAAATAAATAAATAAATAAAAGAGAGAGAGAGAGAGACAAAAGGCCATTAATACATAGAAATGAATTTAACAATAAAAGGTTTTGCGTTTCGCTACCTCCCTCCGGATGAGGTCACTGAGTTCATTCAAGGGAACTGGCTGCAAAGATGGAATCTTTCCCTCTGGAATCTTGTTAAACCCATAAGCAATTGCAACATCCTGGGAAAGAATAAACGGTTGAATAGCCAAAAGACATGGTACCTACAAGAAGCATCAGCAGACTAACAAAAACTTATTGTTAATCGAACCTCCATAACATCACATGGATGAAGCACGTCACTTCTCGTTGGGGGCACAGACACATTAATGCTGCACTGTTTGTTGTCTAAGACTGACTTCTCGGCGTGTAATTGCATCCGATTTAACAAACTAGTGACCTGAAGGAAGACAATATGCCCAAAAGAAATGGAATATGAATGTCCAACAAAACTTATTTTGTTTACATTGGTTACTTGAAAATATATATATATATATATATATAACACTTAAAAAAAAACACCAGTAAGAGTGTCAGCAAATGGAATAAAAAATGGCAATTCATAAACCATAAAAGCAGACAGCAGATATACAACATAAAATATCTGTAGCACGTGAAAGAAGAAGGTAACAAAAACATGACCATAAGACTATCAGCAAACTTCCACTATGTCAGGCAACCAACAAAGAGGTTATAATTCAAATTAGGGCCAAACATTGGTTCTGTTTTGCCGATTTTTGAAAAAGAAAAAACAAAATAAATTATAATAGAACCAAAGGTCTCGGTTTTGCATTTTCAAAACCGAGACCAACCAAACCATATTAGTAAAGTATCAGTTCAGCTTGGGTTCTAACCGATGGTCCTACTTAAAAATTTTGAGCCATTATTTTTTTTATTTTTTATTTTATTTTTTTTTCAATCTAAACTCTTTTCTTGGTTAAATTAAAAACAAAATATGCTCACAAGTTTTAATTCAAAAGGCTAAGCCAACAATGGTACGCCCATCCAATCTTTGGAACTGAGGGCTTAGGAATTAAAAACCAAGGGAAGGAGATTCAATTACTTTTAGAGTATGACAGGGAGTTTATTGGCGATGTGGGAGTTCTAGACATACCAAGTTTCGTAAAAGAAGATTAAATAGAAAGAACTATAAGGTACAAAATATGACGGGGTGCAGTGTCATGGATGCACTCACGAGGGTCTTTCTTGAGGCCATCTGAAGTTCTAAATCCCACAAAGCAGCAAAAACTGTCTTTCTATTTTAACATGAAAAATTGATCAGGTTCGGTTTCAACCAAACTAGAAAATGGCAAGCCTCTGATTAAATAAAGGGCCAAATAAGCACAGAAGAGCAACCAGCTGCAATATAAGAAGAGCCAACTTTGATACAGAATTACATGATATTTATCACAAAGCAAATACAAGGACTAAACTGTCTAAACTCTGCCCTGACAGCGTTGAAAAGTGACAACCTCTCCAAATACAGAAACACATGGAACTCTACAAGTATGATTCTACAAAATGGTGGTGATGGGATGGGTTTGAAGCCTAGAAAGAGATAGAGAACGACAATTATGAAATGTGTATGATAAAAAAAGGAAATCGGAGCTAGAAAATAAAACGGCAAAGGTTTGAGGAAAAGAGAGTGCAGGAGAGATGATAGAAATTTTATTAGGAGAGAAAAATCAAGCATACTAAGGGAGGAATAAGAAATCCTTCTTCATGTAGTACCTTTTGGCGAGTGATGCGACATTCAATAATTTGTTTGGAAAAAAAAAAAAGAAAGAAAGGGAAAGCAGAGAGGGATCCAAGTTCTAGTTTTTGAAACAACCAAGATCAGTCTTGACATGCCACAAAACTGTCAGCTAAACCGTCAGCACACCCGTATTATGAGGTTGGAAATTTAGCCTTCCGTACGTTCAGCTAAAACCGAACCAAACAAATTCTCCGGTATAGAAGAACCAAAAATTTTGGAACCACTGAGTCAAACCCCACACCTCATGATAATGCCATCCATAGACACGTGCACTTTTCCATTGCACTGCTTTGCTTCATTTTATTTTTCCCTATATATATATATATTAAACTTTATTGTTTTGTACGAAAACACAACGTGATTTCTCAAAGCTTGATGGATCCAAGAATCCAACATCAACTACAAAACTTTTTCTTCTAGATACACTAAATATGACCGTTCTCTTTGTTTTTCTATTTTCCCCTTATCAAGTTGCCCATGCGTGGACGGGCCTACATTTCATAGGCCATCTAGTTAGTCTCGAAATTTTGCCCCATATAGCATTTAAACAGTTGTACGGGATTTGTTTACTTTTTATTATTGGGATTTGGTCAAACAAAAGTTCCAAGAAACTAGTTCATTGATTTTTATAGAAAAACCAACGGACGAAACCACTGCCTTGCTATTATGATTCTGTCAGTTTTTCTTTTTCAATATGGCTTGGTCAATTCATGTTTGATTGGTTATCCTTACGAAAAACTAACCAAACCAAGTAAATATTCAGCCTTAGAGACCTTAGCTAAAAAATGACAAGAAACCAAAAAAAAAAACTTATCTATATATCGTCGAGAGAGAGAGAGAGGGGCAACAACAACAACAATAACAGAAGAAAAAAACTGCATACCTCTTCTGCTTCCAAGTTGACTCCAATAGCACCATTAATATATGATAGAGGAACTTTCAAATTGTAGACAGATAAATCAGGATATGTAAATGACTTTCCATCAGAATGTGTAACTTGAACTGGTTCAATCTCAAACTTTTTCTCACAATAAGCTGAAAAGGCAGTTACCTGAGAGAACAAAGGAATTAATTATCATCCATGAATACAGCAACAGGCAGAAAGCAAACAGAAGCTACCGAACAAATTCATTTTTTTTTTTTCTTTTTCCTTTTCCATACTATTGTGTTTAAAACAATCTTGGCCTTTGTCAAATCTGTGGCTGTACATTCAATAAAGACATTCTTTGTCTTTAGAGTGATCGCTGAGTGGGCACCATTGATAATTGGCGGTAAAGACAAAACAGTTCTGCCACAAAAAAAAAAAAACACTAGGTCAATAATCAATAATTTGAAAATAAAACATTATTTACAGAGGGTAAAATTAGTATTTTCAGTGGAAATTGAGTAGAAAAGTATACATTATCAGTAAAATCATCAACGTGATATGAAGTCAGCATCTTAAAAACCAGAAATCCACTAATTACAGGAATCAAGTAGCAAAGGCATAAAGGAAGCTGACGTATCGAAGTAACGGTAAATAGGGAGCTACAAACATCATCTCACCTATTGCTATCATAGATAACAGGGTACACTGGTGAGTCCTCTATTATGTGCAAGAACTTCTTCAATTTCAAATCTGACTGCCAAATATAAGGGAAAAATATTGGATCAAGACAATGATATTGACATCCCCTCAAGGATCAGAGTTAGATAGAGGTATTTAAGATTAAAGATTTCTGCACAGAAAAAAATGCATGGATATACAATTCTCATGTTTCTGCTGGAGATAAAACCAACTAACATCATCAACTAGCCCACAGAAGAACAAATGTGGACATCTTAGCTAGAGTTTTAGCTTGAGACTCACTTTGTAAAACTCCATCAGCTCATCAGCCTTGAAGCTCTTCACCTATATTGAAACAAACCAATCGAGAAATTACTTAACAGAAAGCAAAAGCAGATGCAGGGAAAGACTAACAGAATGGTTATTTAATCGAGAGAGAGAGAGAGAGAGAGAGAGAGGTGATTGCAAGGGTCGACAAAGAAACAAAAGGCAACCCATTTGATGTACAGTAAAGAAAATGAGAACCTAAACAACAAATATTACTATTATAATATCTCATTGAACATTATCATAAAGCTCCCTTATAGCATTTCCAAGGGATCTGAAAAAGAAGGTTCTAATGACTGCGAGTAACAGCACATTCTGGTAAGGAAAAGCAAACAAAAGAAGGGATTTCAGAAAATTCCACTTACAAATATAGGAAAGAGATATTTTGGAAAAAAAAACTTATGATGTCAAACATGCCAATAAATAATCATAGACAAATTGACTTAAACTAAGTTGCATTTGGAGAAATATAAAAAAAATAAATGTAAACCCAAAGACTTATTATAAGATTGCCACAATGATTTGAAATGGCTACGACCTGCTGTAACTACGCCAAACAAAAGAACGTGACTTGACAGGATAACATAACCATTTATTCAAATATAACTATCAAAAGAAAAAAAATTTATATAGCTACCTGTTTCAACGGAACAAAGTCTATGCTTGAAGGTGGCAAGGCCTGAACAGAAAAGATAGATATAAGTTGCTAATTCACTTGCATGCGTAAACTTTTTTTACCCCCCTTTTAAACAAAATGCACTGCACGTAGACGTCTAAGAAATGTTTTCAACTATTCATTTTTCAATGCATGTGTATTTAGGGGGGGCAAAAAAGAAACAGTGTGATAAGAAGCAAGACAAAGATCGACATAAAACTACAAAAGGAGTTTAGTCATTAGTGCAATCACTCCATTAAAGCTGAATGTTGCTTTCGCACATTATCCAAATCATCAATAATAGCTTCACTTTCCCCTAATACAATATACCAACCATGACCAAAGTATGAAACTGAACATAGAAGTAAAATGACATAAATTACAGGAGAATTTATTTAGATTATGACTAACAAAATTTCTCGTTTCTTATTATGGGGAAAAAAATACACACACACGCACACACACATTTGAAAGCTCACCTCATATGTGAATGGGGTTTTCAACGTATCCAAGTCATGAGTTCCAATTGCAACTAGGGTTCTTCGCCTGTTAGAAAAGGTGGATTCAAGCACGTCAACCAAGTCATTATGAGGTAATGAAAATTTAGGTGACCTTCTCATTCAACTTGTGTCACCCCATAGAGCAACTCAAGACAAAGGACGGCCCAAGACCAAGGGTATTTATACAATATATGATTGCAGGATTAGTGATATTTTAAAGCGAAAAACAAGCAAATTGAAACTGCAGGCTGCCGTCTATATCCATACAGAAATGATACAGATAGCAAGAACTATTAAGTTATCTTATCCTAATTCCAAGACGAAATAATGTCACTGACTGAACTTTTATTCCGTAATCACTACACTTCTCATCATTAAAATTAGACAAGTATTTCTAAACACGTCCATGAGAAATACTGGCTATACGATACACAAATTGATAATCCTTCCTACCAATTTTAGCACTTTAAGTTCAATTTTTAATCCCATCTAATTAGTCTTCTGGCCAGTTATTTCAATTGCTTTGAAAAAAGTTCTCTTAAACCAAATCCCAGGACATCTAAACAATCAAGCCAAACATCTTTTCCAGTACACCATTCTTCTTATGCTCTGCTCACATGGTCGTACAGAATCAGCAACAAATAGTAAATTAATGGAAACCAAAAGCATGCTCAAACTGCAGAGTAAAGTAACTCAAAATAAATTACCGGCAAATATTCTGGTGAAGTTTCTCTTGGAGATCAATAAAACTGTTGTATCTCGCTTCATCGAAAGTTATGCCTCTTAAAACAGCACAAACAACATACGGCCGAATCAAGGACGTCTGCCACAGGAAAATGGAGATCATGTTCCACGAAATGAATAACAACATTTCTGAACATTAGAACAAAAGTTAGCCCATTTCTCATACATACCTCAGGTTTTACATGCATTTTAATCATCGAGTCCGAACTAATCTTAGCCAGTGTATATGAAGGAATCTTATCCTGCTTATTGAAGATGCGGAGGGATTGAGCAAGCCCTTCAATGCAAAGCAAATCATATCTGTGCACACGTCAAAAAAAAAATTATAGTTCGTTACTATCCCCTATTTTCTTGAATCTTAGAACATCACACTTATATCTGACTTTCAGCTTCGTAAGAAATTGAGCCGAGCCCTTTTAAATAAACTGAAAAGATACCATCTACGAATTCGAACTACCACATTCCATAGACCCAAAATGCAAGAAAAAATTTCAAACTAACACATTGCATAGACCCAAAATGCAAGAAAAAATTCTGACAGAAATTCTAAATTGCAGAACCCAAGTCACAAACAAACCCAACGTAAATGGAAAATCGAAATTCACCCAATTAAAAAAAAAAATAGAACTCATGCAAAAAAACATATAACATGTAAGACATATATATACATGAACACACACTAGTAACTTATCTTAAAATTAAATGAAGAAAAAAGAAGAAGATGAACGTATGAAAATTACCTATTAGCAGGGACTTCAATTTTATAAATAACTTCTTCATCTTCATCAGCTTCTTCATCCAAATGCTTTTCTTTTCTAATAATAGCTTTCTCCGTCGTCTGATACAATTCAGAATCATACATTCCAACAAATTACCACCAATATATAATTGCAGAACAAATGAAAATTTATGGAAAATTCAGACGAAAAAATTAAAAAGTTAAATTAAAAAGCTTACCACATCGTCGAGTTCGATTCCGAAGCCGAAGCATAACTCCTCGAACTCTTCTTGAGCTGCAAAAAAACAACAAAAAAAAAAAAAAAAACATTTTGACAACGTTAATTAAGATAATAATTAACGAAGAATTAACAAAAAATGAGAATGAAGTTCGCTCACTGTAAGTCCTCCCTAGGGCTTCGAACAGACGATCTCTCCCCACGCTGACTGTAGGCATTGTCCACTTTCTCTCTCCTCTCTCTCGCTCTTCTTTCTCTCTCTAAAACTCTGCAACTTAACACAGAAATGAAGATGACAACGAGAAGAAGTAGAAATAGAAGAAAAAGATGCGTCTCCGTCAGCCCTACGCTTCCGCGGAATCAGATCCCCCACTTGAAATTTTAATGGGCTCAGGCCCATATTTAAGTCCGTCTGGGCCCAAGTCTGCCTGGGCCAACTATCATATGTGCGAGGGATTCGCACGTGGGAAGGCCTGCTCTTAAACCCTAGTTGTTCTGTTCAGAGAAACCCTAATTCCAGATTTTTGTTTCAGAAGAAGAAGAAGATGGGGAGCGATAGCGAAGCAGAGAAGTCGCGCCAGAAGGAGAAGGAGAAGAAGAAGATTCAAGCTCTCGCTCCCATTGCCAAACCTCTCGCCGGAAAAAAGCTCTGCAAGCGGACACTCAAACTTGTCCGCAAAGGTATGTGTGTGTATAAATATATATAAGCTGTTTGCTCTCCGAGAAAATGAGGGAAAATTTAAGGTAATGATGTTGGGTTTTCGTTGTTTTTTGCTGTTGTTGTAGCTGCTGAGCAGAAATGCTTGAAGAGAGGAGTGAAGGAGGTGGTCAAGAGTATTAAACGTGGTCATAAAGGGTTAGTCTTGTGCTTAAATTTTGACATCATTTGTGTTCGATTCGATTGAAAATCATGATTTTGTTTAGTTTTTTCACTCTGAATTTTTTTCCCCCTTTTTTGGTAGAATATGTGTTATAGCTGGGAACATCTCTCCTATTGATGTGATCACTCATGTTCCGATCTTGTGTGAAGAATCCGACATTCCCTACATTTATGTTCCCTCCAAAGAAGTAAGTTTGTAAATTAAAATATAAGTAAAAAAGTCCCAAATTTCTTATTGTTTTTAGGTTCGTCTCGGAATTATGTAACAATGACTTTGAAAAGATGTAACAGTGTTTTTTAACGCTCTGCGAACGAATGGGAACAACACCTTTGCCTTATGATTTTAAGATCATGAAGTTTTTGTTTTATTGTAGTGTCCACTTTGTGAGTAATCTTATAGTTTGATACGATTAAATGGTTTTTCCTCAGGATCTTGCAAATGCAGGGGCAACAAAGAGGCCAACTTGCTGTGTTCTGGTTATGACAAAGCCTGCCAATGCCAAGGCAAATCCGAGCGAAGAGGAACTGGATAAACTAAAGTCAGAGTATAGCCAGGTTGCAACTGAGGTGTCTGAACTTGTGGCCACTATTTTTTGAGATATAAACTATATTGTATTGCCCTTCTTTTTTCCTGCATTTGATGATATAAACTATTTAGCATATTTTTATGATTCCTGTTTGATGTAGTTTGATTCCAAAGTTCCGTGTTCGGTTTTTTTGTATCATAATGTCTTCTTTTCCATTTTTGTGCGCCCTTTTCTTAACTTGGACAAGAGGTACATGCTCAATGGCTCTAATTCTGGATGCCTCATTGTTTTTGTATGGAAACCATAGATGCCTAATTTTAGAGCTAGTGTGCTTTGTTACATGTGATTTGACACTCTCTTTTTTTTCTCGTTAGTGGAATACGGAATCGAAGATTAGAGGTCATTATGACTTTGATTCCTTAATTAACGAGATTAAAGGCAACTCCAAGGGGTTGGCTTAGTGGTGAATCACTTGGACTTGGTGCCTCATGAAGCATTAGGTCTAAGGTTCAATTCCAGTTGAGTGCTAACAATTCCTTGGGACCACACCCGCAGGCCAAAGGTCCGAGATTTACCTAATTCATGAGGAGGGGGCTCTTTGCATGGATCTCATGGATTAGTCAGGCCAAAGTCTAAGATACCACGGTTATAAAAAAAAAATTAACGATATTAAAGGTGATTTGATTCTTATTCCCAAACTTTGGCCGACTCCTTTTTCCAGTGGGTGTTGTGTTCTGTGCTATTGCCTAGAATATGTAGGATTTTTACCGTGAGTAAAAAAGTTTTCTCATTCAATGGATTAGTAGAGAATAAAGAGACAAAGTTAATCCTGTGGAGTTAAAACAACGCAAATGTGAAGGGATTCCGAAAATAAAGGGATTTTGGCTTTTATAGTTTGGTCATAAACTTTTTTTAGCTGATTAAACCTTTGAATTTCTGTAATTGACATATGAAACTTAAAATTAATCCGTCGAGACTAATCAAGTCTAAAATTAAATTTAATGACTAATCAGTTAAAAAAAAACTAAGGGCAAACCTCTAATTATATCAATAACACAGCTAAAATCCAAAATAAACGTGTCAAAACATACTGTGGAAATATTCTCAGCTCGTAATGCCTCAATCAATTAGTTGTCAATAGCTAGATTAGACATTATTTTTTAATTTCCTGTAATTGCTGTAAATTAGTGGTCAAACTTTCCTTATTAAGGAAAGCCATTCATTGTAAAATGATATATATATATTGGCTGTTACTCGGCCTGAGCAATACCGAAAATTATTCATCCAAATCTACATGGTATCAGAGCATTTTTTTTCTGATCAAAATCCTAGGGCATTTTTTTTTTCTAATCACCCCAAAAACTGTACAGCCCTGTCTAGTCATAAAAATTAGCCGCTGAGAAAGGAGCACCTTCGATGGAGATCATCCTGAGTTATGTCAACCAATCGGGAATCTTCAACTGTCAGCCCTTCACCATCACCGGTCACAAGTTGAATGGCCAAAACTATTTATAATGGTCTTAATCAATTCTTATCTTCATATCCGAGAAAGGGAAAGATGAACACCTCACCGGAGAAGTTGTCCAGCCAAAAAAGGAAGACAAAACTTATCGAGCATGGAAAACAGAAAACAATCAAGTCATGTCATGGTTGCTCAACTCCATGACGAATGAAATAGGAGAAAATTTTCTCCTCTACAAAATCGTAGCCGAAATATAGGAAGCAGCAAAGGAGGCTTACTCACACAGAGAAAATATGTCCGAGCTATTCGACATCGAGTGTCTTCTTCATGATCAACGGCAAGGAGATCTTACCATGACCCAATATTTCAGTATCCTCAATCGTCATTGGCAGCAAATTGATGTGTATGAAGAACACAAATGGAAGTGTCCCGATGATGCTTTGTATTACAAGAAACTTGTGGAACAAAAGCGAGTATACAAGTTCTTAATAGGACTCAATAGAAACCTGGATGATGTGCGTGGAAGGATCCTCTCCAAATGGCCAATTCCCAGTCTTAGAGAAACATTTGCTGAAGTCAGGCATGAAGAAAGCCGCAAGAAAGTCATGTTGGGTATCAATAATCCCAGAGCCACTGCACTTGCAGTTAGAGGAGGACAATCCCCATTCAACATCGGTAAATAGAGGAAGGAGAGGCCTAAATGTGATCACTATCATAAACTAGGTCACACAAAGCATAAATGCTGGGATTTGCACGGTAGACCTAAAGACACAAACTTCAATAACAGGAGGGACAGCAGAGGCAATTCGGCAACTTTAGAGAAGAAACTTGACAGCCCTGGGACTTCTCTATTCAGCAAGGAACAATTGGAATTACTCCAACAGTTGTTTGTACAGCAAAATAGTACATCCTCCTCCTCTACCATAGCCTTGGGATCGGTGGCTCACAAAGGTAATATCGTGCACGCTCTTAATGCAAATACGGAAAAATCAGTTACTTGGATTATTGACTTAGGTGCCTCCAATCATATGACTGGTGGTCCACGATTATTTGCTAACTTCAAACCATGCAAGAAGAAATCGTATGTGCGGATTGCTGATGGATCACAATCTCAAGTGGCTGGGGTTGGAACAGTGGAGTTAACCAAAGATTTGATACGTAACTGTGTGCTTTTTGTTCCAAATCTGGATTGTAATTTGTTATCTACTAGCAAATTGACTCAAGGCTATAATTGTGTCAATAATTCTTCAAAATTTCATGTGAATTTTAGGATATGAATACGGGGAGGATGATTGGCAGTGCTAAGGAGTGTTCTGGATTGTACCTTCTCACCAGCAACGACTCTCTAAGTGGACAAGCTCTACAAGTTGGTAGTCTAGGTTCTTATCACTTCTCGTCTAGTATTTCCAATAATGATATTATGTTATGGCATTATCGGTTGAGTCATCCAAACTTTGAGTATCCTGAAAAGTTATTTCCATAATTATTCAAAAATAAAAATCCTAAGTCATTTCAGTGTGAAATATGTCAGCTTTCAAAACATACGTGCAATACATTTCCTAGTCGACCATATAAACCCTCTCATCCATTCCCAATGTTTCATAGTGATGTATGGGGGCCATCTCGTGGAAAACACATATTGGGGTTTCGTTGGTTTGTCTCTTTTATTGATGATCACACACGCTTGACATGGGTTTACCTCTTAAAAGAAAAATCTGAAGTTAGGCAAGTCTTTCAAAATTTTCACAAGATAATCCAAAATCAATTCTAAACAAAAATCAAAATTCTCAAAACAGAAAATGCTAAAGAATTTTTCAAATATGTACTGGGAGTTTATTTGCTAAATCAAGGAATCATTCACCAAAGTTCTTGTGTAGACACTCCCCAACAAAATGGAGTTGCAGAGCAAAAAAAACAAGCATCTTCTTTAGGTTGCCCGTTCCTTGAGTATTTCAACTAATGTTCCAAAACATTTTTGGGGGGATGCCATCCTTATGGCAACTTACCTAATAAACCGAATGCCATCTCGAGTACTCAATTTCCAAACACCGTTCCAGGTTCTCCTCAAACATTATCCTTCTTCCCGACTGGTGTCAACAATTCCTCTAAAGATATTTGGGTGTTCAACCTTTTGTCCGTGTTCACTCTCATAATCGTGGGAAACTCGACCCTCGTGCTATCAAATGTATCTTCCTAGGACACTCACCAAATCAGAAGGGATAAAAGTGTTATTCACCAAACACCAGAAGGTACTACCACTCAATGGACGTCACCTTTTTGAAAATCAACCCTTTTATCCCAACACTGCCATTCAGGGGAAGAGAGAATACAATGAAGAATACCAGTATCAGGATATCATCGAGTCACCACCTAATATTGTGCCAATACCTTCTGTACTCCAAAGTGTCAACCCTAATGTCGAGTCACCACCTAATGTCGAGTCTTTACCTTATATACTCCAAAGTGTCAATCCTAATGCTGAGTCTCTACCTTCTAAGTCTAGTCCTCTAATCTTGGATTTACCAACGAAAAATGAGCTCCGTGTCTACTCTAGAAGAACACGTGCTTCAACACATGAGAAAGGATCTCAGACACTACCCAAACCTGACCAAGAGTCCAATCCGAATTCATTGAATGAAGGAAACATAATTTCTGAATATCCTATTGAGATTCATGAAGATGATTTAGATTGTCCCATTGCTCTACGGAAGGGAGTCAGATCGTGTACCCAACATCCTTTGCGCAATTATATCTCTTATTCAAGACTCTCACCTAAGTTTCGAGCTTTTGTTACAAATCTTGACGCAATGCAGGTTCCCACTAATGTTCAGGAGGCTTTCAAAAATCCTTCATGGACGGCAGCAATCTTTGAGGAGATTCAAGCCTTAGAAAAGAATCAAACATGAGAAATCACAAGTCCATCCCCAGGAAAGAATCCAGTAGGGTGCAAATGGATTTTTACAGTGACGTATGAGGGAGATGGAAGTATCAACCGCTACAAAGCACGCCTAGTGGCGAAAGGGTTCACTCAGTCATATGGGATTGACTATCAAGAGACATTTGCACCAGTTGCCAAACTCAACACGATCCGTGTGCTACTGTCTCTGGCTATGAATTTAGATTGGCCTCTATTCCAACTAGACGTGAAGAATGCATTCTTGAATGGAGACCTAATAGAAGAAGTTTACATGAAGATCCCCCGGTTTTGAAACAACATAAATAATTTTACAAACAATATAGAAAGATAATTAACTTTTCTTCTATGTCTTTGTTTTCTAAAGTTTTTTATAAAAAGGTCTTTTATTAACTTTTGTATATATTGGTTTTCTATTATATACATTGGTTTTGTATTATGTTTTTAAAAAGTTAATAAACAAAGTTTATTTTCACAAGTTTTGAATGTTGTTTTGAAGAAGTTTGCTAAAAAGGTTTTTATGTTGTGTAATACAGTAAAAGTTTTCTCCTTCCTGGATTAGAAGAGAATAAAGATACAAAGTTAATCCTGTGGAGTTAAAACAACGCAAATATGAAGAGATTCCGAAAATAAAGGGATTTTGGCTCTTGTAGTTTGGTCATAAACTTTTTTTAGTTGATGAATCCTTTGAATTTCTGTAATTGACATATGAAACTTGAAATTAATCGGTCAAGACTAATCAAGTCTAAAATTAAATTTAATGACTAATCAGTTAAAAAAAACTAAGGGCAAACGTCTAATTATATCAAGAACACAGCTAAAATCCAAAATAAACGTGTCAAAACATACATAAGTGTTATTCTTATTTGTACTATTGCCAATGAAAACATATTACGCTTCCTTTTGTTTTGTCAAGAAGTATTATTTAGAACCTACTTACAACATTTACAATATCTATACTTAGAATTCCAAGTTAGCTGAAAATGAGCTGCTAGCCACTGAAGTTTATTTCTGCCAAGTTAGACTTCTGAACAGGAAGATGCCTAAACCACCAAGTGCCAAGGTTAGTAAAAGAGGACCAGTAATGGATTCGACATCAAAACTTCTACCAGTCCCCTCCATTCTTCCTCCTTGGCGAAATCTGTCTCCCGGGTACTCGCGCAGAAGGTTGCTCAGATTGTCTATTTGATGCATGACCTGACGCTGCCCCCGCGAAATAGCTAGTAACTGTCAGAACATTTGCATAAAACACAAACATAATCATCAGTCGCGAGGAGAAAAGAATCAACTGAGCATAACCATGGTCTTGAAGCAAACTAATATCTCAATAACAATCAGCTTTGGTTATGCTGCAATGTAAAGTTTTTTTTTCAACTTTTAGTATATTAATCTTATCCTGATACTAGTTGTCGCTTCTCTTTACTTTAAGATTTAAATTTTAGTATCTTATGCGGACCATCTAAGCATTTCAGAAACAGAATGATTGTATTACCTCGTCCATCAGTGGGGACTCCTTAGCCAACTGAGATGAAGATGAAGAGTTGGGCAGAAACGCTCCATTACTTAAGCCATTGACAAAGTGAGAAGTTGGTCCAGAGCCATTGCAGGCTTCAGCCTGCAGAGCCAAGTTTTGTTGACTTGACGATGCTTTTCTGGCAGCGAATTTAGAGTTCAGTTCTTCGATGCGAGATGTAAATTCATCCATCCTCTCATTTAGAGTTGAAATTTGTTCTGAGAGTTGAGTAATAATTCCCTGGAGCAAAAAATAAAAAATTAACACTAAATAAAATGGATAAATGTGCAGCATGTGCTTATAGCCCATGATCATATAAGAAAGGCGCCAGCAAAAAGTATTAAAGTCCATTCCACATTCAGTTTCTTCTAACCTAAACAAAGAAAACAGGCACTCTTAAGTAGATAACGCATCACAGACTCACCTGGTTCGAGAGCGTTGCAGGTGAATCCGGGGCCCTCCCATCAAACCTTCTGTTGTTAACAGCAAGTCTTGTTAGTTTAGCCACGGTCTTTTCCCGCTGGCTTGAATATGATTGTGATACACTCCTGCAAATATTCAGGTAGAAAGTGAGACGGAAACAAATCACCACCTATGTGTTCAAAAAATCAAAAGTTACTGAATTTAGGCACCTAAAACCTATCAATTTTTAAGAACTGCTGATGGGGATCAGATACAAGATAACACTGATGTTTCCAACGAGGCAACCCACAAGAAATGTTGCCTTGTTTTTCTTACTTCTAGATTTTTCCTCGTTGTCCATTTATTTAAAAACAAACACGAGAGTTTACGATATTCCTTCTCCCTTAAAATTAAACCATCGTAATTTTGAATTCTGGTACCCATATGGGTCTATAAATCATGAACAAGTGACAAGCTAGTTTGCTATATAAAATGGCTAAAAGCCTTTTTTCTTTCTGTCCTTTCAGTTTATTCAGTTTACACTGTTGTTCCTTTCTTTCCCGATCCCATCTCAACTTCCACTCGTTGTATACAACAAAATATAGAATTGTAGACAAAAATAACAAATACCGGCTGAGATGCTTCATTCTTCTATCTGCTGATGCTCGCGAGAGGGCTTCTTTAGGGCTTGAAACCAAATCATCGTCTATACTGAGCTTTGTCTTCAAGTCATCTGGAAGTGCCTGTACATTAAGCAGTTCAGAACCAATGCAGAAGCAGTCAAGCGCAACATTGGCTGCACAAATCATACCATGACATCATTTACAAGTTTCTCCAGCTGAATCTGTTCAATATAAGTTCGAGCCACATATGATCCATCCAAGCCCAGCTGCTCTG
Source organism: Ficus microcarpa (assembly GCA_025413485.1). Lineage (NCBI taxonomy): Eukaryota > Viridiplantae > Streptophyta > Magnoliopsida > Rosales > Moraceae > Ficus > Ficus microcarpa. The sequence goes on along the minus strand of CM046380.1, from coordinate 10,220,062 downwards.
CGATGAATTTAACATATAAGCGATCCCGTCCTTGCACCTTCATAACCAGTTTAGCTAGTTAGAGCTAGGCTTCAATATATTGAAATATATCCTGCAGTATAATTGTGCAACAACGGAGTGACTGGATCTACTTTTAGCAATTATAAGGAGGAACAAAAAAAGGTTGTACCTCCTCTTAAAATTGCGTCAATTGCATACGGTCTATTAATTGCGATTTCTATAAGGAGTTAATTCGGATTTAAGCCATCCCTTAGAATCATCGACTAAACATTTTTAAAACATGAATGCTTAGAAGTTATAATTTTACCTGGACGTATTGACGATTAAGTTGCTCCAACCAATCGGTTTTCACACAAACCCTATCATCAAAGAATATATGGCTGCTTCTTTTTAGGATGCTAGCAATCGTATACCCCAAAGCCATGAGCCCTCCAAGAAGTCGAACGCTAACTTCAAAAGTTATTCGAGGCGATATTATGAACGGATTGTCCGTAACCCACTCCTGATAAGACAAAGAAGTAAAAATAAAATCTTAAACTAAAAACACAATATACAAATTCAAGTAAAAGAAGCCTGAAAAATGTGAAGCCCAATGGTGGATGGAAATAGTTAAAATGACGACTTTGTTGATTGTTCTATAAGATCCACCTCAAACATGAGATTGTATTTTCCATCTCTGTTCCTCATCCGCAGATACGACTGGCATGCTTCTGGATCTTCACCCGGGGGAAGAAGATAAATGTCATAAGTTTCCTCTGTGGTTTCTTTGTGATCTTCAGAAAGAACGGCTTTTATTTGATCGTCTGTCAAAACCTTTGTTGACTGCAAAAGAGGACTAAAGTTGGAAGAAGATAAAAACAACAACAAGAAGCCCTATACAACGAAAAATGTAGTTTAACCTTTAAAATATAAGTAGGATTCTGAAAACCAGTGAAGGGATTGAATTTGTTGGTGATCTTTATATGTGCAGTTTGGAGATCTGGCTCAATAAATGCCTTGTACATAGGATATACCTGCATCAAATATTAATAAGAAGTACGATAAATCCTTTCTTTTTTCGAAGTATATAGTTATGGACGTAACATGGGTCATTGTGGTTCGTCAGAAAATCGTACAACACAGGATCAAAGGGAAAACCGTTTCAGAAATTTGATGGATGATTTCTTCAGGCTCTTGGCCCGCACGTTGGATGTCTCGTAAAACACGTTTGACAAGGTCGAAGTGAACTCCACCAGTGATGGATACCCGAAGATCTAGGAAAGGCCGCAATTTTTCACTTAAGGCATATATACCCTCTACTATGACAATACGGGAGCTAGGGACTTCAACCGTCCTGATAAAAACATGGGAATCATCAAGAGTTCAGAATAGACTGAGAGACTTTAAAAATAACCAAAAGACTTAAATAACTTGACCATTTGAGATGAATTAGACTAAATTTTTAGATCTCAAAAACAAGACAACCGAATATAAGATTTATGACCCTCCTCATCATCGATGGTCATCGAATATGGGAATTGCATTTTACGCAAGCATTTTAACTCCCATAATCTTTCTTTCTTTTACTTTTCTTCCTCAATAATATCAATTTCCACATCTTGCACAATACAAAGCAAGAGAGATGCACTACCTGTACCCTATGCGAGAGCTAGTCTTGAAATCATATATCGGGACCTGGACAGGTTTCCCTGCTCTTAAACCGTGTATGTTTTCAAGCAATGTGGCGTAATCTGTCAAGCGTGGGTCTATGTGAAAACATTAAGATATTAAAAATCTGCCATCAGCACTCTAATAAGTAATCAGTAATTACAACAACAAATAGCTAACAAATTTCAGTAGAATGAGACATGTTGGACCAAGGAAGTGGCAAATGCTGGCTGCAAAAGCAAAACATGGTTACTCCGGGCAAAAACACAAGCAAACTAAAACTTCAAATGGCCAGATATTTAACCACAAATTATCAAACTGAGCATATAAAAAGAACTACAACCTTCAACACATAAGGAACTGCATCTATTCACTATAACTGAGGTCATTCTAACGGGTCTGCATGTTACCTCAGTGGAAAGGAAGCACCTTGTCTCCTAAATATTTCTATATAATCAATGCTAATGCCTGATTACTAAGTGACCACAAAGTGAAAAAGATTCGGAGAGCCAATTAATAGACTTCAATATCAACGATGCATAATTGTCGTCATGCTATTATTCAGAAGCCGATTTCGAAAGTATGTTAAGAGGAAGATATTGTGATTGTCCTTATGCATTATGCAACATACAAAGATGAGAAATTTACCATCAAAATTTCCATCAATGATACGGCTAGCATCGTTGTAGTTGTCCATTGAAATGACAGCAATGCTAGGCATAAAGCTGAGCACCTTCTCAGTGAAAACAGTCTTCCCAGCTCCAGAGGGACCCGCTACTCCGACTAATGTTAGCCCATCATTCTTTTGAGCCAACAACTGGCATGCACGAATTACTATGAAGAATCCTTTCTCAAACGATAATGTATCTTGAATTGGGACAATCTCATAACGATCAGATTCCTTCTTCTTAATGAGTTGGAGCTGATCTCGTAAGAGACCAGAACGACGTCGAGGTGAATCAACCACAGCAGAAGTATCTTGCGCCATATAAAACAATAGATACAATCTTTACCCTTATATCTGAAGAAAAAAGAAAGCAAAAGCAAAAGCTACAGTGAAAACATGCTTAAACTGATCAAATCACAATGAAGTTTCAAACATTAAACACCTAAAATGTTATATCGTATGAGGGAAGCTTCTTTCGTTCTTTCTTTTTTCTCCAAAAGAAATACGTCAGGAGTAGCCTGCAATTTGATCCAGAGCATCAAAAATCTTAACTAATGACTAAAACCCATCTTGACAAACAAGCTACAAAAAATCGACGAAATCGGCAATCTCAGTTAACCTTCTTTTCAGACCATACACTAACTAGCACATAAAATCCAAGATGTCATTTTGTCATTTTAGTAACTAGAATCTACAAAGGGTAAACGGTACGAGATGTCATTTTATCCACTGTTGTCCTCAGATGTGAAGCAAGTAAGAATGTCACATCGTCATTTGAGATGTCAACTTGATTTGTCCACTTACAAAATACACTTCTATTCGAAAGAGAATCGAAAAACTTACAATTGAAACAAAGAACAAACCTGGACTGCTCGCTAGAAGTTAACTCAGGCACTATTACAGATTACCATGGCTTAACTTAGATGCTAAATCAAAATAAATGGAGATCAACAACAAGCGAATTTTGACAAGACTAAATATATGTTTGTTTTGTCAGTCATCTTCATCAATTATTTAGACCATATGCTTTGGTTCAAAATAATCCAGATCAATATTCCATCTTTTTTTTTTCCCTCTTCTTGTTACCAAGACAAATCATATAAAAATTGCAGAATGGAAAAAATCATTCTTTTCCACATAACATGACAAATTTAGAATATTCATATCATAATTCTATTCAAATCAATAGAATCAATCTCGAGACGAAATAAACATTGACAATTCCCATTATATTATCACTTATTAGTACATTTCCAATTTCCCAAACAGAAATGAAAAACCCAGATAGCATTTTATCATCGTTTTCGTTTAGATGGGATTTTCAGAGCTAATTACCTCAGGCCACACATAATATTATATATATATATATTCAATATATAGGTTCAAAATAATCAAATTACTTGCCACATCAACCAATTCAACACCAACAAATGAAGAACTAAAAATACTCATAACACGAATTCATTTAAAGATTGCAAGAGAAACATTTAAGAGCCAAAATCACAATGGAACAAGCACAAAGACAGAGTTAAAATGAAAGGAGCCATAAACAGAAATACCTTTTTTTAAAGACGAAAGAGAAGAGTTTTTTTGTCTTTTTGTTTTTTTGGGTGTTCTGATTTCTTGGAGCTTCTGGGATTTTTTTTTTTTTTTTTCCTTTTTCTTTTGTTGGGCTAAAGATCTAGGAATAATAGTTTGCTTACCAGTTGGATATGGACATGTTCTTGGGATTCCTGTAATTCTGCGTATACATATTGAACCGACGAGAACAGTCCAGAAAACACGTGGTGGGCTGTGATTCGCAGAGTTTGAGAGGTAAGTGCGACAGAAGAGAGACGGGCACTTACTGGTGAAAATGATAGAGACTTTGAATAATGCAAGTTAAGGGTCAGATTAGTAGTGAAAGTCCAAGTGTACGTTCTTGCTAGGGATCGCAATGGTGGCCCGGCAAAAGGGGAATGGTACAGTGAGCCGTCACCAAACGTCATGAAGTTTCTTTAAAAATATATATATATATGTGATTAGCAACACTATCTCTCTAAAAAAAAACATATCTTTAAGGACCATTTAGAGGAAGTATTCTGGTCAGAGTTTTAAAGATATTATTTGGTTTGGAGTCAAAGATAAGTTTTAAAAATATATGTTTAGATTTAAAAAAAGGGTGAAAAAATGTAAAAATTTAAAATGTAATTGTATATCATATGAATTTTATATTATTACTCCAGAAATTTTATGTGATTAAAAAAAGTCTTATTTAGATTTGAAATGATAAAGTTATGAATTTTTAAATTTTAATAATCTGTTTAGTGTTTGAGTTAAGTTTGAGATGAGATAAAATTTTTAAGTTTGAGTTGATTAAATTTTTAAAAATTAATTATAAATTTTGTTGACTTTCAAAAAAAGACAAAATTGAGATAAAAAAGTACAGTTTATTTAAAATTAAACCTAGTGAAAAGTAGTTTTGAAGTGAAATAAAAGACAAAAAAAAAATTTGGAAATGTTATTTATAATACTTCCTTCTAAACAAGCCCTAAATTATTGTCTTAATTGCAATAGTTTCAGTTTTATAATCTTCAGTTAAATAAATATGAAGCGTTAAAAATCCAAATAAGTATTAAGAGATGATAAATATATATATATATATATATATATATATCTATTTGAATGAGTGCTTTCATACTTTTCTCTTAAAAAAAATTAAAGGGAGAAAAAAAAAAAAAAAAAAAGAAAGAGTTACATAGCATTTTAGAGTAAATAAATGAAGTTTTGAAAATATTAGCATCACTTTTTATTATCAAATATGAGTATTGAACATTGTTGTCCTTTGAATTTGTCTCAAGGAAACATTTGTATGAAAATTTGAACACGGTAGAAAAACATCTAAATGGTCAAAATGTTGCCCCTTTCAACATTTAAACTAAATTGTATTTTTTCATCATAATTTTTATCTTTTTCTGAAAAAGTTTTTGTCTTTCTGAAAAGTTTTTTGTCTTTTATGAAAAATTACTATTGAAACTTAAAAATCTTAGGGGGTGTTTGGCTCACCCTTTCAAACTACTCAACTCAAACTTTTTTTTGTCTTTTTCTCAAAAAATTTTTGTCTTTTTCCCAAAAAATTTTTTGTCTTTTCTGAAAATTCAAAAAAATTTACTATTAAAATTTAAAAATTTCAACTTAAACTACTCTACCAAACACCCTATTAAACTAAACGCATTCACCAAACACCTCTTTAGAATTTGGCCAATGTTGTCTCCAAACGCCCATTTAAAATGTTGGAAAATGGTGAAAACAAACAGAGGATAAGTATGTTATGTCCATTTATTATCAAAATCAGTGTTATGCTTTTCATTTGTGTATGTTACGTTCAAAATATAATACTCACAAGAAGACCAGTAATAGAAAAAAATCCTATATATATTGACAAAGTGTTGGGATCCATTTGGTGAATGAGTTTGAGTTGGAAATTTTAAGTTTCAATAGTAAATTTGTGTTGACTTTTCAGAAAAGATAAAAACTTTTTCAGAAAAGATAAAAAGCTTTTTTTAGAAAAAGACAAAAACTGAGATGAAAATTTTAAATTTAGAATGAGAAACCAAACGAAGCCTTAGTTTAGACGAACCAATCATGTCATTTGCAAATAAAAGATCGAGAATTAAAAGATGTAGAAGAATGATGGACAACTAAGTGGGTGACTGATCAGATGGAAACCATGAAGGGAAAGGCGATTCGCAACATGATTTACCTTCTCGAGTGAAAAACATGAGAGGCAAGATAAGTGAGGCTCTAAAGTTGAGAATGAGACCAACGTGACAAGTTATCTAAAAATGTCACCGCGTCAAAGATTTGGGTTATCATTTTTTAAATTGTAAATTTGTTTTACTGTCATTAAATTATTAGGTTGTTAAAACGCTTTCTCTCTTTAAGCTATCCAAGCACATTTAACACCATTAGCAATGTATACTTTAATTTAATCAAGCAAATATTATTATTTAAATAGAACAACATATTAAATTTTCACACACAAGGAAAAAAATTTTCACACATTGCGGCCACATGGCCGACACATGACAAGTAAGGGAGGCATGAAAAAACACCATTGAGTCTCTTAAAGATTTATATATATATATATATATAATATAGTATGTATAGGTAAGAGATAAGAGATGCTTCATAATAAATATCCCTAAAAGATAATAAAAATACAATTGGAATTGATATTTGTATAGATGATATTAATTGGAATCCACTACAAAATCTTCTTAATATGTATCGTGGTTTTCGTTTCTAATATGTTTTTAAAGTACCATTTTTTCTAATTAGCAAAAAATAAAAAAATAAAAGATAAGTATCATTTTTTTTCTTAGGTAAAGCTGCGTTAAAACCCTTTTATATATCCTATCGGTAGAGGCTCTTTTTAAACAGTTAAGATGTAATCAAACGGCTAACATATTGCTTGTGTATGATAGTTATAATGCATATTACCTCATACTACTATAAACTAAAAAATTTAAAAATAATATAAAAATAATTAAAAAGAAAATATTACCAATTCCTTCCCCGGCCAACGAGCACCCTCCTTGAAGCTAGATCTGATCGGCATTGGGGGGGGGGCGTCGGCATCATGGGAGGGGGGTCCTCCTAGGGGTCGCCGCCGGTGTCGGGGGGGTCGCCAATGGATGGTCAAAAGACTAGTTTTTTTTTTTTTTTGGTTTTTAGTTTTTTTTTTTTTTAACTTTTTTGAATTTTCTTTTTTATTTTTTAGTATATAATATATGGATTAAGGTACATTACAATTATCATGTACAAGCAATTTCTTAACCATTTGATTATATCAAACGGTTAAAAATGAGCTCTACCGATAGAGTATATAAATGAGACTTTATCACATATTAACCTTTTATTTCTTTTTCATACATTAGGTTTTTTTTTTTTTTTTGGCTGCATATTTGTAAATTAGGCATTGATAGACCTTAGAGTTAGGCTCAAAATCCTTGGGATGTAGTGAATTAAATCACCATTACACTTCTCTTTTTTAATATATTTTTTAAAATACTAATTTTCTTTTCCATTAATTAGGTTTTGATAGACCTTAGAGCTAGGCTCAACATCTTTAGGATGCAGTGAATTAAATTGCCACCACACTGTTGAAGAAAATAGATGGAAAACTATTTGGGTATAAAGCAAAGAACGAAACAGAAAATATAGAAGAATAGAGGTTTTGAAACGTAAGAAAATTGTCCTTATTTGGCCTATTATAAAGTTTGTTAATGGATTCACGTGACAAATTACCTCTAACAAACCAGTCAATTCAATAAATAGTCATCTTATTGAATTTATTGCAAACCAGTCAATTCAATAAATAGTCATCTTATTGAATTTTAGAACAAAAATGAAATCTGATGTTAACATGTAGTTTTATTTAGTGTCAAAATAATATCTATTTATGAAAAGATTCAATTGTTACGATGGACATAACTTTTGATCGAAATGTGTCTTTTCTTAAAAAGATAACATTTGAAACAGGCATATCTGTTAATCTACAGATATAGCTGTTAGACTACAATCACTTAATTCTAACCGTTTATATCATAACTATTTAACCAATGATTTAGAATAATGGTGCAATACTTTTTTACTACCTGTAATTTTAGTATTTACCATCACTTCTTCAGTCCAGCATGATACATATTTGTTTGTTTGGGGGGATTTTGGAGATGAAGTTTTGAATATTGTTATGGAAATATGTGTTTTATTGAAGCATGAATTGTAAATAAATTGTGATATAAAAATAGTATAAAATTTAAAAGATGTTTGGAAAAAAATATGTAAAATGAATTTTATTTCGTTTATCTTATTATTGTGAGTAATTAGGTACAAGAATCATCTCATTTCGATTTGAAATAAAAAAAAGTTATGAATTTTTAGATTTTAATTTTTTTGAAAAATAAAAAAGAATAAATGAGTTAAAAATTTGAGAATTTTAAAAGTAAGACGGTAAAATAATATCTGGTGATGGAATTTCAGCTCTTAAGCAAACTGACATTTTCCCAGCTTAAAAAAAAAAAAAAAAAAAAAAAAAACTAATAATCCAAACGCCCTTCACCTTGTAGCACGTGGAATCGACAACTGTGCACTTTGGCGTGGCCTACACTGTCCCTTCAACGTCATTGCAGGACAGGCAGTCTAATTTATAAGGTTTTTATTTGATGTTTAAATTTAATTTTAATTATATTAATTTTTTTTATCTCAATCTTTTTCTAACAAATCATCAAAATTTATAATTAGTTTTGAAAAATCAACTAACATCTTATTCTTTTTTTGAAAAATCATTAAAATTTATATTTAGTTTTGAAAAACCAACTAATTTTAACTTTAAAATTTTATCTCCAATCGGTGAATCAAACGCACACTTTATCCTTTTTTTTTTCCCTAAAAAGTCAATAAAATTTATAACTATTTTTTGAAAAGTCAACCAATTCTAACTTAAAAATTTCATTCTCAACTAGTAAACCAAACGCACACTAAATGTATAATACAAATTATCAAAATTAAAAATGAATGATATAAAATTTAGAAAAACTACAACACATTATTTATTTTATAGATTTTTTTTAGAGGGATTCTACAATGGGGTAAAGATTTTTGCCCTATCAATAGGGTAAGATCTAATGGATGAAAACGGATAGATTAATATAAGGGGTGTCTAGTTCGCGAGTTCATCTCCGTTTCAACTCAAATTTTTTTTGTCTTTTCTCAAAAAATTTTTGTCTTTTTCCCAAAAAGTTTTTTATCTTTTCTGAAAATTCAAAAAAATTTACTATTACAACTAAAATATTTCAACTCAAACTAGCGAACCAAACACCCCCATAATGTACCAAAAAACCTATCTTCCGAACCCTTCCAAGCAGCAGACTTCCATACCCCTTGGACGACAGCGACCACCACCATGCGACCTCTTACTAGCCAAATCAGCGCGACCCTGCCCCCCTGATGTAGAGCCCTCGACCCCCACCCCTAGACACCTGCAACAATGCGCCCCCCAACTTGATGGTATCGTGCCCAAACCCTGACGACAACCCCTCGTGAGCCAATTTGCACTACTCTAGACCCCCGACTTTGAGCCTTCTCATCCCCCATCCCCCGAAACGACGATGACGACACCCCCCTTACCCGACAATACAGGGCCTAGACTTCGATGACGACCCCAGCAAGCCAAATCAGAGCGACCCTAGCCCACTTGAAGTCGAGCCCTTGGCCCCCCACCCCTACACCTTGGCTTGACTTACTTTGCTCTTTTGCTGGCGGGTGAAGTGGACAAAGATTGGAAGCTTTTTTTTTTTTTTTTTTTTAAGGGTTTGTAATAATTCTATGTGGTTGGATGCATAATAAGTTTTGTGCGCACAAAACATCTAAACCGTTTAAATTGAATCTAAAGATAAAAAATTTTTCCTCATTGATGAGGTAAAAATTTTTACATCAATGTAGAACTCCCCATTTTGTAAAATTTACGACATGTTTTCTAATGGATAATAAATTAAAACATATAATTAAAACTTTATGAAGCTCTAAAATAATTAATAATATATAATTAATGAAACTCTCAATTGATCACTAAGCATATGTCATATTTACATGATAAGAATGGAGTATAATACAGTAACTGATAAGTTGACATTCAATAATTAAGTAAAATCATTGAAACACAACATTATATAGGTACATTACATTCATTATTTCATACATGATAAAAAAACATTAATAGTGAAAGAGCTTTTACATGTTTGAAAGTATTTGTAATATCTTATTAGTGTAAATAACATCAATACAAAGATATTACATTTGAATATTCATTTTAAATAATTTAAACATGTCATATGTCTTTCAATCTCTACTATCTATTTATATATTAAAAAATGTACGTGAATTAAAAAAAAAATCATGAATTCCACTATATTAAAAGCTAAAAAAATAATATTATGATAAGCTAAAAAAATTATATTACGATCGATATTTTAAGGATATTTTGTCATTTACTATTACATTTTTTCATGAAAAATGATATTTTTAAAAATCGATATTTTCGAAAATTTTCATAGAAATTTTACCGGTACTATGTCCATAAGATACATACTCCTATTTTTATATCGATATTTTCAAAATACAAAAATTTTCATAAAAATATAAGTGGACACGTTGATTTTTCAATAATACAATAAATTCAAAAACACTTGTGTGAGAAAACCACTTTTTATTTTTTATTTTGTTTTTATTTTTATTTTTATGTCAACACCTTTCGACTTTCAGCAAAAATAAATAAATAAATAAAATCGACGAAATTTATGAAAGCCAAAGCAAATGGAGCCAATTTTTAATTATAGAAAACCTTAATGTTCCGTAGACGACATTTGACCTCTAGACTTCTACCGAGGAAAAAAAAAAAAAAATCCCTTACATAGAAGTGAAGAGTTGAGAAAAAAAGAAGCAGAGCCAAGAACATGGAAGCAGAGCCAGTAATGGCAGTGGTAGTGAAGACGGTAGTAGCATTTTTCTTAGGTGGGCTTGTGTTGTTTTTCTTGTATCTTTGTGAAATTATGGTTCTGAAACCCAGAAGACTCAGATCAAATCTTCAGAAGCAAGGTATTCGAGGGCCTTCCCCCTCGATTCTGCTGGGAAATATCCCCAAATCAAGAAGATTCAACTCGAGGCTCGCTCCAGAACTCCTCCAAACGACAATCTTTCCGATGTCGTTTCGATTGCCCATGATTGGCCTTTCACCGTCCTCTCTCACCTCCTTCAGTGGCGAAATGAATATGGTACTTCCTCGTCTTATCATTTTTATGTTCGATTTTTTATTGTTTGTTTTTTAAACTTTAATTTGGCTCAAATATTCATATATATATATATATATATATATGATGAAATTAGTAGGGTGATGAAATGGAGTAGATTTATAGTTACCCTTTTTTTAATTCATCCTAAACTTGCAGAAAAACACGCCTATTTTGTTTTCTGAGATGAAGATAGATATTAAAATTACAAAAAAATTTTCTAAATAGCTGTTGTTTAGCAAATTGCCAAGTTCTTTGAAATCGACAATGAAAACAAAGGAAAAAAAAAAAACGGTGATAATGATTTTCGTGAAGGAAATGAAAAACGCTTAAAAGTTGTTTCTCACCTCCGTTTTTATTTTGAAGACTATGTAACTTAATTTAACATACCCAAATATAATTAATCTTTTTTTAATAAAGACGGTTCATGAACAATTTCAACATCATTGTTGGTATATTCTCGGTTCTATTTCATATCAAAAACAAAATTATTTTCAAAACAAATTAAAACAATACCAAACATGAAAAGAAAGAAAAGAAACCTTTATGTTCCTTTCTTCACAATTTTGTGTGTATATATATGCAGGTCCCATTTTTGTTTATGGAACGGGAAACATACAATTCTTTTGCATTACAGATGCAGAGATGGTGAAGGAAGTCAGTGTCTTCACATCCTTGAACTTAGGGAGGCCTACTTATCTGTCAAAGGAACATGGGCCACTGTTGGGCCAGGGCATCATTTCTTCCAGTGGGCCCATCTGGGCCCATCAAAAGAAAATTATTGCCCCTGAATTCTACCTTGATAAGGTTAAGGTAAATGTCAAATTAGCATTAGTATGTTTTGTGACTTTATTACTTTGGTAATCTCATCAAGTCAAAATGCCAAAGAAAAAGAAGAACTAACAAATATAAAAGCTTATTTTGAGGGAAAAATAAGTATGGTTACTGTTATTTAGTTTTAGCATTGGTGCCCCTAAATTTGTCTACCTTTGACAATATACCCCTAAACTTCTAACTTTTAACCCCCACACCCAAACTTTTTGAATTGTTACAATATCTCCATTTCATTAACCATACATTAAATTAAGGTTTTCAATTTGGAAGATTTACATTAGGGTTTGAATTAGATTTGGAAATTTTTTATCGGATATGGGATTTTCCGTTCTCAAATTAGGCGTACATGGGGTTTCCATTGTCAATTTAATGGGAAGTTAAGTAAAATGAGACACATTGCCACAATTTAGAAAGTTAGGGAGACAAATTACGAAAATTAGAAATTCGGTAGGTACGTTGTCTAAGGTCAACAATTTAGGGGGCAACAGTGCCAAAATCGAATCGTTATATTTGGGTTTATTTTGGTTGAACTTCATAAATTCAAATTAATATTTCTCAAGGGGATGGTGAGCCTAATGGTGGACTCTACAACCTCCATGCTAAGAATTTGGGAGAACAGAATCAAAAGAGAGGGAGGAGTCGCTGATATTAAAGTGGATGACGATTTGAGAAGTTTGTCTGGAGATATAATCTCAAGAGCTTGTTTCGGAAGCAGTTATTCACAAGGGGAACAGATTTTCTCGAAGCTCAGAACTCTCCAGAATTTGATGTCCAACAGAATTGTTGGGATTCCTTTCTTGAGGTACTAATACACAAAAAAAATACATGTCTGGTATGTTGACTTTTTAATGAGCATATTCCTAATTGGTGTTGCTTGCGCGAATTTTAGATTCATCCCGACGAAAAACAACATCGATATATGGAGATAGAGAAAGAGATCCACGCCATGATCTTAAAGGTGGTGAAGCAGCGCACCGAGGTTGCTGATGGGAAGGACCTTCTACAAATGATACTTGATGGTGCCAAAGTTTATGGTGGTGTGGATAGCCCGTCTTGGGCATCACTCGGGATAAATTCATTGTAGATAACTGCAAGAATATTTACTTTGCTGGGCATGAAACCACTGCTATTACCGCAGCATGGATCTTGATGCTGTTGGCTGCATATCCAGCTTGGCAAACTCGTGTTCGTGAAGAAGTGGAAGAGATTTGCAAGGGTGGCGTTCCAGATGCTGAAATGCTTCGGAGCATGAAAGTAGTATGTTCACATTCTGACTTTTGGTACTACTAGATTCTGGGTCTGTGATGGTCACTAATAAACTTGTGCACGTCATTATTTCCGATTTATAGGCTAACTCGCACAAGTTACGTTCTCATAAGCTATTTCAAGAGGAAAATCACATACGCATGTTAAGTAGAGTATATTTCAAAATTCAAGTACATTTTCCATTAGATTTACACATAATGATTAATCAGAGAATCGATTCAGCCATCTTCGGTTTGAGAATTTACACACTTTGGTTTCTGAATGTAAAGGCAATATTCTGATGACAAGTGAAAGTATTATGCAAGTTTTGTTCTGAGATATTGTGTTTGTTGGCAGCTTACCATGGTAATTCAAGAGACGTTACGCCTTTATCCTGCAGGAGTGTTCGTGTCGAGGAAAGCTTTGCAGGATATTCAACTCAAAGACATTCTAGTTCCCAAAGGAATGCACGTTCAAATTCCAATCTCAATATTACATCAAGATACTGATCTATGGGGGCCTGATGCCCACCAGTTCAATCCAGGAAGATTCGAGAACGGTGTTCTTGGAGCTTGCAAGCTTCCTCAGGCCTTCATTCCCTTCGGAGTAGGGACTCGAATTTGCGTTGGCCAGCACTTGGCCATGGTAGAACTAAAGGTGATTTTATCGCTTATTTTGACGAAGTTTTGCTTCGCTCTCTCGCCAACGTATCGACATTCTCCAGCTTTCAAGTTGGTTGTGCAACCAGAACATGGGATTAATCTGCATGTGGAAAGAATATGACTTTATGGCATATGGTTTCTTTTGTAGAAGCTGATCGGTTAGTATATGCAACATGTAAAACTTTGTCTTTGTTGAAAGCCTAGAGATTCTGAATGGAAAAGGGAATCTGCAAACATGTGGAAAATTCTGGTAATCAAATCGCATAGGTGGGAATAATGATTGAAAATATATGATTTGGCATTAACAAATCAAATTGACAATGACTAGTAATGCTTTTTTCATTATACGTTGATATAATGCTATTAGGTTCCTTTCAAATTTGTTTTAATATATATATATGTAAAGTCTTAAATCCAGTACCTAATCGTATCTGACAGTGTAAACTTCAGTTATCATGAATGTAAACTTAAGTTATTAGGAATATGAATTCATGCAGAAGGAAATATGGATAAAATGAAGGTGAATTCTCTTTATTTTTACATTTTTTTTTGTATGAATTCACATTTCTCGTAATTGAAGTTTACATTCACACAAATTAAAGTTTGCTTTGTCGGATATTATCAGGTACCGGATTTAAGACCATTCCATATATATATATGTTAATATGTACACACTATGTATATAAATATTTCCAACCCATATCCAATTGAATTTTGCAAATGGATACAGTGACAATAGTTGCTCCCCAAAGGTAAAAATGAATCAAGTGGCTAATAGCAAAGGTTACACGGCATCCAAATATATTTTCTTTAGGAAAAATGTTGTAAATTCCCCTTGAATTATATCACAAGTATCAATGTGTTTTCTGAATTATGAAATGTACATGTGTACTTCTGAACTTTGACATGTGCATTAGGTTGCTTTCTTAGTTAACTTCCGTTAGTTTTTCATTTGCTTATGTCAAAATGTCTCATGATCTTTACTTTTTGTGTTAAAATGCTCCATATTTTTTGATTTTATGTCCAAATGCCCCATGATCTTTAATATTTGTAGTAAACTACCTTATCTGTTTTATTTTATTTATCTAATATTATATACTTACCTAATAATTATTGACTTTTTTAGAATAGGTAAAAAAAATTTATTTTTTCTAATAAAATAATATGTATCCTTTTTTAACACAATATTTTTTTATTTTACTTATTGTATTCAAGTTTATATCAATTTTAAATTCTTAAACAAAAATAACTAGGCAGCTTATGTTATTATTTTATTATCCTAATATTATAATTTTTAGTTTAATTAGGATTGATAAATCTATAAGAAATATATGCAAATAAATCATTTCTTAAATTTAAATATATAATTAGGAACGTGTATAGAATAAATTTACAATAGCTTATTCTCAATATAGGTTTAAGTAAACGAACGAATGAGATCCGTAATGAATATGATTTGAATTATATAGGCTAAATAAACAGTTTATTTGAAATCCAAATCCTCCTTCTAAGTCTTACCAATTATGATTATGTATAAGTAAATTTATAATCCAAATAAACTTGAATTAAAATAAGTAAAATAAAAGGTAGTGTGCTAAAAAAGAGACATATCATTTTATTAAAAAAATAAATTTTATTTACAAAAAGTTAATAATGATTAGGTAATTATATAACGTTAGAGAAATAAAATAAGATATATGAGGTGCTTTGACACAATTATTAAAGATCATGAGAGATTTTGACACAAAAAGCAAAGGTTAAGGGATATTTTGACACAAAAATAAACGGCAAAACTAACAGAAGTTAATTGAGAGGACAACTTGACACACATTTCAAAGTCTAGGTGACACAATAAGTACATTTTATCGTTTAGGGAACATATTAACACTAGTGAAATAATTCTTGGAGAATTTATGATATTTTTTCTTTTCTTTATTTTTTTCAAAATGAAGATTTTATACATAACGATGTAAATAATAATAATAATAATAATGGCATATTTGTAAGAAATAGTAAAAGTATGGCATAGGGTTATGCTAGGTTTCTTTTTGGAAAAAAAACGGAGCCAGCAAGCAACAAAGAGAGTGAACCTCACATTTTCTTGGGAACTATAATTGATACAATTTAAAATATTATTAAACAAAACAATCAATTAAAATCATAAAAAAATTCTGAAAATAATTAAAATATTTGTTTGGATATAATATTTGCTTGATTAAAAAAAAAATCTTAGTTAAGTCATATTCAAAATAACATTTAACATAGATTGGCACTTGTAATCTTGATATTTTTAAAAGCATAGTGTTAAAGAAACTAACTCTAATTCAAACTTTTAAATATCAATTCAAGTGTTATAATATCATTAGTAGATGTAAGTAATTAATGTAGTAATACTTTAACGGTTTCTTGGTGGGTTTTTGGTATTTTTCTTGTATATTTACGAAAAACAAGTTTGAAGCCCAAAAGGCAAAGATCAAAGCCTCATAAGCAAGGAATTCGAGGGCCATCTCCTTCTACTCTTGTGGGAAATCTCCCTCAAATTAACAAGTTTCAACTCCAGTTTTGCTCAAAGTCAAGGACTCCTCCAAACGACAACCTTTCCGATGTCGTTTCGTTTTTAAAGATTGGCCTTCCACCATAATCTCCCATCTAATCCAATGGATAAATGACTATGGTTCCTTGTTTTCCATCTATTTATCTTTTTTTTTTTTATTTGTTCTTTCATGAGAAAAAAAGGAAAAAAGAAAGAAAAAAAAGAAATTAGTGATGGACACATTGAACTTTTGTTAGTGTCTTTATTATTATTTTTTCTTTAGCTTGTTGTTATTGTTAGTCAAATTACGTTTAGTGTACACCAAGGAAATCTATTTAGGGTTTATGGGAAAATATCTTTTTAAAAGCCTTTTTTTAATTTTTTATTTGTATTTTTACAAATGTTCCAAGTCTTTTTAGTTCAAGAAAATGATAGTTTTCTTTCTTTTTTTTTTTTTAAAATATGTTCCTAAGTGTTAGACGCTATACTAATACATTTTATTATCATTTATTGATAAACTGAGATCACTCAGTGATTAACAATGTCAAAAATTTATCGGCCCATCAATAATGGATCATTAAATTTATTATTGATAAATCTATCATCAATAATAAACTTAGATATACGGTGATTTGTCGATGATAGATCATCATAGAATAAAAAATTAAAAAAAAAAAAACCTTTTAACTATAAAAACAAAAGTTTGGTCACTTCTTAAAGGGGTAGTCCAAAGGCATCCCATCTAATTTATTTTTTTCTTCAAAAGCTTTGACTTTTTTATCCCATAAATTTGTTTGGTTTTTGCTAATTTGGAAAGTGCGTGTGTATGTATATATATGCAGGGCCAGTTTTCATATACGAAATGGGAAGTCTACAATTCTTTGGCATCACAGTGGCAGCGATGGTGAAGGAATGTCTTCACATCCATGAGCTTGGGGGCGCCAGGTCATCGATCAAAGGAACGTGGGCCACTGTTGGGCCAGGGCAGTATTTCTTCAAGTGGGCCCACTTGGGCCCATCAAAAGATGATTACCGCTACTGAATTCTACCTTGCAAGGTCAAGGTAAAAATGTCTAAAAAGTTAATATTAGTACATACCCTCATCATCTTGTTATTTTGGTGATCTCTTTAGGCATTTGCACCAGTCTTCTTGTGACACAATTCCAATCTCATTACTCAAAATACCTTCCTTGATAGAAGTGGTAGCTTTTGCAATATGATATCTTATTTTGCACTATTGGTAGGAATTACTTTTTAATTGTTGGATTAATATTTTGATTAATATTTTAACTAGTAGGAATTTAGTTTACAACGCTTCAAATAAAACTGCTTTTGTCATATATCAAACCATTGAAAACTTCAATTAAATGACTAAAACAACGGTTCCTATCAATCATATATCAAACCATTGAAAAATTCAATTAAATGACTAAAACAACAGTTCCTATCAATCGCTCAAAAAGAAGGACCTACCGTAGAAATTCGCAATTGAAGTTAATCATCTATCATTTCGTTTCTTCTTGGCTTTTTCGGAAAAATTAATGTTCCCAAAGTTGGACAAAGAAAAGGAAAAGGAAAACATTAAAAGATAGAATAGAATGAAGAAAAATAATGTAGGAAACCAAAAATCTTTCACTTTGAGGCAAACTTTAGATAAGTAGTACTATATATATATATATATATATATATATTATTTGGGTTAATCTTCATAATTGCAATTAATCTTTCCATAGGAAATGGTTAGCCTAATGGTGGACTCTATAACCTCCATGCTAAGAACTTGGGAGAGCAGAATTAAAAGTGGAAGTGCAGATATTAAAGCAGATGATGATCTGAGAAGCTTGTCTTCAAATATAATCTCAAGAGCCTGTTTTGGAAGCCATTATTTACAAGGAGAGCAAATTTTCTCAAAGCTCAGAACCTCCAAAAGTTATTGTCCAAGAGAATTATTGGAATTCCTTTCTTGAGGTACTCTTATATCAAAATTAAAAAAAATAAAAAAAATACATGTCTGGTATGTAACTATTCACTTTTTATGAGCACTCCTAATTGAGGTTACACGCACGTTTTTTAGATTTATCCTGACAAAGAAAAACGTCGATATATGGAGATTAGAGAAGGAGATCCACGCCTTGATCTTAAAGGTGGTGAAGCAGTGCACCGAGGTTTCTAAAGAGAAGGACCTTCTGCAGATGATGCTTGATGGTGCCTAAGTTTATGTGGTGTGGACAGCCCGTCGTTGGGTATCACCCGAGACAAATTCATTGTAGATACCTGCAAGAATGTGTACTTTGCTGGGCATGAAACCATCGCTATTGCAGCATCATGGATCTTGATGTTGTTGGCTGCATATTCAACTTGGCAAACTCGTGTTCGTGAAGAAGTGCAAGAGATTTGCAAGGGCGGCAATCCGGATGCTGAAATGCTTCGAAGCATGAAAGTAGTACGTTCACATACTAAATTTTGGTGCCACTAGTTTCTGGTTTTGCCTTGGTCGCTAACAAACTTGTGCACATGATCATTTCCGATTGATAGGCTTACTCGCACAATTTCTCTCCTCATAAACTAGAAAATCAGAGACAAAAAATACAGTTAAAATATTGTTCTGCCTAAACTTCTTTCAAAATTCAAGATGTCGTCCATTTAATTGACAAGGAATGTTTAATCACTATATATCTTCATCAAAGTCTTGTTCGATTTTTGAGAATTTTTTCTGCGCTTTTTTGTGCAATTGTCAAGGCAATGTTTTGATGAAAAATGAAAAATCTAGATTACAGAATCACAGACAAGTATAAACTGTATGCAAGTTTTGTTCTGATATATATATATATATATATATATATATATTTTGCCTTTATCCACCAGGGGTGTTCGTCTCCAGGAAAGCCTAGCAGGATATTCAACTCAAACACGTTCTAGTTCCAAAAGGAATGCACATTCAAATTCCAATTTCCATATTGCATCAAGATACTGATCTATGGGGGCCTGATGCCCGCCAGTTCAGTCCTGGAAGATTCGAGAAGGGCGTTCTTGGAGCTTGCAAGCTTCCTCAGGCTTTCATCCCCTTCGGAATAGGGACTCGCATTTGTGTCGGCCAGCACTTTGCTATGATAGAGCTAAAAGTGAACATATCCCTAATTCTGTCTAAGTTACGCTTCTCTCTCTAACCAACAAATCGACATTCCCCGACTTTCAATACGGTTGTGGAACCTGAACATGGGATGGTGTCTTTTGTAGAAGCTGATCAGTTAGGATACGCATTGTTCAGGAATTTTAATTGCAAAAGTGAACGTGGAAATGGAAGCGAAATTCTGCTAATAAAGGTTCAGAGGGAGAGAGGGAATGCTGATATACTAGCACTCCCTAGATCCGCCCATCCGCAGTAACGATTACAGAATCATAATACTACATCACCAATCTCATACTCGAAACATGCTATAGAAAAGGATTACTTATTGCTCGTAGAAACCTCCCTACATTTTCTGCGCATCGTTCTCTAAGACTGCACTTAGTTAAGGTACCAAAAATCCGCATGCATATTTCATTAGCCTTCTCGTTTTGAGAAAATTCGAACATATGACTTCAACATTAGACACGTAGACCTTCCAACATGATAGATAATTAGACAATTTAAAATATCCAAGGACAGTTTTCAACCCCTAAATTTTAGTGGGATGTTTTCATTAGAAATGGAAAAGTTCGGAAGGTTAGTTCTTTTTATTTGTTGGCAATCACTACCCACCAGCAGTTTATGGCACAAGGATGATTCAACACAAAGATATTCCATAAGAAATGAAGGATGGGACTTTCACAAAATAACTACATTTGGAGACTTTCAAAAATCAAAACGATGACCGACACTGAAAAAAGAATATTGAATACGGCGATAACACCATACCAAAGACGCAAATAAAAAGAAAGTTCTTCCTTGGCATACAACATATGGCTGGTTCTGTTATTCGTGTGGAGATTCACTGTAGCTCTATAATCTAACGTCATCTAAGGCAAGCAGAAATCCGACTTCTACTTTAATGAGCATAAGTAGCAAAAGAAGTTTCATGAGAAGAGAGACCGATTCCGGTTGCGTTCAAGTCGAGCCTCCCTCTATTGCAACCAGAAAAACAATAAAGCACAAGGCATGCAGTTCAGAAGACCCTAAAGAACAGTTTTAACGATAATACAGAACTGAAATAACTACTGGAGTTTCTAAAAATATGAAAGAAGCAGTACCTCCTTTTTCTTGCATTCCTTGTAAATATCAAAATGCTCTTGACATTTCCTTTTGTCCGCGTTAGCTTCTAGACCTGTAATGCTTAACAAATCAATCACTATAATAAAAACTAAGGAGGATCAATCTAGCAAACAGTGAGTGCTTTAGTCTATGTTGACCACAGTTAGAACTTGGAACGCTCAAGTGAAATGATTAAAACAAACTAAACGACATTACGTGCTCCATGGTCATCTTCGTCACAGTTTACATACAGCAGTATAACCAGCAAGGTAGGCCATACTACATGATTTGTAACACATTCTACCACAAATTTGTTGAATCTTAATAAGAGCTACAATTATCAACACTTGGTATATGTTTACCAAACCATAAAGGAATATAGAGCGGGAAAGCTGATGGGGGTACATTAATTCCCTTTCTAGTGTTTACTAAACTTAAAGAATAAGACTCTTAATACCATAATTACTAAAATATTCTCATAGTTAAATACTTATTGACTTATATCACATGAACTAATTGAGGGTAGACAAGTAAAGTTGATTTTCATTCCCTTTACCCAAGTATCAATACCAAAGGAGATGCAAGTATTTGCAATCACTTTCATCATTTCCTATATCGTGTACGGCCCACTAAACTCCCACTACTGATTTTGCTGTAAACACAGGATTAGAAAGGAAAGGGAATACTCTCCCTTTTCGCTTTCCGTTCGATGTGAAGTAAACACGCACTTAGGGTCTATTCGGCAATATTTCTTAAAATGTGTTATTGGCTTCCTAAGTCAAAAATATGCTTCTGAGAGTATTTAGATGGCCATTCAGAAAAAGCTTGGGCTCTACAGAAAAGCCTCTGGTCGAAATCATAAGATGTATATTTCTCAAAGAAGCTCTTAGAGAAGACTTTGAAACTTTACAGAGGCTTCAAAAAGACTCTGTAGACTTCAATCTCACATTTCTATTTCTTATTCGAAAATTCAAGGGTTAGTTTTTGTTCATTAAGCGTTTTTCAAAAACGTGGTTTTAGGCACTAACTGAAAGCTTCCCTTCTTTTGGAAACTACAAGAATAAGCAGAAGTAATACAACCACAATAAGGCTTACTAATTCCAAAATTCTCTAACATTTTGGTTATGATAAATATTTTGCTTCTAAAACACACAGAGAATTCACCAAGAACTTGACAAAAAATGAAAGAATATTCAGTCCCAACTAGTGAGATCATGACCACCTCAGTCATTAGAAAAGCTATTTAGTGGATACTACATGGTGATGAAAAAAAAATGATAAGTTTTACAAACAAATTCATAACCCAAATTAAGCCTAGTAAATGAGGAATTACACAAAACTCTGACGAATCTAGGGTTCCTATGGAAAATAAGATGTACCCAAAAAAAAAAAAAAAAAACCCTCAAAATTATGAATACCACCAAATTAAGGTCGAATCTGCCAAATAAAGTACTTAAAAAAAACAAGGAAGAAACAATTAAAATTGGAGAAATCGAACGACATAAACGAAAACGATTACAAAAAGGAAACAGAAAACAAAGAACAGAGAAAGAAAGAGGAGAGTAGCAAGTGTGGTTTACATTTGAGGGAAGCAGTGTATTGAGGATAACAAGGAGAGTCGGCAATTCTGGCAGCACTTGGGTATGGCGGTGTTGATGTCGCCGACGATGCCATTTCTGATTCTGGCCTGATTGATTCCACTGATTTTACCCGCCCAAACAGGACATGCGTTTGTCTGTTTGCTGTTTTTGGGGCTTTTTACTTTAGAATGGGCATTTGCACGTCCCATTTTCATGTATCAATCATTTTCCATTCAACAGTATTTTCCGATGTTATTTTGAGTTTGATTTGAAAATTTTAAGTTTGAGTTAAAAATTTTTGTTGACTTTTTAGAAAAGATAAAAACTTTTTCAGTAAAAAAATAAATTTTTTTTTTATAAAAAGACAAAAACTTTTCAGAAAAAGATAAAAACTGATATGGAAATTTTGAGTTTAAAATTAAACGCCAAACGAGGTCTTAGACTCTGTTTGGTGAAACGGTTTGAGTTGAAATTTTTAAGTTTGAGTTGGTTGACTTTTTAAAAACTAGTTATAATTTTTGTTAACTTTTCAAAAAAAGACAAAAATTGAGATGAAAAAGTACAGTTTAGTTGTAGTTAAACTTATTCACTAAACAGGGCATTAGAATTTTTAATTGGGATTTATAGCCAAATAAAATTCTTTTAGATTTTTATTTCTTAAATAATCAAAGTTTATAAAAATTTATTAAAGATTATTTTTTAAAATAATTAATTAATTTTTTTAAATGGTTAATTAGTGATTGATCATGTAATAATCAATCAGTAATTAACTTACGGTCAATTACTGATTAATCATAACATAAACCACTAAATTTCATAATCACTCATCAATTTTCATATTTAATCACTGATTGATTATTAATTAATCACAGATTGATGAAATTTGAAAAATGACAAACGATCATTTTTCTAACAAAAAAAAAGTTGGACAATAAATTAGATTAAGTGATTAAAAAATACCACCCAGTCTAATTTTCTTTTTCAATATTTAATTTTTTTATGAAATTAAATTTTTAAATTCAGATGATATGATGTAACACTATAAGAGGGACAATCAATGAGATAGATAATCAGGGACATCAGATCTCGACTTGACATTTAATTCATATGTTTCCTTCTTTATATATATTTCGATATTTGTAATAATATTATAACATCTATGTAATTAATATGATTTTTTAATAGATATGATATAATTTTATAATTAAGAATATCTTTTTAATTGAAATATCATGATATTATTAGAGGAATATGAATGAATGGAAGTGAATTAGGAGATAGGATCCAAAATTATAGTTAGAGCGTGTGTGTGTGTGTGTCCAGTTGCAGCTTCTCTGATTGCCACTCAAAAACGAGTGGCCACCTAGCAATTGCAGCTTCTCTCTCTCTTTTTTTTTTTTTTTTAAATAAATTTATTTATTTACACCATCAATAAGATAAGTAAAAAAATTAACATAATACATCTTATGGAAATTAGTCCATCGATCAAAACGATGACATAACATAACAAACTACACCGATAAGCGACTACATGTCACCAAAATCAGCATTCCTAGATTTTATCTATTTATTTGTTTGCACATTTCTCGGTGTTTATATTAAGATGTGCTTATCATTTTTTTTAATTACAGAATTTATTTAATTCATATTCAGAGATGATGTTGGATGAAATCGTACACCAACATATAAAAATTACGGACATGAGCCAACCATTTCAAGGATGTAAGTGATCATTTTACAGCACACAGACAAACATAAATTCTACAAAAGCCAAAACCGCCAAGAAATTTACCCAAAATCCCGTCACTCTTGATGTTATCAGGTATTCCTTTAAATGTGATAATAACTTCTGATCTCAAAGCATTATTAGGACCTTTTAACCAAAATTTCGTGACTCTACTAGCCAAGAACTGGAAACAAGAACATAAAAACCCCTCTGCGCTGATCGCCACACCTCCTGGCCCTCGAAGCTTGTTTAGAAGCGTGCTCCATTGCTCGGTTCGGTGTCATGTACTATCAGCCTTCCTGTTTAGTCGTTGGCCACAACTGCTTCCTTAATTTGGGTGTAAAGATTCTTTTCATGCCGTTAATATTAGGATTATATTTATTTATTTATTGTTCTTAAACTACGTACAAGTCCAGTCTTATTTTAGTTCATGAATTATAAAATGTGTTAGAATTAGTCGAGTTATCCTTAAACTATTAATTAGTCTCGTAATAGTCATTCTATCCATACTGTTGAAAAAATAAAGTAATTACCATGTGACTATATGTAGGATAGAAGGATTCTAATATAAACAAATTTTATGCAAATATTTCACTTTCTTTTCTCCAAGCAAGGATGAGGCACCCAAACTTTGTGTTTGGGAGTACCTTAGAGAGAAAGAGGCACTCACATCTGTGAGGTAAACCTTCCCGGTTCGCTGGTCAACATCCATGGCATCGGTGAATTTGAAGTGTACACCGTCTGCGCAGTGGTAACCGGAAGTGCAAGCCTTTCCTTTGTTCCAACCCTAAGGAACCCTCGGTAAGCATCTGTGATGTAAAGCTCATTTTTATGAAAATAAAATCCGATTCCTAATGGCCTTCCACAAATAAGCCCTATTTCAGCTGAATTATTAGTTCCGTCACACGCTAAAATAGACCAGAACGATTACTAAATGTTAATTCAACAGTACAACAAATGTTAATTATTATTTCAAGAATGCAACGAACACTTGCGAGTGACATGGAATACATGAGATGATAATTGAACAAAAATCGAAAAATTACCACTTGGAGAAGTGATGTAAAAATCCAAGAAGGTAGATCTGTCACATTTGACAACTCTACCATCGGAGATGCTCGTGCAGGGTCCTTGATTAACAATGTCAAATGCTATGGATTCAGGACCTACTGCCGTTGATGGCAAATCAAGGTTTCGAAAATCGAGTATTACTACCGATTGCAAAAAAAATGGAGGGAAAAGAGATCAAGCAGAGAAAGGAAGCAATAATGGTGAGCATGGTTAATATTTGACACCCTTGTTCAGCTTCAAAATTAACAATGGAAAAATGAAATTTAGATACCACAATGAATCTATCACGTGATAATTTGAAATTTTACAATAACATTCACATAATTGAGTAAAAAAAAATTTTAATGCCCGTAAAATCACTTTAAAATTACAAACTTTGCATAGTATATGCGACTGCTTTTATAAGATTTCAAGTTATTATGCTATGAGCATCTTACTACCTCTATAAATTTCAAAATCTATTGTTAGAAAAATAAAAATAAAAAATACAACGTTGCGTTATATAATCAACCAGACAAGAATAATCCACTTTGAAAAGACTTGTTTACCCTGCAAGTTGCTCAGGCGCTGACTGAATAGAAACTTTATGGCCCAGAAATATAGTTTATACCACATGCATAAATATAGATATATATATATATATATATATCTCATCTGGGTATCTTTAGTCACCATCGTTTGATCTATTTCTTTCTTTTCCAAAGAAAACTCAAGACTGTTGTGGAAAAGCGTATGGTCTGTGCAGATGGACGTGGACGTATGGATACGTAGTGGAATCTCATGTGGAATCTCATGTTTTGGCAACTTTTGATAAAAAGTTGCATGCATATGTAGGGCATGATGTCATTTATGTAATTTTGTATGGAGTACAAAGGACGGTGTAAATATGATAGGTACCTATATCCCGAACTTAAGTGTTTGATAAATTAGCTGCTGAACTGAGAAAAATTTTGACAATGATCCTCTTAAACTTCAAAATCTATTGCAATTATAACGTCAATTAGAAACAAAGTTTATATTGATAATTTCGTTGTATACGTGACCCACTAATAAGGGCGGTCCTATTCGGGTCTTTTTTGCTCACTTATAACACAAGTAGCTAGCTAGAGTTTGCATGTGATGCTTGTATATGTTGATATATATATATATATATGGATGTGATGGTTATAAAAAAAAAGTAACCACTGAAAATTCTTCTGATTTGAATAATTACTGTGATATACTTAAAAACTCTTTTGGTTTTAATGGTTATTATGATATTTACTCATCGATGGTCATCATTGTTTTGATAGTATGATATAGATAAGATGTTATAATAAATTGAATAGTTGGCCAAAAAATTTTTATGACAATTAATGAGTATTGAACTTAGAGCTCATTAAATGTTGTGTTTGTTGGGTAATTTATTCTTAACCTCCATATTTGACTTTTTTAAGTACTTTTTTTTCTTGCTTTTTAAAATGGAATCTAAATTAAAGATTCGTTTTATGATTTTTGAATCTCATTCATTATTTCATTTCCATTTAGGATTCCATTTCTTTCTTTTTTAAATCTCTTTTCTACCCTACTCCACTTATTCCCAATTTTTATTGACCATTTTTTTTTAGGATTTTTTAAAGTAGGTTTTTTTTTTTTTTTTAAACAATTCATTTCAGATTTTTCCTTTATTAATTTACTCATTTTATTTTCATTAACCTTTATATATAGTAGAGCCATGATTCCACAAAAAAAAAAAAAAAAAAAAAAATCCATAGCCATTGATCTTCTCGACCAAACCTCCACTATCTCCTCAACCATCACTTCTCCTTACTTTCAATTTGTTACTAATATTTACACAGAATCTATATATTAAAAATATTCCGTGTTATTCCCACTCATAAAAATTAGGTTATATAAAAAAAAAATTTCAAAATCACATAAATTGTTGATGTCCTGTCTTATTTTCCATTAAGGATGGAATACAAAGTAGTATAGCTTACCTTTTAAGGGTGGCACTGATGTTCTTTTGAAACCTTCCCAAATGTTTCTATTTCTTTTTGTTTGTCAAGATTGAAAAAAAAAAATTAAAAATTTGTAGAAAAATATTATAGAGACACCGATTATTAAAAATTTCATGCATAAGACTAAAAAATTTCATAAAATGTCATGCTAATTATTCATGCATTGCGAGATTTATATCTGTACTTACTGGATGAAAGCTCGTTTAAGAAATTTATGTTGTAAGTAATATGGGTAAGAAACCTGTGAACAGCTGAATCGATGAATAGACAAAGTAGATGATGTTACATATTCACAATTTCATGTTTTAGCCGTTGATGACAACCCTTCTTTGTTTCGCAGGAAGGAAAACTTTTTGGCTGAAATTTTACCTCAATGGGTCTCCTTTTGCCTTGTTATCATTGACTTTTGATTTGCAATGTGCTCTGTTTTGTTCATGGTAGTTATAACAGTTGGTTCTACTTCTGGTAGTAAGGCTCTTGAGTTTTTGGGTTTCCATGACGATGACCATTAAATTCAGATTTCTGTGGTTTTGGAAACAATACTCATTGGTTGCCCTTTAAGGCCCGTTTGAGGGACTTCTGTAAACATATTTCCAACCTTTTTTTTTTTCTTTTTCTAAAATTCAAAACTATTTATGTATCTAAAAAATCCATAATTTTATTATTTTAAATTCAAATGAGATATATATATTTTTAAATTACATAAAATTTCGATAACTATAAAATAAAATTCATATATAAAACTTTTTTTAATCTCTGTTCCGAACACCAACGTATCAAACTATCAACAGTGTTCGTGAGCTGAGGAAAGACCACACAAAAAGAAAAAGTACAAAAAATTTAATACTCTAATCATATTACAATAATGACTTGACGATCATTTTTAATTAATTTATTGTCTCTGGAATCTTATTTCCTTTTTTTTTTAATAATTTATTTACCGCAACTGTGGGAATCTAGTCAACCAGTGGACCCCACTCGTACAAAGAAACAACCTAGGAAATCACCTTGCACTCCCAAAAGTCACCATCTGCATTTAAAAAAACAAAATAAAAAGCCACCGCCTGCGGCTCACTCTTCACGCTACCTTGTTCATCTTCTTCGACTAAAAAAAAGAAAAAAGAAAAAAGAAAAAAAAAAACTGTAGAGAGAGAAAGGAAGAGAGAGAGAGAGAGAGAGAGCTGGATATGGATTTGGAAGGCACACCAGCTTTCCATGGATACCGCATGCCAGCAGAGTGGGAACCCCATTCACAGTGTTGGATTGGTTGGCCTGTGAGTTCTGTTTTTTCTTTCCTTCTTTAAACAAAAAATTCAATCTACCTAATTGGGTACAATTAATTTTTCCAATTTTTATGGTTTATTTGTCCTAATTGCGTTGTTCTGGAAAATGGGTTTTGGAAAATTGTTTTTTTTTCTGCATATTTTGTGATGTTTGAGAACTGGGGTCTACGGCACAGTTACTTGTTATATTTTTTTCCCTGGAATGTAATATACATTACTTTACTTCTGTTTTCTCTTTTTTTAATCTCTGTAGATGCTAGATTTTTTTTTCTTTGGTGAATTTCGGTGAAATTGATGGAAATATTTGCAATCTTACTGTGTTCTATTCTGTTCTTGTGAGAAATGACTAAATTTCTGTTTGGAGCGTGAGTTTGAATCACGAAAATCTTTCTCAAATTGGGAATTTAAATTGGTTTGGTTATTGGGAGAGTGAAAAACTAATGAGTACAGTTGGAATTGGATCGGCTTTTGATCCAACCAATTGCAAGGTGAAGTGGCTATGAGAGGGTTGTTCTAGGTAATGAAAAGAAGTTGTACAACACGAAAGTTACTGCCTTTGAAAGAATCTTTCAAAAAAAAAAAAAAAAAGAATCTTTCTCTCTAGGTGATGTAGAGATTAGTTGAACCACACAAATAGTATGATACGTTATGAACAAATGTTTGAAATGAAATTTTTAGATTGAAGTTGGTTAACTTTTTAAAAACTAGTTATAATTTTTGTTGATTTTTCAGAAAAAGATAAAAACTAAGATGAAAAACTTAAGTTCACACCTGAAAACCAAACACATGCACGTATTTTATTCTCATCTATCTTTTTTTTTTTTTTTTTTTAATTTTCTTCTGGTTCATTTGGTTCCTGTTATCACTTGGATTTCTATTGTACCATAATAAGGCCGGGAATTTCCTATCCTGTTCTTAAGATTAACAAAGGATGTTACAAGGTTGTTTCAATTATCTAGTTTGGTCTTATATTAAGCTTCCTTTGAGCGTTATAGGAGCGCCCAGATAACTGGAGAGATAATGCAGTACCCGCTCAAAGCGTATTTGCTGAGGTAGCTTCAGCAATCTCTAAGTTTGAGCCCGTAACTGTCTGTGCAAGTGCTGCTCAGGTTAGTAAATGTCCTAAATGCAGAACATTTAAGTTTTTCGAGTGCTACTTAATATTTTTCTAAAAAACTAAGTTGGAATTATGCATTTCATAATCAGTGGAGCAATGCACGGAGTCAAGTACCGAAACATATCAGGGTTGTTGAGATGAGTATGAATGATTCTTGGTTTCGCGATATGGGGCCAACTGTAAGCTTCTGCCTTTTACTTTTTCTTGGCTGGTTGGATTGATTTTCTTCTAGATATATACTTCATAACTCTAATGTGATTAGTTGTTTCACTTTTTATGCTTTAGTTTGTTGTAAGAAATAGCGGCTTCGGTTCTTCTACTTCAGAGGACAACGTTGCTGGCATTGATTGGAATTTTAATAGTTGGGGAGGTAAGGTTTAGAATTAGTCTAGTTTATGTTTATTATGAATCAGACGGTGTTTACAAAGATTAAGAAAACTGGCAAATTTTTCAGGATGCTCTAAGAGCGTTCTAGTGTGTCGTGTGACAATGACATTGCAGTTTGTGACCGTCTAGGCTAAAAGTTCCATGTCCAATAATTTTATTTATTTATTTATCTTCTAAATTTTCTTAGCAAAGATAATTGTAGACTTGGTTTCGGTTACATACGAAACTAAACCAAGAACTGTGACGGTGAAGCTCATAATGTTTAAGTGGTAGTTTAATGTCGGGAAGAAATTTCTATGTTCTGAATTAAGAAGTTACCAGTACCCTTTTCGTTTCTTTATTTTTCAAGAAAACGGACCCCCTAATCATATTTGACCTGTGCTACCAAGAAATAGGCTCTGTAATTTCATGATCAGGGGTATGGTAGATGGTCTTATTGTTGAGTTTCTTTTATGCCGTCTAAAAGGGAATCGTTTTTTAATTTTTAAGGTATTGACGATGGCTGTTATCAAGATTGGAGCCTTGACCTTCTTGTGGCACGGAAGGTTAGTCGAGTACTTATATTATGTCCCTCTCCTTTGATTGTCAACGATTTTTGGAGTCCACTGTTTGCTTATTCATAATTTATCCTTGTTTCTCTGGTGATTGTTTGTCTGTTCCTCTTGCCGTCGTTGTTTGTAATTAGATTCTTGGAATTGAGAAAGTTCGGCGGTTTCCACAGTCTATAATTTTGGAAGGCGGAAGCATCCATGTGGATGGAGAAGGTGAAATTTCTTGTGACTGTAGTAGATGAATCATTGCCTGCTTTCTCAGTGTTCGCTTGTGTTTATTCATGGATGCGGTATCTTCATTCATTCATTTATAGTGGGTGAAAAACCAAAAACCAAGTGATAAAAGAAGTTCCCTACATATGAAGCTATACTCATTAGCCTTATATTGTGTTACTATTACTAGTTTATGTGGGGAAATACGCATTAGTCTTTGTGACAAAATAGGATGATTTCCGTCTCTGAATATTGATCAAGGATTTCCAACACGATATATTTTAGTGTGGTCTTTCTTGAACACTTTCTGTAAAAGAGTTGCTGAAATGATCTGTCGCTGTTTTAATCTGCATCTAGTTGCATTGTTGATTTCATTTGATTGAACTGAAATGATCGATCTCAAGCGATCCTTCCTGTTACTTTGAAACTATCAGAAATTTTTTCCCCTTCAGGAACTTGTCTTACCACTGAGGAGTGCCTCTTGAACAAGAACAGGAATCGACATTTAACGAAGGAACAAATAGAGGAGGAACTGAAGGCGTATCTTGGAGTCAGAAAAATTATTTGGTTGCCTCGGGGATTATATGGTATATGACTCTTCTTGGTTACATGGTCAAATTTATTCGTATTTGATCTCTCCAAGTCTGACATACTTGTGATTGTGTTGTTTATGCTGTTTTCTATTAGGTGATGATGACACTAATGGTCATATTGACAATATGTGCTGTTTTGTAAAACCTGGAGTGGTTATGTTGTCTTGGACTGACGATGAAAAGGATCCTCAGTATGAGCGATCTCTTGAAGCCTTTTCCGTTCTCTCCGATTCTATGGATGCACATGGCAGAAAGTTCGAAATTATTAAAATTCACGTACCAGGACCGTTATACATGACTGATGAAGAGGCTAATGGCATTATAACGGTAACCATTTTATAGGAAGGAGCTCTACTTTCAGTACTTTTTATTTTTAAAGCTAACACCTTATTAAAAATATAAAGATCTATGATGGTTCCTTGATTATTGTCTCTGGCACTTGTAATGCTTTCACAAAAGGATAACGAAGCGAAACCGAGACTTGCGGGTACAAGACTTGCGGCTTCATATGTAAATTTCTACATTGCAAACGGAGGAATCATTCTACCACAATTCGGGGACCAGAAATGGGATGATGAAGCAGTTCGTGTCCTATCTCAAGCCTTTCCAAACCATAAAGTAAGCAAATTCTGTTCTAGATTTGTTTCATTAATCCATATACATAAATCTAGTAGTGCGACGAATATTAAGTTTGTACTTCGTGGACGAAACTGATCCTTGCACTTAAAAAGTTGTGATAATTGTGATGATACAAACTTCAGCTAGCTAGTCAAATTAAGGTAGAAGATGGAGAATTTTGCAACGTGGTAGCTCATATCTTTATGTCATTATATGATTAAAAAAAAAAAAAAAACCAATGGCGGAACCAGAAAATTTTGTCGATAGGCCCACTTTGAGAAAAATTATTAATTATTAGCTAGGCATGTTGTTTGGTTGGTTAGTTTGAGTTGAAATATTTTAGTTGTAATAGTAAATTTTTTTGAATTTTCAGAAAAGACAAAAAACTTTTTGGGAAAAAGACAAAAATTTTTCAAGAAAAAAACAAAAAAAAGTATAGTTTGATTGAAATAAGATGATGAGGCAAACATATGCTAAATTTCAATTATCCAGTATAAGCATAAATATAATTTTTTACATGAGATGTGGAGTGCAGTTGAGTTTCTCAAAAAGTTTGAATGGGTACTTGCCACCACTCAAGAATGAATGGCTCGCCGTAACAACGATGAACATAGAAAAGAGTTTAAAAGCAGGACCGACTGGAGATTTAAGTTTGCATATATGTATCTTTGAAGTCCCATAATCCATAACCAAGTACCATGACCGAAAAATAGGAATTGTTCTAAAGCCAGAAGAAGTTAACCTCAGTTCTAACTTGCATGACAAGTTATCATATTACTAGTAGATAATATCTCTGTTCCCCTACTGATGTAACTCCTTAAACTTTGACCCTCAACTATTTAACTATGAAAAGTCCACACCCTCGTTGCATCA
The DNA here is from genome assembly GCA_025413485.1 of Ficus microcarpa. NCBI lineage: Eukaryota > Viridiplantae > Streptophyta > Magnoliopsida > Rosales > Moraceae > Ficus > Ficus microcarpa. Next base: position 10,187,403 of record CM046380.1, on the reverse strand, counting down.
TAGATTCATACTCATACTTACAATTCGACACTAAATTCAAACTCTTATAAAAGAAAACACCGTGAAAAAAGGAAAAAAAAAAAAGAATAGGAGGTGAAAAGCCTGATGCCAAACAACTTAACTAATGACATGTACTATGTACCAGGAAATTATTGCCTCTTTTCATGTGCTCAATATGTACCATGTACCAAATTTAATAATTGTTGTTCATTTTTAAAGTGAACCCAAACTAAATGTCCTCTGTGCTATTGGTTGGTCGAAATATCACGTTTCCGTCGTCTCATCATGCTAATGTCTAAAGTATCCGTTGTATTTATTTTAGAAAATAGCGAGAAAAAACTCAATGACCTGCATAATTTATTGTTTTAAGACGTTAAAATTTGCTTTTTGTTGGTGTGTTTTCAGGTGGTGGGAATCGAAGGGGCGAGGGAGATAGTTCTAGCTGGTGGAAATATACACTGCATAACTCAGCAGCAGCCAGCCCTTCCCACAAACATTAATTGCATGTAGTAATTGATTTTTTAAGCATTAAAAAAATAAATAAATTTTTAAACTTATTTATATCTTCCATTTGGTTTGCCTGGTCCACGACTCCAGAGCATTGAAAGTGATTTGTTTTTGTTGAATATTGTATTAAGTGTTTAGTTAATTTTAATCACCATTATTACTCCCTTTTACCCAAAAAAAAAAAAAAAAAAAAAAATCCTTTTTTGCTCTGAGTGTGACTCTATTAATCTATGAAGTATCTCCCATGTGCTCTTAGGAAAACCCTTCATTTGATATTTAAGTTTAACTTTAATTAAATTGTACTTTTTTATATTAATTTTTATCTTTTTCTAAAAAATCAATTAAATTTATATCTATTTTTAAATAATCAATCAACTCTAATTAAAAATTTTATCTCAAACTAATTTACCAAATAAAGGCGAATATAGACACATAGAACGCAACAGACGACCCCACAACAAGTAGTTGTAAATTCTGCATTTACTATTCTGTCGAGCTTTATTTATAGAGAGAGAGAGAGAGAGAAATGAGTCAAACAAAAATTGGGGGATTCTAATTGAGAAATCTTTTGTTGTATAGTCAACGTTATGCATTGTTGTTAATCCATTGATAATAAATATCTTTGCGTTTCTTTATTTGATGGGGAAAAAAACTGCTTGAAGGATAGAGAATTTGAATGCTTAATCTCTGATTAGGTTTTTAGTGTTTACGAGTTTAATACCCATGCGATGCACGGGAAATGAAGAAAAAAATAAATAAAAAACTGAATATTATATGATAAAAACAATTGGTTAAGATAAATATTATAATTATAATCAATATAATTATTCTCAAGATTTTCCTAACAATTAAAATGACAATAGTACTAACAATAATAAAAATGAAAACAAAAAAAAAAAAAAAAAAAAATTTCTGTAGTTATACTCATTAAAGAAAAAATTAAAACAAAAATAAAGCAAAAAACAAAAAAAAAAGAACAAAAATCTTTAAACTCAAAAGAATCGGAAAAAACTAACCCTAACAAAAACATTATAATAAAATAAAATATAACTCATTTCTTCTTTTTTACTGTTTTAAAAAAAATAAAAATTTTTTTATCAGGTTATATACATGCAAAACTAAAAAAAAATGATTTTTAAAATATAAAACAAAACAAATAAAAAAGAAAAAAAAAATTGCATGTAGAATCCTTAAAAAAAGAGTCTTTAAAAAATATAACAAAAAAAACAAAAAAGACACAAAAAAAAATCTGATATAAAGATAAAAATTTTAAAGTAAAAAATTGTGTGAAAATAAAAAAAAAGGCAAAATAAGAAAAAACACAATACAACAATAAATCAAAATCTAATGTCTAAAATTTAGCATAAAAAAAAGGCAAAATATATGAGGACAAAACCGTCCTTTCACTATAGATAAGTCAAAATCAGTACATAGAATAGAGGCAAAATCGACAGTTTAATGTAGAAAAAACAGTTATTGTGCATTACTGTAGAAAAAAAGAACTGTATAGCAAAAGCAACAAAAATTTAAAAAAAAAAAAATCACTGTTTATTAAACATTGAAATATTATATCTTTTTACTGTAACAAAGCAGCAAAAATTAAAAAAAAAAAACTGTAGCAAAGCAACGAAAATTTAAAAAAAAAAAATTATTCACTGAGTAGTAAAGCAAAGTAACAAAAGTAAAAAAAAAAAAATATAACAAAGCACCAAAAGTAAAAAAAAAAAAAAAAAAAAAAAAAAAAAAAAAAAAAGCAACAACAACAACATCAAAAGTAAAAAAAAAAATATACAACAACAACAAAAGCAAAAAAGGAAAAAAAAAAAAAAAAAAAACAGCCAACGAAAAAAAAATAAAGAAAAAAAATGCAGCAGCCAACGTAAGTAGTAAAAAAAAAACGTGAGCCAACGAAAAAAAAAAGTAAAGAAAAAAAGAAAAAAAAAAGCAACAGCAAAAAAAAAAAAAAAAAAAATACTGTTCATTGAACAGTGCATGAACAGTATTTTTACTGTTCATACACAGTGACTGGCACTGCTGAGGGGACAGTGGCAAAGCAGTGTTGGAGGGATAAAATTGGTATTTTACTGTGCAGATCCAAAAGAAAGAAGAAAATATAAGGGCAAAATCGTAATTTCACTGTACAACACTGTGCAACACTGTAGCTAACCCGTGAAAACAAAGAGAAAAGAAGGAAAAAACACTATTGAATACTGTATAAAGAACAGTAAAATGACCTTCTCTTTTAGTATATAGTACGAGTTTAATACCCATGCGATGCACGGGAAATGAAGAAAAAAATAAATAAAAAACTGAATATTATATGATAAAAACAATTGGTTAAGATAAATATTATAATTATAATCAATATAATTATTCTCAAGATTTCTCCTAACAATTAAAATGACAATAGTACTAACAATAATAAAAATGAAAACAAAAGCAAAAAAGGAAAAAAAATTTTCTGTAGTTATACTCATTTAAAAAAAAAAATTAAAACAAAAATAAAGCAAAAAACAAAAAAAAAGAACAAAAATCTTTAAACTCAAAAGAATCGGAAAAAACTAACCCTAACAAAAACATTATAATAAAATAAAATATATAACTCATTTTCTTCTTTTTTTACTGTTTTAAAAAAAATAAAAATTTTTTTATCAGGTTATATACATGCAAAAACTAAAAAAAAATGATTTTTAAAATATAAAACAAAACAAATAAAAAAGAAAAAAAAATTGCATGTAGAATCCTTAAAAAAATAGTCTTTAAAAAATATAACAAAAGAAACAAAAAAGACACAAAAAAAAAATCTGATATAAAGATAAAAATTTTAAAGTAAAAAATTGTGTGAAAATAAAAAAAAAGGTAAAATAAGAAAAAACACAATACAACAATAAATCAAAATCTAATGTCTAAAATTTAGCATAAAAAAAGGCAAAATATATGAGGACAAAACCGTCCTTTCACTATAGATAAGTCAAAATCAGTACATAGAATAGAGGCAAAATCGACAGTTTAATGTAGAAAAAGCAGTTATTGTGCATTACTGTAGAAAAAAAGAACTGTATAGCAAAAGCAACAAAAATTTAAAAAAAAAATCACTGTTTATTAAACAGTGAAATATTATATCTTTTTACTGTAACAAAGCAACAAAAATTAAAAAAAAAACTGTCGCAAAGCAACGAAAATTTAAAAAAAAAAATTATTCACTGAGTAGTAAAGCAAAGTAACAAAAGTAAAAAAAAAAAATATAACAAAGCACCAAAAGTAAAAAAAAAAAAAAAAAAAAAAGCAACAACAACAACATCAAAAGTAAAAAAAAAAAATATACAACAACAACAAAAGCAAAAAAGGAAAAAAAAAAAACAAAAAAAAAAAAACAACACAGCCAACGAAAAAAATAAAGAAAAAAAATGCAGCAGCCAACGTAAGTAGTAAAAAAAAAAAAACTTGAGCCAACGAAAAAAAAAAAAGTAAAGAAAACAAGAAAAAAAAAAAGCAACAGCAAACATAAAAAATAAAAAAATAAAAAATAAAAAAATAAAACTACTGTTCATTGAACAGTGCATGAACAGTATTTTTACTGTTCATACACAGTGACTGGCACTGCTGAGGGGACAGCGGCAGAGCAGTGTTGGAGGGATAAAATTGGTATTTTACTGTGCAGATCCAAAAGAAAGAAGAAAATATAAGGGCAAAATCGTAATTTCACTGTACAACACTGTGCAACACTGTAGCTAACCCGTGAAAACAAAGAGAAAAGAAGGAAAAAACACTATTGAATACTGTATAAAGAACAGTAAAATGACCTACTCTTTTAGTATATAGTATATTAGTTTGTGTAAGATGACGCAGTTCAATTCTCTTTTCAGTGTTTTCTAGATTAAAAACTAAATTTTGTCAATTTCATTATTTAAATATCTTTTTTATACAATTAAAAATCATCAACTCATAATGTAAGAACTTATGTTAAGGGTCTATAAATGAATTTGGTGTTCATTCTTTTTAAAATGTAATCAATACCACGAGAGTAAAGGAGTGAAGGGAGTGACATTTATTATGAATGGAAACCTGACCCCGACCCCGACCTCAACCGCTTCCTGAATCCTGACTCCTACCCCAGTCTAGAATCATGGCCGCAATCCTAACCTTGATCCCGAAATCCAATCTTGACCTCATTCTGAAACTCTACCCCGATCCTATTCTTGAATTTTGTCCCTTGTCTTGAAACTCAATTCTAAACCCAATCTTGAAACTAACTATGACCCTCATCATGAAACCCAACCCATACCCCTACCCCGAATATAAGCACCGTCCCATGTCTCGAAACTCGAGATTGTCTTCGACCTCTATGTCGACCCAAGCCCTCAAACTAGTGGATATTTTTATAAAAATATATAATAAAACATTGTACTAAAGTTGTTTTCGAAAAACATCAAAGCTACAAAATGTTATTTTTTGAATTTTTTTTTTTACCTTTTGTAATTTTGTTTTTAGAAAACTATTCTAAAACAAATTAGCCAAACACATTATTTTGATTTGGAGAACATAGATAGTGTTTAAAAAAAAAAACGTTTTTAATTGCATGGCCAAAATAGGCATTTGCTTATATTCTTTTACGGATTGATGTAAAAAAGGCTATTTGTTTTTACTAATAATTTGCTAAACCTCCGAAAAATTCAGGGCAATCATTAAGAAATAAGATTACTTTTGTTTATTAAAAAAAAAACTTATTTGTAATTATTGACATCTTTAAAAGAAATAAATAACTTGCATCTTGTTGTTTAAGCATCATCAGAATTCACCGATAAATTCATTTTTATTAAAAAGTTTTATCTCATATAATACAGAGTCATATGTTATGTTTTATATCTTTGTATCTTTTTTAAATTTAATGAATTCCCTATTTTAAAAAATAATAAATAAATAAATAATTGAAAGAAAAATTAAAATTGTAATGTGTTGGGCGTTACATTCCCAAAATTCAGGAGGCTCTATACTGTGCATGTAATGAGTGGGGTGTCATAACTCAAATGCAATCTACATCCATGTGTTTGGTTGACATTTATTAGATCCAAACACCCAAGAACAATTTCTTCCTTTTTCCCCTTCTTTGAGAAACACGGATCCAAACAGTCCCCCACACCCCAAAAAAATAATAATAATAATAATAGTAATAAATAATAATAATAGCAAAACAGTCTGCAAATCTCAAGGCCATAATAATCATCTCAAAGCAAACGAACCCCCATTCACATATGAAATCAGGTCTTCAAATATTTCTTCTTTGAATTCCTGATTTCATCTTTTTCCAAGTCAGTGAAGGAGAAGATGGGGTGTTCGTTTTCTGGGTTGAATGCTCTTTACGACGCCGTTAATGGCGGAGGAGACGTCTGGATCAATGAGAACCGCTTCAAGATCGTCAGGCAGCTCGGAGAAGGTGGCTTCGCCTATGTGTTTTTGGTCAAAGAGGTCGCCGGCTCCAGCGCCGACGCTTCCTCCGGTGGTGGTGGTGGGTCTCGCCAAGAAAGTCAAGGACACTTCCCATCTATCTGGTTCGGTTCCTTCCCTTCTCTCTCCTCTCTCTGTGTCTTCTTTGGTGATCTGGGTCATTTGAGCTCGAATCTGAATCTGATTTTTTTTTTTTTTTTGGTTTTTTCTTCCCCCAATTGATACGAGGTTGGAAATGTTTAACTGGGATTTGGTGATCTCGGTCATATCGTCATGAATCTGAAATTACTTTTATTTTTCCCTTCAATTTGGTGATCTGGGTCGTTTTCTTATGAATTTGGAAATGAGTCTGAGATGATTGAATTTTATTTTATCAGCTTAGAATTTATAAATCTTGGTTTTTTTTTTTTTTTTTTTTCCTTTTTTTATCACATTGGCTGTGATCTTCCGTTGGCAATGTAGCGGTTTCTGCCAAGATATTTAATGACACTCTTGCGTCTATTTTGGTCTCTCTAATTTATTTTTCTCTGCCTATTGATCATGGATGTGAGACAATTGTTTTCATTTATTACTTTATGTGAATGAACAAGTCAAAAGTTTTCAAATTTGAGTCATACGAGCTCCTAATCTCGAAAACGCATGAGCTCCTTTAGAGGACATAATGATATTGTTTCCGGGTATTTGGTTCTCCAGTAGATTTACGATGTGGTCTTCTTCTTCGTTGTTCTTTCTACCCTGCATCGTTGATTTTCCTAGTATAGGTATTGATCTATTTGCAATTCATTTGTGTACTTACCATGGAAAATCTTTTTTCTGTAAATCATGGACTGATTTTTATATGAATATTTTTTCTTTTTGTAGATGATGGGACTTATGCTATGAAAAAGGTTCTAATTCAGAATAGTGAACAGTTAGAGTTGGTGAGGGAGGAAATCCGTGTTTCATCCCTGTTTAGCCATCCGAATCTGCTTCCACTTCTCGATCATGCCATTATTGCTGTCAAGGTTCTTATCTGAATGAAATTTAAAATTTTCACTTTAAACTATGGTGTTTTTGTTGAATTTGTCGTATAACTAATGGTATTGTACTTGCTGCGTTGGCCTTAGACTTTGTTTCTAAACCATAAGGATATACGTGAACTGTCGGCATTTGACTTGATGGTTACATTTGTTGACCTCCATGCTTGTGGTATCACGTGGTTTGTTTGTGTTTGTGTCAAATTACATTTTAAAAAAAGATCACCTGATGTTTAAAATCGTTTTAACACATGATGTGTTTGTTTCTGTTGCTCCTGTCACGTTGTAGCAGATATTGTGTAATGGGAGCAAGTTGTTCCCTCTGTCCACTAAAAATGCTAGACACCATTATTACGTGCTAAGTTTCCATCTTAAAGACACGCCATAGTCTTTCATATATCTAAGTTGAAATCTTTTTAAATAGCTGTTCTCTAGTTGCTCAAGTGGCGATATCAGTTTTTAATTCTCAAAAATAATCTGAATTGCATCTGTATTTATTTTAGTATGACACTGTATTAGGACCACAAAGAATAGTCAAAGACTTTTGAAATAATTTTCATACATTGATTTGGCATCTGGCAACCCATTGGCAGTCTACACAAGAAGGATCTTGGAAGCATGAAGCATATTTGTTATTTCCGGTTCATTTGGATGGAACATTGCTGGACAATGCCAAAACTATGAAAGCTAAAAAGGAGTTTTTCTCTACCTCAGATGTTCTACATATTTTCCGGCAGGTACATAAAGTTTCCCTTTGTTAATGTAATTTTTTCAGTTTGGCTATTTCTTTTACTGGAGAAAATGCAACTTTTCCTCCCTTAAATCATAGAGTTGACAGACAACTGGCAATATTTTTGTTTAGAATGTTCATTGGAACTACTTTATTCATACTTACTTCACACTTACGCATGCCAATGTATTCTTTATGTCTAAAGAAGGCAGCCATGTAGCTTATTGGTTTCATTTTGTTAGGCATGGTCATTTTCTGCTCAAGGCAGATACGATTCATATGAAGAATTTTGGAAATTATACAGAGGTTTTCCTAATGTTTTTATTCTTCTTACAAATTGCTCTTATATCGTATTTTGGTTCAACTTCCTCCCCTTATTTAGTAAGGTTGGGGAAAATTTGTGTGGGTTTCTTAATTTACCATTGCTAAATTCTTCAAACATGGTTAAACATGAGAGACCAAGAAAACAACTATATTGGTGTATTTTCTTTGGTACTCTATTCACATAAATTTAGTGGTTTATCTTGTGCATTGATCTGGTGAAGAATCTGCACGAGTCAAATTACTAGTTAGGGTAACTCATCTCTGTGCGACAGTAAGTTACTTTGTGGGTGTAGTAGTTATAAATGCACACAAATTTTAACCAAAAAATCAATTCAACAGCTTTGTGCAGGACTCAAGCACATGCATGGCTTAGATCCACCATATGCACATAACGATGTTAAGCCCGGTAATGTCCTCATAACTCATAGAAAAGGACAACCGCCACTTGCCATTCTGATGGATTTTGGCAGTGCTCGACCTGCAAGGAAACAGATTCGTTCCCGTTCTGAGGCGCTACAATTGCAGGTGCTTTTTTCTTCTTACGCTCCCACACGACATACATGCACACATGCACACTTGTGCTCTGCAGGTGCTTTTTTCTTCTTACGCTCCCACACAACATACATGCACACATGCACACTTGTGCTCCCACATGGCACACATTCACGAATGCATACTTAATTTTTGTGCCGTAATTTCAACCATGAGTTGTCACTTTTGAAACTTCATGTGGATATTCAACCACATGCTTGTGTACATGTGACAATTCCTTGTCTAATTTTGAAAAATGAGTTTAAAGTCTTCACAAAACAGATTTCAGTCTACATTGCACTTGTATAAATGACACTCATCCGATTCAGTTTTACTTTGCTGAAGTTTGGATATCTATTTTTTAGATCCCAAGTGCTAAACTGTTGAATTAAAAAAATTTAGCTTGTTGGGTATTTTGGTTTGACACTGCTTCACACCTAAAAAGAAGCGAGCTACGTTTGAGTTAAGGGAAAAAAATAACAAAGAAAAAGTAAATTATATAGTAATAAAAGGTTTTGTTCTTAAAAGTTTCTTATCAACAGATGTACTGAAAATCAATTGTATGCTTGTAAAGACTGCACGTTTTCGGTCAGGCTTTATGTTCGGACTTTGTTTGGTAAAAGTAAGCATGGCTTGATTCTTGTCAGCCTATACATTCTCTAATGTACATTTGGTTGGTTTATGTTGCTTGTTGTATAGGAATGGGCATCTGAGCACTGTTCAGCACCTTTTCGAGCTCCCGAGTTATGGGACTGTCCCAGCCAAGCAGATATTGACGAGAGAACTGATATTTGGTCATTAGGATGCACCTTATATGCTATAATGTGAGAATTTGATACTTTTGGTACTTTGGTTTTTCCATGTCACATTTGATCGTTTACTTATGAGACGTACCTTTGTACGGTAAAGCATTGTGTGGAATCTTTTCCACACCACGATATTGCCCACAACAGTTGCTCAGGTTATGCTTACTGATCACGTTTGTTAGTTTCTGATTAATACATCTGCATTGGGGCAATTCAGCATAACTTTGATGAATACTTGGATAATTTTGGCGGATATTGAGACAAAAATTTGGAGGAAAGTGAAAGGAAAAAGGAGTAGTAGTTTTGTAGAGTCACACGTACTCAAGAAAGTTTGTGTGTAAACACACGTTTTATGTACTTATATAATCACACACGAAAATCTAAGTGATGATTAGACTTTACTGGTGGTTTATATGTGCAGGTACGGAGTGTCTCCGTTTGAGTATGCCCTTGGAGAATCTGGAGGAAGCCTACAATTGGCCATTGTCAATGCCCAGGTGAAGTGGCCGGCCGGACCTAATCCGCCATATCCAGATGCTCTTCACCAGTTTGTGACATGGATGCTTCAACCTCAGGCCACGGTTCGCCCTCGCATCGATGATATCATCATTCATGTTGATAAGTTGATCTCAAAGTACTCTCAGTGAGATATAATACAACGAAATGAACTACTACAGCTCCGTATACCACTGCCCATGCCTACACATACTATGTTGGAGCAAAGGGCAGTCATTTTGCATTGGTTTTGTACTCTATGAAGTGATATAGGAAAAATCGAATTAGCGGCAGTTTGTTTCTCCAATGTTTGGTGGATTTCTGGAGTAGTTTTGGCAGTTCTAAATTGGTTAATGTTAATGTAACGATGCTTAAATCTTTAACAATTCGATTTGGTTCTTGTAATTTATGAATAGTGCCACCCCCTTCCCTATATTTGATCCATTCGATTGAATAGAAAAAACACAATAATAGTGTGACATCAAGCACTCTTTTATATGGAAAACTACTGATTCTTAGTTATGTAAAGTAGGTAATTTTTTATATTTTTCTGAATATTTCTTATGAAAGCTACAGTAAAAAATTTGGCAAGGACCAAAGCCAACAACTCCATCAAAACAATGAAATTAAACTCTCTTAACTCCATCACTATTGTATTTGTCCATCTTCGTTAAGGTCAATCTTCATGTTCTTCTTCACCTTCTGAATCTGCATAGCAAGGAAGCCATAACTTTTAGAGTGTGTTTGGCATGAGAGAAAAGTGGAAGGAAGGAGAGGGGTTTTAACATTCATGATTATTTGGTAGGAGAGAAAAGAGGAAGAAAGGGATTAGAGAAGGGACTCTAAAATCTTTGGAATACTCCAATTTTGATATCTTCTAAACTAGAGAGATTATTAGCACAGTTTTATATCAAAAAACATAAGAGAAACGACCTCTCTCATTCCTATTTTCTCTCATTCCTACCATATATTTCCTTAGCCATAACTTAGTTGAAGATCACAGCTATGTAAGGCTTCTTTCAGGCAATTCTATGGTTTGGTATGAACAAACAAAAAAATATACTGGTAAGTCAGTTTTAAACCTAACTAAGTTTATCAGAACTTGATGAAAATCTATGATTCAAATAAAAAAACATTGTCTTACCAGAACGAACATCGTCACTGATCTGGCCTCTTGCCTTGATTTGATCTATAAGCATCCGAACCATCAAAATCCACCAATAGACATGACAAACGAGCAAACTGAAGAGAAGGGTATTGAACAGATAGTAGTAAATCGAACATGTTACGATATGCTTCTCCGTGTCCAAGATCGAAACAACTTCATAGCTGCCACAAAGATTTTGAAGCAAGGATTAATTTTGCTTTAATGACAGTGTAGATCTTCTGCATTATTAGCACAAAATTTTGTTGCTGAAAACCCCGCTCACCAAGTGCTCCAAAGTATCCAGAAAGGGAAAAAAATAAGACGGAGGACAGTCCAAGAGAGAACGAAAACAACGAAGAAAAACCCGGCAATCCCTTCATAGCCACTGTACTTTGACATCTTTGCAACTTCTAATAATACATCACTTCCTTCATGAAGGGCTAAGATGACCGAACCTACACGAGCGAACCTGAAAGTTGGCCGCACACAATATCATTCAGACACTAAATTCTGCAATTAAGTTGGATCAAACATCTTATTTTGTATCTGAAGCCTTTTCCAAACACACCTTAACATGTAAGACAAAAAAATCAAAATCACAGTTGCTACGTGATGAGCCATTGACACCCAAAAATCGGAGCGCCTCGTTTCCCAGAACACCAGAGCAAAGCTGGAGTAAATGTAGAATCCACCAGAATACAAATATAGTCCCTTCAATTTCGATCTGGCAAAAATCATTACATTAACAATTATCATCAGGAACACCAAATTGAGCTAAATTCTCTAGTTTTAACATGAATAAAGGATTCGAATATGGCGAGTCAAGGGACGGACTTAATTTTCTGTTCTGGCCAAATTTGATCGCCTGGCCCTTCCCAAAAGTACTTGGTGTTGGTGAACCATGGTTCATTATAAGTTACACAGAGAGCTAAAAGCTCTGCTGATAAGAAATATACACATTTCCAAGCAGATTCTTTGAATTTGTTGATTTTCTTCCTGTTCTCATGGGTCTTAAAATTTAGCTGAGAATGCCCTTTTCCAAACATCAACCGTTTAGCTAATCCCTACACAAAAAATGGCCATTTGAACAAATAAAATAAAGAGAAAATTTTTGTTAAATTCCAACAAAATATGCCCATTTAGCAAGCTTGCAATAAATGCAAAAACCATAAAAGTAAAAATTATCAGTTGAGTAAAATACCAAATATATCTTCATCATCATCCTGAAATGTAACACTACTTTTTTTTTTCTTAAAAAAAAAAAAAAAAAAAACCAAAATAACAATCACAAAAACACATGAATCCCAGTACAAGTCAACAGGGAAAATAAAACAAAACAGCAACAAAATAAAGAAAAAAGGCAACGAAGAAGAAAGGAGTGAACCTCAAAGACATATCGGTCGAGAAAAAGCCGAACAGAGGGAAAAGGAAAGCAAACAAAGGAAGGAACAACAAGTCTTGGGCCACTGGATAAGATTCAGCCTCCAAATTGATCCAACCAGAGATTCCCAAGAGACCCATTTGTCCCTTTTTTTTTTTTTTTTTTTTTTTTTTGAGAAAGAATTTGGTGAAGTCAAGGGGAAGATCGGGGATGCTGGATTTTGTGAAGAACACACTGCGAGAGAGATTTTTGACTGTGGAAAACAATAAAAAAAGCGGACGCTTTGGACTCCACTATTTTTTATTGTGTTTTTGTTGTCTTTGTTAATCATATGGCTCATGCAGTTTCGGGTCGACCCGGATGGATTGACCCGCTAGCCCTGTTCCTGTTGGGACATGGAATATTTGCTAAAAGATTTTTGTTTTCTCTCTCTTTTTTGGTAGAGATGTCAATTGGATCGGGTCATTCAACATGATGGCACATCATGTCACATGAGTGATTTTGGGGACCGGGTGGTGCGGCACGAGGTAATCTTGGGTCAGGTCGAGCATAACAGGAGAGTGTGAATGTTACCTCTTCTTTTACTATCTGTTATCAACTAGTTACATGACTCAAACGAGATTAAAACCATTAAAAATTTTGACTTTACAATGTCAAACATCAAAATTGTAACTTATAATAAGCATGGAGGAGTTTTGTGTCATTTAGAGTTGTATGAAACAAAGTAAGATGACCCGTATTTCTTAGGAACTAAATTTAAAATTAATCGAGTGAAACATGAATTTATTAGGTAAAAAATTAGTAAACATTAAGTAAAAAATTGCATATTTATCAAATTCGGTCATGAAGCTTGATAAATAGAGGACTTATCAAATTTGGTAATGTCATTATGTCACTGTCACTGACAGTACACCTATTATTTGAGGAGTATGTGGTTGTGGTTGGAAGTGTCTGTACATTGTGTTCTTTGCTAAAGATTTGTACGTTGTTTTGACCTTGGATATATTTGACTGAGTGTATCAAATTATGATTATTCAATAACATTATCTACTATTAATTATTGTATCGTATTTCTCTAGGAAAATTCATTTCTCCGCTCGTAGAAAAAATTCAAAGTAAAAGGCCGTACAAAGATATGAAACCTCCCTAATTCAACGTATTTAATTGAAATTGGAACAGTAGCGCTGGATCCAAAAGATTTGGAATCTATTTGTTAGAGTTTTTACTTTTATTTTTAATTGATAGAAGAATGTGAACAAAAATTATGAGTTTTTCAGCAAATTTATTGTATCACATTTTTAAAGGATCAAGGTAAGTTTAAAAATTTTAATACAATTAAGATATTATAAAAGTTTATATTATCTTAATGAAACTTTGATATAAGTTTCAAAATTTATTTATAATAATTTTTTTAAAATCTAAATTTTGTGGCTCGTATTGGAAGCTATCATGAGATGCTAAAACTCTCACAACCGATTATCAAAACCTTTTTAGAAACAAATTTTGGATCCACAAAACTAAAAAAAAAAAAAAAAAAAAAAAAAAAATTTTTTGGTATGAAAGATTTTTAGGAAACCTTGTTAATAATTAAGGTCCTTAGTACTTAGTAGGAGATTAATAGTTAATCATCTCGTTTTCCAAGGTTGTTTATTAGCCATATTTGTATATCATGTATTGGTGAAATATGCCTTGGGGACAATACATGGTCAAGATATTTGGGTGGAAGTTCTATATCTCCACCACCTAGGTCAGTGGTTGGTGGTTTTTTTTTTTTTTTTTTTTTTTTTACTCATAAAAAGTTTTTTTTTTTTTTTTTGGTGGGAAAATGGTGGGTACTCATGCACCTGGATTCGTGAATGTAACAATATATTAATTTTTAAGATAACAAAGGAGTCTAGGATTGGTTCATCTTTCCAGCCTTTCTAGATAAGGTTCTGACATGTCAAACCAAGCTCAACCTTTTTCTTCTCTTTTCTTATTTATTTATTTATTTATCTATTTTGGAAACTAAACATCGGATTTAATTAATTACTAATTACATAGAATATCACCATCAATATTCGTGATAATTCTGTTACATAAATTCCAAGCAACTCTACATTGACCGGTCTTCAAAGGCGGCCTCCATGTCATCTTTAAAAAAAGTCCAAATATTAAAATAAGTAAATTCTTAGGTTTAATACAATAATATCATTATTAATTTGCGATGGCATAAGAATTCGATATTCATATAATTGCTAGGAAATTCTATTTCTTGGACATTCTTTCCTTACGATTCGTTTGGTGTGCAAGATAAGACCATATTAAATATAATAATATTACTTGATTGGATTAGAAATGATAATATTGAGTTTTAGTTAATCATATCCTCCATTTGGTGATGTACCATAGGGTTGGATTAAAATTTAAATTTCAATTAAATACTAGCAAAAAAAAATTAACATTTTGATAAGCTGTTAAACTTTTAAATTAACAAAATTTAAAAATATAAATATAAAAACTATTTAATACACACTTCATTCTTCTCTTTACCGATCACATTCACACAGCGTACACATCTCTCAAGTCTATCGTGAGTATGTTCCCCATATTTAATATATAATTATTTATCAATATTGTTGGTTAATTAAAATCTTTTTAGAAATCACATATCAAACGACAACAAAAAGCCAAATTTGCAAAACCAATATGTACCCAAAATATGAGAGAAAATTATCTAAATAATCACATTTTTTTTATTTATTGACTAACATATTATAAATTTTTTATTTTTGACTAACATGACACAAATTTTAATTAAATTTAATTTACTTTTATGTTATATTAGTATAATATTAATTTTTTTTTTAATCATATTGATAATAATTTTAAAATTTGTATCAGTGTTTTTTTCCAAAATATAATAAGAAAGCATTGCCAAGCCCAAGGATAGTTCTCTGACTTTGTCATTCTTGGGCCTCGGCTAGGGTAGCTGAATCTCATGCTTCAACGTGGGATAATCCAATTCCCTTCAAGGGAGATTGGATAACAGACTAGATAAAAATTATCCAATCCCGTCTTTTAAAATTTCTAGTCAAATAAGAGACTAATGGTATATTTATTTCGTCTAATCGGAGTGAGTAGGATTCGAAGTAGGCTGGACTCAGAATCAGGATTCAGAGTCAAATATGCTATTTACTTGAATTCTAAGAATCGGAGTCGAAATCACTGTCAATCTCATTCATGTATTTACTTAAAATAGGAATTGGAGTTAGTTGCTGTAAATTTACTTGTATATCCCTTTATTTATTGTATTTTCAAAAATTAAAAAAATGTTTACTTTTTTTTTATTATCATACTATTAATCAAAAGTAAAATATTCATAATAATATTAAGGCAATAAAATTAAATTGTTAAATTTTTTGTTTAAAAAAAATTAAAAAGAGTAAAAAAAAAAAAAGAATTAAAATAAGTAAAGTATAAAAAAATATAAAAATAAAAACGTAATAAGATATAATGATAAAAAAAAATTTCTTTATTTACTCTAATAGCGTTAATAATAATTATGATAGTTATATAATATAAAGTTAAGAAAATTATATTCTATTTAGTTAATAAAAATAATTAATATAGGTTGTTATTATTTTTTTTAATACAATTTTTTGCATATGAATTAAGGATAAAATGGTAATTTAATGTTAATAGTACGAATGAGAGTCACAATCCGAAGGAGGGCATGGGATTACTAATCACATTCCTCAATCCCAAATTAGTGTCGGATCCACCATTCTTACTCGCATTCTAGAAAAGAAAAAAAAATGAGCAAGTAAATAAGGGATTGATTCCCATTCTCCACTCTCATTTCCTACTCCTGATAAATAATTATGTCATAAATTCTATCATAATCCGGTGGTTTTGCATTAGCTTAATAAGCTATTGATCACCTCTTATTTGAATTAGACGTTCTAATTCTTTTTTAAACTATTAAGAACAATTAAATCAAAGAAAAAATAATCTTAATAATAAGATTTATGGTGGTTTATTTGTAATGTGAAAATGTTTGTCAAAAAGAAATCTTTAATGTGAAAATAAGGCTCATTTTCAGATGTCTCAAAACTTCACTATGTTGAAGTGGAAGAGTAGAATCATCATGTGGTGATCACGTCAATGTCACGTTGATTTATTATTATTATTATTTTTATCTTGTTTTATTTTATTTGTCATGTGAATTAGTAAATAATTGAAAGAGTGAATTGATGTAACAATTAAATGCACCAATTTAACAAATAGAGACCCGCTTAGCAGTTCTTTTTCAATTGAAGTTGGGTCCTTCTAACTCTCCTAAATGTATTGTTTAAGTATTTGGTTCAACTTTTTTTAGTAAAAAAAATATAAATATAAATATAAATAAGCCAAATTTCATCAATCCACTGATACTATAATATCTAGCTATATATATATATATATATATATATATATGCATTTAATTCTCGCATATGCAATAATTAGCACTGGCTTCTTTAATTCAAGATCAATTGCCATAATGAGCACGAATCTTTATTGACAATTTTTGGGTAAATGAATCTTTATTGACAATCAACGCAAGAGCTATTTTAATTTCTTAGAGTTTGTTTGGAAATAAGTCCATTTTAAATTAAATTGTACTTTTTTCATCATTGTTTTTGTCTTTTTCTAAAAAAGTTTTTTGTTTTTTCTAAAAAATTACTATTAAAACTTAAAAATCTTAAACTAAAATCATTCACCAAACACCTCCTTAATATTATTTTAAAATCTCGTGATTGGCAAAGCCACGTGAGATGCATAAGCTTTTTTTCTTTTTAAAATTTTTTTTTATTTTTTAAATCTCCCGCCTCTTTTCAAATAGATTGGTAGTTATTTATTGGATATAAACATGGAATTTCTCTTTTAATCCGTCCCATCCTTTTCAACTGAGCTAGCATCGGTATAATTTAGGCAGATTAATAACAAAATTATGGTATTTTATAGAATAATCAATAAAGTTCAACTTCAAACGACAGAAGCTTTGCCTAGTCTGAGTGTGAAACTGCTACGTGAATGTCTGTTTGGAGAGACAAAAATAAATAAATAAATAAAATAATCTTACATGACACCGGAAATGTGACATCCAAGGCATTATACGCCGCCTACAAAAACGAGAGACAGAGAGAGCAAATTTAATAATATGCAGCGCCCACGATATTATCAATACTGGAAAAAATATTCTCTCAAACAACCAATAAACTATTAAATTGGAAAAAAGAATATTATGTGCACGTGTTTAATAATACCTGCAGCGCCTGCAATGCGATTAATACTATGATATATATCTATGTAAGTCAAAAACAATTGAAAATATGGTACTCACATTTTACATTAAACGGCATAAGGACTTTGGTCTAGTTTTGACTTTAGATGCATGGGCTGATGAGTGCAGGGTAAGCCATAGATGGACGACTGAAAAAAACGGCATAAGAACTTGACTACTGCCATATCGCGGGGAATATCTCTACCCGTGGAGGTTGAAAATTAATCTGGAGATGGAGCCACTATTTAACTTCTTTTTTTCAATAAAAAAAAGTGCAGATTAATTTTAGAATATGCAAATTTGAAATTAAAAGAAAAAGAAAAAGAGGAGTAGAATCCTCTTTTGGAATCTGGAACAGTCAAATGAGTCAACTGCTTAAAGCCAAAAGTTTTTCTTAAACTTGGAGGAGACAGTATCACATGAAGTGCACTTGTTTTGGGGGGAACATTGGGCCATTACTGTGAAGGTTCTAGGTGACCAAATATGACCACCGTTGTTGTTTTTATATATGATTTTGGGCTGTGAGCTTGATATGTGTTCATTTGTCCAAATCTGATGGGAACCGAACCTGAGATAATGACCATTAAATTATAAGGGCGTGTATATATATATATATATATTTATATATGTATAGCCGCGCTTGTATTTATATATATATATATATATATATATGAATATGCAAATCTACGCAATATTAAGAAAGCACAATAAGTTTTACTGTTGATCTCGTACTTCGTTCAAAATGGTTTGTTTTGGACAAAAAATTTTTATATTTCTTTTTGATCTTCTTTTTTTTTTTTTTTTTTTTTTTTTTTTTTCATTTTAGTCCTTTTTTTTTTTTTTTACATTTTTTTTTTTCATTTTAGTCCTTTTTTTTTTTTCTTTTTGGACCAAATCCTTTTTTTTTGTCCTTCTCTTCACGTATTTTTTTGGTCCTCAGTTTTCTCTTGAATCTTTTTTTTTTTTTTTTTTTATCATTTTAATCCTTTTTTCGTTTTTTTGGGCTCAACTTTTTTTTTTCATTTTAGTTATTATTCGTGTTGATAATTTTTTCCTTTTTAGTCCTTTAATCTTTTGATTTTTTTCCGTACCTTTTTCTTGGTCTTTTTATGTATATATATATATATATAATTATATATTACTTTAAAATTTCTCTGCTTAGATTTAGTCCACGTGTGTAGAGCATATGCCTTGAACTAGTGTCTGGTATAAATATATGCCACAAAGTTCTTTTTGCCAGCAAAGAATGTTTAGTAACATGCAGGAACTAGAAAAGGGCAATTTTGGGGACATTTCATATGTTGGTGTGCACGAGTTGTTCCCTCTCTCTGGTTCACTTTTTTCACTTTTGTTTAGCTTTGTAGGTGCATATTATTATGAGATTCTCGTCTAAACAAAAACATATATACATGGTGACATGACCTTTGCTCAAATGCCCATGCGTGTCAATGTCATGTGCCATTTGTTGAATTTAGCTTGCATTTAGACTTTAGGTTTAGATCCAAAAATTCTAATTCAGTTTTTATCATTTTTGGAAGTTCAATAAAAATTTTAATTAATTTTTTAAAAGTAAATTAACTTTAACTTAAAAATTATATTTCAAACCGATGTAACAAATGTGCCTTCAATATCATATTATGACTTAGGGGTTGTTTTGTGTTGAAATTAAAAGTTTTTCAAAATTTTTTTTTTGGCATTCCAATTCATTTTCAAAGAATCATCTAAGATGTCTACACTGACACCTTATTATTATTATTCATATTCTTATTATTATTTTTTTATTATCTCTCTTTTATTTTCAGAAAACTCAAATTTTTAAGGTTTTAATTTCAAGTTGAAATGAGATGATTCCTGTATCTATATGCTCACAATGAAGAGATGTACAAAACATGCAAGATCCATATTGCAATTTTTTTGAAACATAATTCAGGTTTTTATACAACGTAAATGCCACAGTTTATTTTTAATTTATATTTTTATCCAACACACAATTTCAAATATTAAATCATTTCTAATAACCGTGGTTGGTATTCCAAATAACCCCTTAATTAGTAACATGAGAACTAGATTCTAAGTATCGTATCTTAAAGCCAAATAAGACCGATTTATCCTGAGCACCTTATCTTAAAATTTAATAAGTTCATGGGTCACGATTATTGTTGAATTTTAACAAGACGGTATTTATTTGTATGAAGTTGGATATTATAATTTTTTTTTTTTTTTAGAAAATACCGTTATAAGTATTTGATAGGCATCATCATATTTAAATCATTTAGTTAAAGCCAATCGTCTTTATATTAGGGTGCGACTATTGTAGAACCTCCCCATTTGAGTAGTTTTATAATTAGAAGTTAAATTTAATCCTCGTTTTTTGTCTTAATTAGGACCCGCTTTGCTCACTTTCGTGGTTGCATGTGAGCCACATAGAGGTGGGAATTTGGGCCGGGCCAAACGGGCCGGCCCGCGGCCCGTAATTTGGGCCCGGCCCGCATTTTGTCGGCCCGACCCAAGCCCGGCCCTAACTATAGGGCCGGGCCGGGCTCTCCTTTTAGGCCCGACGGCCCGGCCCGGCCGAATGTTTAAGCCCAATGGGCCGGCCCGGCCCGCTTATTATTTTAAAAAAATTAAAAAAAAATTAAAAAATTTATATATATAAAAAATAAAATAAAAGTTTAATTATTACCTTAAACAACTAAAATTAAAAGTTTAATTATAATATTAAGTTAACTAACTAACTAATATTATAATTATTAAGTACTAACTAAGCAATTATAATATAAATATAAATATAAAAATTAATAGAAATAGTATAATAAAATTTTTTTAACAAAGTATAAAAGTTTTTATTTTTTATCTAAGATAAAATATTAAGATAAATTATTAAATTATCAAAAATATACAAATTTATTCAAAAATTACAAATAATAAAAAAATTTTAATAAAAAATTTAAAATTGGGCTGGGCCGGGCCCGGCCCGCTCCCGGCCCGCCCTAAGCCCACGGGCCGGGCCGGGCTTGCATTTCAAAAATTCGGGCCGGGCCGGCCCGGCCCGGCCCAAATTTTAAATGAGCCGGCCCGGCCTGGCCCGAATTTTTGAAATGGCCCATCGGGCTCGGGTCGGGCCGGGCCGGGCGGCCCGAAATCCCACCTCTAGAGCCACATGAGTTGTTGCATAGACAAATTATATGGTGGTCCATGAAGTTGTTTGCTCGAGCGCATGTGCTTAATACTATGCTAGGTTTTATTTATTTATTTTCCCTATAGTAATACTATACTAGGTTGTTTAGTTCAAATTGAATCTTTAAACAAGATTATTTGTTGTGATTTTTCTTTATATGGATGGATCCACGTATTTAACTAAAATTACTTTTCAGTACATTTTATATATGCTGTAAATAACAAATAAATAGGGTAAATTGCAAGGTTGGTTTTTAAACTTTTAACTCTGTGCAACTTTAGTTTATGATCTTTTTTTCATAGCTAAAATACCCCCTAAATTTTTAAAATGTTAGTATAATAGTCTTTTATGTTAATTTTTGGACGGAATTCGTTAGTAAACATTACTTTTTGATCAAATTACTAACAGATTTTGTTTAAAAATTAACAAAAATGACTATTGTAACAACATTTTAATAGTTTAGGGGCATTTCCTTTCATAGCTTGAAAGATTATAGACGATTAAAAACGTTGTTACAGTAATCTTTTTCGTTAATTTTTTGATGAAATCCGAAGTTATGGTCACTTTTTGACCAAATTATTAACATATTTAGTTTAAAAATTAACAGAAAAGACAACTGTAATAACAATTTAAAAGTTTAGGGGGGCATTCCAATTATTAAAAAAAAAATTCATAGACCAAAGTTGTACAATATTAATAGTTTAAAGACTAAATGAACAATTTACCCTAAATAAATATTACTAGTGGAACAAAACCCACAACCGCTAAAATCCTCCCAACCCCCTCTCCCCAAAAATATACATGCTTTTGATTTGAGATGGTATGAATTTGGATTTTTAGTTATAATTTAGTATTTTATTATATGCATATAATGAGATAGGATTAGGAAATTTGCATAAATGCGCTCTGCATTTTAAATTTCTCAGAAAGTATACTATCCATTTTAATATCAGATTTTTTTTTATTTACACATGTTATTTCTTCTTTTTTTCCAACAAATATCAACAGATTTAAAAAAAAGTAACAGAACATTTTTCATCTTCACATGTTCAAAAAAAATTGTTATCATGGTTGATAACATGTTATATATAGAAAATTTTGTGCCATCATGATCAACAAAATGATTCGACAATGAATATATATATATATATATATGACAACTTCTTTTTCATCAGCATCATCTATTTTCACATTCAATAGTCCCAAACGAGCGACGGTACGTGTCGGGGTAAAAATAAACTGCTGGATATAAGAATTGACGTGTATATATTAAGAGACAGATGCATGTTAACACCTGTGGGGACATGTGCTCCCATTGAGCAAAAAAAAGTTCTTATAAGAGCATTAGATTGGAGGTTTAGTTTGGAGAGGTTTCATGCCTGTGCCCCCACTGTACAATTTGAATGCTATCATGCCTTGGTCTGTTCGGCGGCTTTTACTGAACTTTTCTATTTTTAATCAATTACATAAGTACTAAGCTTTTTTCTTTCTTGATTTCAAGTACAAGTTTCTTTTTTTTTTTTTTTTTTGCCCTTCAAGTTTTAGCTTTAAATCCCTATATTTTTTTCCTCCTCCTAGTCCCGTACCACAACAATGCTATCAAGATTTATGAGCGTCAATGACCAATAATTAACATGTTAAGACATCTGTATGCATTGCTATCAAATATATATATATATATATTAAGATATCTAAGCCATGCTCTTGGTAATATATTAAACAGATTTATGAACTCTTTATTATTTTTTTAATTTTTGAACTTTTTAAATTTTGAGATATTAGTTTAACAGCTATATTTTTGTATTTAGATACATTAAAACCATAATTCCGTCAAGCATAATTATAATATGTTATATACTTAATAGAATTTCATTACTACAAAAGATTATAGTATTTAAATGCTTTTAATAAATTTAATCTCAAATTTTATTTTAATCGTGTTCCCACTGAATTCAAATTCTGACTTTGTCACTGTATAAAAGATCACAATCATAAAAATGAGATTTGAAAAGGCTGGCATATATATAATGTGTATTCAATTTGTAAATGTGGTCATACTGAGAACAAGAACATGAAAACTGAAAGAAACAGCTGCTGACTAATAATAGTAATGGGCGGAGGAGGGGCCAGGCAAACATTGGTATGTTTCCGCCATGGATATCGGAGGTGTTTTAACAATTGCCACTTGCCAGCAAACAAAAAGACAGAGGTGGTTTATTATTATTATTATTATTATTATTATTTTTAATAAATTAAAGATAGAAAATGACGAAGCCTCAACTTTCTCTTTTTTACTTTTTAGCCTATATATTTTTGTATAAATTTACATTTATTCTCTTCTAATGCTCCGTATATATGATTTCACCACTGAAAATCTAATCAAGTAAAGGGCATTAAATTGACTTAACACAAACACAAATAAATTATTCCCATATGGATAGTCAAGATTAATCTAATTAATTAAAGCATATTCTGAACATGCCAGTACCGTTTTCACATACTTATTATAGGAATAATTCTAATAATTAGAAGTTGTGATTAAAACGATTATAATATATATATATATATACGTAGACACACACACACACGCAAGTACACTGCTCGATATCTCTTGAGTTCTCTGGTAGTAATCCTCATGAGAAGCAAATATCTAAGCAGCAGAACCAGCCGGTACAACTGCACGGGTAGCGACCGAACAAAGAATCAGCAAAGTCCGATATTATTAGTGTTCATCTGTACAACAAATATAAATGTGTATATATATATATATTTTATGTATTTATATGTGGAAATATCTCTCATCTGAAGAAATTATTTAATAGATCTTATGTATTGTATAATCGTATTTAGGTGATATACCCATTAAATCAAGAGTTGACATTTGGATATTTTATTTATGTCATCTTTTTATTTTAGGTTTCTCTTTTCTAACGTATATTTCCATAATTATTGAATCAAAATTATCACAAAAATCTCAGCTAAATCTCTTATTAAAATCAATTACCTTTTAAATAAAAATCAACTTCTATTTTAAAAATTATTTTCACATAATTAAATTTCTTTAAAATAGAAACTGGCATTGCAAATTTTTTTTAAATCTTTATATAAACGAAAACTTCATAATCCCCTTAAAAAAAAAAAAAAAAAAAACCTTCATAAGAAAAATTCCTCATATATATAAATTAAAAATCAAGAAATTAACTGGCATTGCATTTTTTTAAAAATCTTTATATAAATGAAAACTTCATAGTCCCCTCAAAAATTAAAACATAAAAATAAAAATAAAACATTATGAGCAATTTGTTAGGATTTGGTCGTGTTGAGAAATATACATATGAATGGTTTTTTTTTTTTTTTCTATATCTTTATTTTTAGTTTATTTTTGTATGCGAATGTTTTCATCATTCCAAACAGTGAAGTTTTTCTTTATATTATAGGAAAAAGAAACATGGCAAGGTTTTATTTTTTTTATTATTATTTTATAATCGTAAGGTGATTTCAATCTTAAGAAATTTAAATATATAAAAATAATTTTTCAAAATAAAAGATAATTTTTGTTGAAAAGTAATTAATATAATATAAAGGATTTAGGTGAGATTTTTGTGGTGATTTGATTCAATAATTAAGGAAATATACATTAGGAAGGAGAAACCTAAAATAAAAAGAAGACATGGATAAAACACCCATATGTCAACTCTTAATTTGACGATTACGTGATACACCTGATCTACTGAATAATTTCTCCTCAAATCTATTAGACAAAATTAATCCGATAGCTGTAACATTCTATATGTAGAATCTTGTAATTATTAGTTGATTTGTATGTAAGTTTCTATTTTGACTCTTATAACATGGTAATATTTAGAACTACGTGTAAATGATAAATATCACTAAAAAATGTTACATTAAAATTAACTTATTATTATAATAATGTACAAAAAAAAAAATTACAAATATCATTTCATGAAAGTGTTAGACTGGAAACAATGGTTATATACATATACATATATCTTGTTTGTTGTATATAACAGTGATTTCTACATAAATATATAAGTTAATTCCCAATGTCATGAAACCAGGGACATATTTATTTATTTTTTTCAATTGAACCTGAATTAAATCAAAATTTTAAACTAAGTTAAGTGTGTATTTTTGTAGTATGATTAAAACTAAAATTTAGTGTGTACATGAAATTTTTTAAAATTTTTGTATGAATTTAGAATTATACGGTTTTAAGAGGTTAAAGTAATAAATATTAGATCACATTTAAGGGTAAAAATAATCTTTCTTTTTTTTTTTTTTTGTCTTAATTTTTAAAAAAACTTAGCATTAAATTTTAATTTAGAAAATTCTAGAGGGGTGAATAAGAAAAAAGGTAAATTGCTGGATTGGTCCCTAAACTTTTAAGTTTGCGAAACTTTAGTTCTTGTTTTTTTTTTTTCTTAATTGGATTGATCTAAACTATTAAAAACATTACTGTAGTAGTACTTTCTGTTATATTTGGATGAAATCCGTTAGTCAATTTCACTATTTTACCAAATTAACTACGAATTCTATCTAAAAATTAACACAAGAACTATTGTAGTAATATTTTAATATTTTAGGGTTGTTCAAGCAAAAACAAAAAAACCAAAATTATGCAAACTAAAAAATTTAAACACCAAACAAGCAATTTATCCAAAAAAAAAAAAAGCATATACAATGATTTTCTTAAAAAAAAAAATAATAATAAAAAACCAGAAGAGCCAATTGAGTTCAGTGACCTGCCCCTAGTACTTAATAGCTTCGTTTCTGATTCTCTATTTTGAGAACCACTTATGTAAGACTCATTAATATATCTCTTGTGGAGCTCCATAGTTTTTTTTTTTGTTTTTTTGTTTTGTTTTGTTTTTGTTTTTGTTTTCATCTCTCTTACCCATACATAAATGTATTTTAAAGAGTCAATGATTCTTTTGATAATTTCTTTGCTTATCACGTGATTGTCACGTGGATATTTTTTTTTTGGATTTTTTTTTGCTTTTATTTTGCTTTGCTTATCTATTTTGTCCGTAAGAAATGCGTGCCATACAATTAGTATATATAAAAACACATGCATGTGTGAGGGCGTGGGTAAAGATGAAAGAAAGCGAGGTTTTACCATCCCCTCTAGAAGCCATTATCCATGGAGATAATTTTCTGATGATCACGTGGAGGAGGAAGACGGTGTGGGTACGGTGGGCCAAGTTTGATTGCATGATTTGCATCAGAAGGTGGAGCCACATAGATAGGGGCTGTCCCGTGAAATGCAGGTTCTGGATTATTTGTTGCTGCAAAAACACATTCCAAACCCAACTCAACAATCAAATTATTAGTTATATGGTTTAATGTTTCAAGAGATTGAAAACGAAAACATGGAAAGAAAAAACATCATGGGCAGGGGACAGGGTTAATTAAGCAACCAAGATCATGTCACGAAAATATCCTCATTCATTTGGGAAATAAATTGACAAGCTTGGTACACAATCATAAAGTCATAATATGATATGACTTCTATAAATGATATATATATATATACATATAATACGGCGGAGACAACCTTCTAATTTAACGTGGGTGTATATTAAAATTAAATTTGATATGATAACTTTATTTGCAATACGGCCGAAAATTTATTACTTAATGTATAAATCAATGACGAATAGGTAAAAAAAAAAAAAAAAAAAAAAAAAAAAAAAAAGTAAGTTTTGAGTAGAGACGCCTTATTTGAGATAATTAATTTTGAGTTTCGGTAAAAAGAAAAAATCATAAAAATTTCAGACTAAATTTTAAAATAAGAAAAATTCAGTGGGAGCTCGGCTCAATGTTAACTCTGTCCCTATATTTGTCATTTATTATATAACAATGTGGAACAAATTTACAATTGGATGATATATATATATATATATATAAACCTCTATTTAGCCTCTCCTTTGGAGTTCCCAGTGTACTATACCGACAATACCCCCGTGCCCACTTCGTTTGAACTAATGTATTACTAGCATATTTGTTTCAATCCAGACAAAGGTGCAAAAGGACAATAGCGGAAATCCAACCTCGTGGCTGGTTCTGATTGTACTGAGACATGTTGCTTGCTCAACGAGCGATCTTCACAGTTTCATATTAGAGAGAGAGAGAGAGAGAGAGAGAGAGAGAGAGAATTTAAGGTGGCCAGAGAAATATTAATGAAGAGAAAGATCAAGGGGAAGTTACGAATTAATGCAAATGAATATTTTATACACATGTAATATATATATATAATGAGGGATGATATTAGTGGCCGGGGGGTGGTTTTTAGCTTACAGCTGGAGAGGCCCTATAATATGAGTACCCTAGCTCTCTAACTGGTACAGATATGGTTTCAGCAACTTTTATAGAAAATCATCTGATTTTCATCTTCAAAATTTGGGGTTTAGGGTTCGTTTGGTGAATAAGTTGAGTTGAAAATTTTAAGTTTGATTTAAAATTTTTGTTGATTTTTAGAAAAAAAAAAATTTTTCAAAAAAAAATAAAAATTTTTCAGAAAAAAGATAAAAATTAATATGAAAAAGTACATTTTAATTTAAGATAAGGTAGAATACCAAATAAGTCCTTAGTTATGTTTAACAATGGAAAAAAATTATAATATTGGATACAAACAAATTGAGTTTAGGAAAGGTTATTGAATTCCATTTGGCTGTGCATTCGTTATCTCCTCTATATTTAAACATATATATATTGTGACGTAGTCGCGTAGAGTAGGTAGTTGAATATTTTGAAAGAAGAAAATATGAAGGATTTATATAAATTGTGCTGTGAAAGATATTAATCTAATTTTTGAAATAAATAAAGTTTCTTTGTAATTAATTAATTAATTAATTAATTTCCTCAAAAAAATAATTAATTAATTAGTTTTCTTTTTGGCTTTGAAGAAGGTTAACCTTATATTGTGGGAGGGAGGCGTAAGGTTTCAGATTTAAAATTTGAGTATTTTTATTTATTTTTTAATAAGTGATAGCAGTCTAATACTTTAAAAAAACACATATATTATTTTACGAGACAGTTTGCTAGTCTATTTTTAGAATGGAGCGTACAAAATCCAACCTAATTAATTATGTGTCTTGTGTGATTGTGCAATATTAATTAGTTCGAGTATGTTCAATAATACTCTTCTTCAAATATATGTTTCTTTTCATTTAAAGTGCACTAATTTGATAATTTGGTTTATGTACATTAATATTTTCAGGTTTGTGTAATTGCTAAGTATCAATTGATTGTTGCCTAAGACTGTTTGGTTTAATGATACCGAGTGGATGTATTGGGACTTTTGAAGAAGATTGCGAGTTTAATCTCGTCTAGTGTGTGTCTATATATATATATATATTATTGACATTGTGAATTGTATATTTGCTAACAATTATGATGCATTATTTTAAGATACGCACTTGCTTAATTTATCTATATATAACACAAAAGTAATGTTTGCGAACAAATGATTGTTTTCAAGAAAGAATAATGAACATTATTCTAACACACTTTTGGATTTTAAAGATGTCAATTAAGAACAAAGAAGTCATGGGAATATGATATTATATATATATATATATATATAATTCCTCAAATTAGTTTATCATTAAATAGTCCTCTTTTCCTTTTCATCCTTCAACACCACGTACTTTTCCTGTTCAGATTAAATTTCTCATGTACCAGAGAAAAAAAGAAAAAAAAATTTATTTAATTAGTGTCATGTTGTGTACCATGTACTTAACTATTGACCCCCCAGACTTCATCCTTGTTGTGTCCTTCATGTTTGTCTTTTTATCATAAAAACTAAAACAATTTGGTTTCACCTGTCACACTGCACATACATCTCTAGGCTAGGCGGCAAGGCTATACATATCCTATTAAATAATATTTATATATCCCTTGTCTTAACGACGACTTTACCCCAATCCGCCGTCTAACCTCAATCTGTTTTTCTCACTCCGTTTATGTGATCCTTTTAGTTCAAGTCCTGTATAATAGGAATAGTTTAATGATAGTTAGGTTCCGATGTTAGTTTCCGTTTCGTATTATAATTTTAATTTAAATTTTCATCTCAATTTTAATTTAAAAAAATTAATAAAAATTAAAATTAATTTTTTACAAATCAATCAATTATAATTTACAAATTTAAATTAAAATTGTAATACCAAACAAAAACTAATTTTAATTTAAGTTATTTAAAGAATAGAATGCATATTATTTTACACATAGAAGAAGTGTTAAAAAATACTAAAAGGCGTTTTGCTTGAAACGCTGGTAATGAACTTTTTTTTGTTTTTTTTTTTTTGCATTACGATTATTATTACATATTATTATTATTATATTCCATATCTGAACGTCTATCTCCTTTTCAAATCTACCTTTAAGTATTTGATTTTCCCCAACACATTTTTTTCTTCTTGGCTTATTATCCAAACTAAAATATTAAATGTACTTTATTATCCAAACTAATATATATATATATATCTTGGCTTATCGATTATTTTAATTCAAAGAAGACGTTAATGACACGTGTTAATTTAACCAGTATGTGAACAATTAACAAGGTCTAACTTAAATTGTTCAAAACAACAGTGTCGGCAGAATATTTTCAATTTCATACGTGGAATTCTTTTTTTGAATACTGAATATATATTTTAAAAGAAAAAGAAACCTTGAAACTAGAGATATTGGTGCTTATCTAAAAGTTCGGTTAATTGAACTAGAGATTTCTTTTCCTTTTGAATTATTGGCCATCTGGGCTCCAAATTTCTCCATTAACATGAACGTGTCTTTGAATTCAATGACATAATTGTAAAAATTAAAATTAAAAAAAAAACAACGAAATAGAAACATTAATTATAAATATTTATATTTATATATATTTATATATGTATATTTCACTTTTCTACGAGGGTGACAGTGCTTAAGAACCGTCATATTGGCATGTTAGCATGCATTTATGAGGGATATCACATCCATCTGTATTATTGAAGCCAGCTTGCAAGGGCTTATTAATCACGGAGGTACATGAAAAATCATTTTAAATTAAAATTTTTATCTCAATTTTGATATTTTTTAAAAATTTTTTTTATCTTTTTGAAAAATCAAAAAAATTACTATTAAATTTAAAATTTCCAATTCAAACTCATTCATCAAACGGAAAAAAAGAAAAAAAATTTTAAAAAAAATAAAAATTAAGATGAAAATTTTGAATTTAAACTCAAAAAAACGATCCTTTGTACTAGAAAACTTCCAAAGGCTCTCTCCTAAGTCCTAAATAATATATATATATATATATATATATATATATATTCCCCAAGTCAAAAAGATGGAAGCCGCATATATATGTTTCCATAGAATGACATTATTGCACAAATTAAAGACGGTTTGATTAATTGTTAGCTATAGCTAGTATTTGACCTAAACTTATCCCTCTACTGTCAGCTTATAGTTTGTTCACACGTGAATTATTAATTAAGTAGCACATTTTAAGTGCAAATATCAATAACTTTCATATTGAATACATGCACACCAACTAGTTGAAATATCATAAAGGACAGTAAATTGAGAATTGAAAAAGAAAAATTAATAATAATAACTTACTATCGAAAAGATTTTGTTTTAAATATTTCTATATTAAATTCTATCAGTCTAGTAATTTAGTATTTTTCATTGATGTATGATTTTTTTTTTATGAGATTTAATCCTTAAAAACATGCACTAATAATCATGATTGGATTTGGAAGTTTCTATATTTTAATCTTTTATTTCATATTATCGGTAGAAATTGTTTTTTAACCGTTTGATTACTTTTTTTAATGGTATATTTTATGAGTGTTTACACTAAAAATTTGTAGTGCATGCCACATAACTACTCCAGTCATGGATCACATTGTTGAAATTTAACTAAGATGTCCTACAAACAGAAACTTCTTTAGATTTATTTCAAAGCTTGGGGGAAGAAAAAAGCTTAATTAGAGCACCACTAAACACCGCTAGTAATTGAAGGTGAACATCATCGGCGTCCTTTAAGATATTCTATCACATAAATTTCTTTAGAGAAAAAAATACTTAGAGCACCATAAAACACCGCCACTAATAAAAAGTGAGCATGAGTGTTCAACATCAATGGTGTCCTTTTTTAACATTGTTGTTTTGAAAACCACATTACAAAACCAACATTTTCAATCCTCACGTGGGAAGACAAAGAAGACCAAATCAAGATTGTGATGCAACCCAAAACGACAAGCAACAAGAATAACACACGGGCCTCAGCTTGTCTGGTGATTGCAATACGTAATGAATTAGGTCCAAATGGGGGAAATTGGAAGTGGGGAACAGCCAAAATCATGCCCTAAATGTATTGGGGCAACCTATGCCCCTAGCCCTGCTGGATTTAAATTCTCAAGTTCTTTTTGTTCTTGCCATGTTCATATTTTCCTTCAAACTCTCTTTCATTTTGTTTTTCTTTCTGTCCACTAATAGCTATATCATATGGTTTAGGTTTCGTTTAAATCTCCATATTTTTATTAAACGTAGTGGAGTGGATTTATCGTCAGGCTATCGTTTGAGGGACAATTGAAGATGGGATTTTAGAGATATTTTAATTGGAGTTAAGTTGAGTTTCGAAAATATACGTTTTAATTGGGGGGAAAAAAAACAAAATAGTTAAGAGTGAAAATGTGTAAAAACTTGAAATGTATTAAAAAATCAATATTGATTTTTAATTTTTTCTTTCGAAATTCTATGCAATTTAAAAACAAAATTTTATTTCAACTTGAAATAATAAAATTATAAATTTTTAAAATTTAAAGTTACTGTAGACATTTGAAAAGTTTTATTCGAAACTTTAAACTCCCCCGGCCAAATGCATGCATGTTTGGAAACCAGACGACAAAACACTGTTAAATCTGCAACTAAGACAATAATCTGTATATATTATGAAACGTGATTTATCAAGGAATAGAAAATTTTAAAAAACAAATTTTGGATACCTAATTTTGACCCTATCTTTTGATGACAATTAAGGGTGGTGCAAATTTCACGTGTGTGGGTTTTTATTTTTTATTTTTTATTTTTGCGCTAAACTTCACTTGTGCGGTTTGATAAGCATTGAAATATACACACATTCAGAAAAACCTTACTAAACAAGGGATATTTAAGTGTTCACGCAAGTAAAATAAAAGAAAAAAAATGTGAAAAATGTCTTTTCCAAAGTTAATATGTAGAAGTAAATTCCGGGGAGTTACCTGTCTGGTCGCTTTAATTTTACCCATCAGATGCCACGCTCTCTTGAACAAAGAAAAAAAAAAAGCAACCTCCATAAATGAGGCCAAGATTTTCATTACTCCTTTAGGTATTCGAAACAATATCTACATCCCATTATTACATCCACACATCCATTAATTTTCATGCCAGAAGTATTAAAACCAGGGATTTATATAGTAGGACACATCTATGATATACGGGCCTCCTCATGGTACGACCAGTCAAATCTGATTATACGGTCATTATTTATCAAACGTTTTTTTTTGGTTATTTTATATTGATTTATCAATAGTTTAATGCATCACAAATTACTTACACACAAATCCGGTATACTGTTGGTATATGCAAATCGGACAAAATTTAACTCGTTAAAAACATCCGCGACGACTGATATAGGGTTATATTTTCACCACCAAATTCCCTCGAAACAAGATATATTTGGTATAAATTATTTTTTATTTTTTATTTTTATTTTTTTGGGATAATGAAAGCGGTGTTTGGAGACGAAGGGAGGGCAAATTATTGAGATGGAGAGGAACCATTGGTTGTTTTGCCCAAGAACACAAAAGACACAGTCCAGCTTTCTGAGGGGACAGAGAAACAAGCAAATTGGATGAGGACAGGAGTAGTATTAGAAATAGCTAGCACAAATCAGCCCTGACAGGAATATAATTTTTCGCACAATTTTCTTTGTTCTTTCTTTCTTTCTTAATTTCTTCCCTCTCTCAATTTAATTACAATCCCTAAAAAAACTTTTAAAAAAATCCAGTTGGGTCACTGTGCATTTATTTTCATAGGCAAAAAAAGCCTGCTTCTCATTTTTTCCTCCATGATTTGACAAGGAATACGTAACATTAAAGTCAATAAATATAATATATATCTATAGATATAATAAATATATATTGAAATCTAATTGAGGTGTGTATGTTTTTTCTCTTCTTCCCTATTCTCCATCTTATTAAAAACATGGGTTTTTTTTTTTTTTTTTTTCTTTCTTTCTTCTTCATCCATAGTTAGCTCTGAGCCATTCTCTGCCTTTAGCATTTAAAGCTATAGCTCCTTTTTATAGTAAACAATAATGGCATTTTTCAGAGAGAAATAAATGGTGATTTGTGATCTCTTCAATCTCTTCCCCCTCTGTTGCTCATGACCCAGTGAACCACCCACATGTCCTTTCGAATTCAAGAAAACTTTGATTTTATTTCACTTGCACCCCTCAGCTTCTAGCTGTCTTCTGAACCAGTACAAAGTCAGAAAAGATAGTTAATAAGGTATTTAGATCGTTTCCAGGTGCTCTCCAAGTGGTCGACATTATTACACACGTATATACATGTTTATATATATATATATATATATTTGTGTGTGTGTGTGTACTATAATGTCACACGCATATATATAACCTTGTAAGGCACAAGTGGGTTCTTCCTTGTTACTATTTGGTTTCGTTTCTTAAGTGTTTCTGATACATATCTTAATTAGTCTTCTCTCTAGTTTCTGTTTGTTTCTTTTTTGTTTGGTTGGTTTGGTGTAATGGAATCTTCCAAAGTGTTCGGAGGAGCTGAGGAATGTCAAAGCAGTGAGTCCGGGTGGACAATGTACCTCGGTTCCACCGAAAACGACGACGAAGAAAATGATCAGCAGAGCGATTATGGAGAGAACAACGAAAATGGTGATAGTAGCGGCGACGACGACGACGAGGAGGATCATGTTGGTAAGCGAAACGACAACAACGAAAGCGACGATTCCATGGCTTCGGATGCTTCCTCTGGACCAAAGAATCACCCCGAACGACGTCGTTTCAGCGGCGAGAGTAGCGTTCGTAGTACTATGTTTTACAAGCGTGACGAGGACGAGGATGAAGAGGACGGAAAAAAGTATTTTGGCTTCGACAAGAAGGGAATGAAATCAGCGGTGCCGGCGAAGAAGAAGAAGAAGCAGAGAGCGGAAAGGAGGAAGGAAAAGTAGAGGGAAAAATGTTTTCTTTTCGTCATGGCAAGGCCGGAAGGGAAGGTAATATTAATGAAACGACAAAAGCATATTTTTGGGTTGAAATATTGCAGTGGGAAAATAGAATATGTGTTCTCTTTTGTGTTTTTTTTTTTTTTCCTGTATTTTTGTTTTAGAATGATCATGATCATCAACTTGTTTTGTAGGGTTGTTTATGGATATCTGATGATGATGATCAATTAGAAAAATAGGGACGGAGTACAATCAATAATTTTGTAATCCTTCTGTTAGCAAAGTTTTTTGTTTTTTATTTTATTTTTATTTTTTTTATGTGTATGAATTATTTAGTTCAAGTAAGTTGGAAGTCGTTTCTTATTATCGTATCGGTGTAATTAGTGACTTATTTAATAATTATTAGGATAGAATGCGATAACACCACTTATTTTTTATTTTATTTTTACTTTTAAGTAAGTTTAGATTTAGATTTTAAGGACAATAAGTTATAAGATGATATAGAAGCAGGATAATATAGTCGTACTAAAGAGGATAATTTTCATAGTAGATTCATGATCTTGTGGACAAATATATTCCCCGTATGCAATATGGATAAGTTTTTGAAACGCCAACTCAATATCCACCCACTCGTGACCCACCAAACCCACAAACAAGAGCTCTCTCTCTCTCTCTCTCTCTCTATTTATATATATATATATGTATGTATAGAAAGAGATTATTTTAATGATACTCTAACAACAATTAACACCCCAAAATTAGGCAGTTGATTGGATATGATCATGTGAACCTAATAACTAAATGCTTCTCTTTTTTCGTGTAAATGACAAGATACCGATTAAACAACTGGTCGTTGTACAAGTTTCGTGATTAATTAGTGATATGAAGTTTTAGGTGGAAATAGATATACAAGTAATAATAATGGTTTCATGAAATAATTTACTGTTGTTAGTTTTTCAAAATTCTGGTTTTAGTTGAGGGGAAACAAAGGGGCGTTGTTCTCCTTGGTGACTATGTGTCTAGGTAACCTCTTTTATAAATACTAGTTAACCGATACACGCACGGGAATAAACAAGCAAAACAAAACAAAATTAAGTCTCCGTTTGGTGTTATGGTTAGAGTTGAAATTTTAAATTGGAATTAGTTGATTTTTTAAAAATTAATTATAATTTTTGTTGACTTTTCAGAAAAAGACAAAACTGAGATAAAAAATTTAAATTTAGATTGGTTTTCAAACGTAATCAAAGTAAAACAAAATATAAAAATAAAAATTATTTAAAAAAATGTCAAGTAAGTGGTGTTTAAAAAAAAAAAAAAAAATAGGGAACTCATCACGTGACAGCTTATAGAGAAAGATGAAAGAATGTAAAGAATATCTTTCATGTTTTGATAATATATGTATAGTAAGGGAATGTTTTGATTTAAACTTCTTTTGCCAGAAACTATGTGGACACATGTATGAAAGTGTTACATGATATGCCCAAAAGAATATTCACCATAGAAAAAGGGAAAAGATTTCTGCATACGACAGCAAGAATACACAGATAGTGTTTGTCTGGACTCCTAACTTTAGTATATATAAAATGTAATTTTTTAATCAATATTTAAAAAATTATCACGTGAATCGATATACCAAAAAATATGATCGACAAAAAAATTATAGTATTACTCTGTTTTTATCTAAAATGCATACTTTTGTTTTGTTTTGTTTTGTTCCTCCTCCCCTCCCCCCCTCGTGATCAGGAGGATCAATGGCATATGATATTTGTCGGTAGGAAGGTCGTCAGCGGTCCAAATTTGCGTCGTCATAACTTATTTTATAATTTGATTTCAGAGGCACAAATATTATACCAACTTTCTATTTCCATGACAGGCATTCGTGCGGCCAGATCAAAATATTATTGTATTTTCGGAATATATAGGTTATAGGCCGGACAGAGTTTTTTTTAAAATTATTTTTTACAATATGAGATCTTATGGACATCCACGTCTGTTTACAAAAAAAATATTCGAATAATAATATATTCTGAATAATATTTCGACAAAACATTTAAATCGTTGTCTGAATTAAAATTTAAATATTTGTAATTTGAGTGGAATCATTTAAAAATAAAAACATTTAAATGTATGTTTGGATAGATATTCAAAATAGTTCTAATAAATCTATAAAAATCTTAATATTCAAGGTAGATTGTGGTGGGATATACCGATGGATCTTGTTGTTTTTGTTTTTTGTTTTGTTTTTTTTTTTTAGGTTTTGAATAATGTATAGAGAAAAGAAGCATCATAATCAGATTTGAGACGATAACAATTAGGACACATAATTGTAAAGGATAGATATAGAAGATAGAAGATGAATAAAAGGTATCCATTCCCAAATGTTTATTTCATAAAAACATTCAAACTTCCCAAATTTGGGGAGGGGGAGGGAACTTTTTTGGATTTTAGCCTAAGTGACCATTTTCAATATTTGGACTCTCTTTTATTTTATTTTATTTTTTTATTTTTATAATGGCAAACAAGTTGTTAAATGGTCAAGTGGCAAATAGTTACACGACTCTATGACGCTTCACTGTTCCTGGTTTTGGGCTTTTTCCTACACCGCTTAGACGGTAGGCAGAGAATTCCTCCTTCCGGTGGGACCTGCGCCATTAGTGAGATAAACGGTATTTTAAAATGAAAACCAAAAAAAAAAAACCTCACAAATTTAGAATCCCGGACCTCTGACCTTAAATCCTTCTTTTTCTCCAGTGTTG
Organism: Ficus microcarpa; assembly: GCA_025413485.1. Classification (NCBI taxonomy): domain Eukaryota; kingdom Viridiplantae; phylum Streptophyta; class Magnoliopsida; order Rosales; family Moraceae; genus Ficus; species Ficus microcarpa. Next base: position 10,150,534 of record CM046380.1, on the reverse strand, counting down.
CCCCAACGGGTTAGGCCAGACAGAGCTTATTCCTATTAGATTATTTCCTTTCTTTCTTTCTTTCTTTCTTTTTTTTTTTTCAACCAAAAAAAAAAAAAAGGAAAAAAGGAAAAGTCACAACTTATAAATTCTATCAAACTGAACTACTGTTACTTCAAAAAAAAAAAAAAAAAAAAAACTGAACTACTGTTACCTTGAGGTTCAATTCAAAGAGCAAAATATGTCGGTTGAGAATTCCGCAGACTTTGCTGGAAAATATCCATAATAACAATTATTCTTTTTAGATTTGTTACAGTACGTGCTATATCAGCTAAATAATGAACAATGAGCTCAAGCGATTATGAGAAAATAATAATAACAATAATAATAATAATAATATGTTTTTCTGATTGTGTGTGGGAACAGTTTTAAAGGTGCAAGAGTAAAGACGATCTATATTCTGTATAAGTTCCATGTATATGCATGTTTAACCGAAATTAATCCCACAAAGTTTTCTTTTAAACAAAATACCAACTTAACCACCAGTGATGGCGGCATAGCATCAGGAGAATGACCTATCGAGACTCTCTTATGCATCTAAGAATCAAATTTTATTGTTTGTTGTGTTTGGATGATTTGTCAAAAGAGTTTTTGATCTTAAAACCAAAAAATATGACTTCCGAAAAAAATTATTCTGAATAGACTTTAGATTTGTATCAAAGTTCAGATTAAACATTATAAATTTGTTATTTTAACATTTTTATTATTTATTAGAAAACTTCAAAATCATTTGACTTGAAAAACTCTTTTACCAATGTGGTTCCCCAAACTCTTCAAACCTTTATTGTAAAGTCACCGCTTTAGTTTATCTTTTATTAGTGATTCAAGACAAAAGCAAAAACTCTGTCAAATTAATCCTAATTTAATCATAAGAAATAGTTCTCTCCATTTTCAATAACAACATTAATAGCAGTAATTTATGAAATTAATATATCATGAATCAAGTGAAATCAAATGAAAATTTTTTTCATTTAAAAAATATTAATTTTGGCACGTTTTAATCGGCTTTTTTTTTTTTAGCATGTCTATTAATTATACTATAGAAAGTGTTAAATCGTGTGAAAAATTCTCTAAAGTGAAAAATTTTCTAAAGTCTAAGGGTTATAAATAGTATAATATACATAGAAAGTTTAAAATCGTGTGAAAAATTCTCTAAAGTGTCTAAGGGTTATAAATTTATCATCAATTTTATCATTAAAAGTTTAACAGAAATGGTCAAGTGTAACTGCACTTACAATATAAATAATGCAAAAAACGATTAAACGATACTCACAGGTTTTGACAATCACTAAGCTTTTCATCGATTTCATCACCTAACTTCTTTATAATTATAACTACCCATGTCTTAAAAAAAAAAAAAAAAAAACATGAGGAAGAAGTTCTATCCATTTATTTTTCCATACGTGATAGTTAAATAGAGTCTAATTTTTTCACAGTGAGACGCAGGGAAAAAATTGTCTTGTGTTTCCATATCTCCAGAAGGGTAGTATTTTGGATCTTAAGGAAGATTTAAATTACAAGAGATAGTTTTTCAAGTGATGTGCTGGTTAGAAATGGTTGGCATGTGAAAAGTAAGAATGATAGCTTGTTAGGGTTCTTGAAGCACCAGGTGAACTTTTGTTTTATATTTCTCTGAGTGTTATAACTCATAGCTAGATTATTTGAATATATATATATATATATATATAACTCATAACTAGATTATTTCTCATAGCATGTAGCTGTGTTGCCATCAAAAGAGAAGTATTCTCATATTACGAATTGAAATTCCATTGTTATAAAATTTTTCTAATTCTAATATTAAAGTTGATAATTTTAATATTTAATATTATGACGAACATAAATGTAAGAAGTTAAAATTTATGACATTCTTGTTTATAACCCTGAAAAGAAAGAGTATTAACTAACGTGTCATGTTTTCATTGATAGATGCAATTTAGTGAGATGACTATGTTTTAAATATTTATCAAAAAAATAACAATATCTCGTATGTCATATAAGTTGGTATTCAAAAATTGAGGGAAAATTAGGCTAGATGGCCCATAATAATTGTCTAATCTAATAAATAACTGAGTTTTCATTTATTTAGTTAAATGGCCTAATAAGCATATTGTGGTTAATCAATTGGGAGACTAGATCAACAGAGCGAGGCTCATTACGAACGATAGTGGAGCTTTTTCGGCTTTGGAAGTAGAATTCAGAGTTGTCAAATTGGCTGTGGAAAAAGCGAATTCCAAAGATAGAACTCGGGTCCAAGTTGTAACGGATGCTCAGGTGGTGGAGAGGGTGCTGAACCATTGCCTGTAATGGTGGTGCCAAAATTTGGTGGAAGAAATATGGAATGTATGCTCTACTTTTAGTTTATTTTCCTTGAGGTGGATTTCTAGATCCCAGAATGCAAGTGCTCACAACTTGTGTAATTGCGATTTGTCTACTAATAGCTCGGGAGAATTCTCATTACAGTCGAAAGGGAGAGAGAAAGAGGAAGAGGGAGGAGTTAGGTTGTTGAGGGAAGAGAGGGGAAGAGAGGGAAATATGGTTTTTTTTTTTTTATTTAACGATAAATCAATGATTTATAAATTATTAATTATTGAGGGTTTGTTCAATGAAACGGTTTAATTTAAATTAAATTGTATTTTTTTATCTCGTTTTTTTTTTTTTCATGAAAAGTCAATAAAAATTATAACTAGTTTTTAAAAAGTCAATCAATTTAAATTTAAAAATTTCAACTCAAATCGTTTTATTAAACGGACCCTGATTGACCGGAATATTAGTGTTTTTGTTATACTTAATTGACGATTGATTATGAAAATTAGTGATATATTATAGTTAATCATTGATTGACTATATGTCATTCAATGATTGACCAAGAGTTAATCATTGATTGACGATCAATAATCAATTACTGATTGACTAAATATAATTAATCAATAATTGATTGTTTATAAAATTGATTGATCATTTTAAGAAAAAAAGATATTTTTAATTAATTTTTAAGAACTTGTTCAGAATTAATTTTGAAAAACTTAGATCATTTGATAAAAAATTTCTTAAAAAAAAAATTTACATCTATCCTCCAAATTAAGATTAGAATTGATTTTCCAGAAATTTTTTAAAAATTTATTTCGAAAAATAAAATAACCGCTGGGAAGGCAAAAACGATATCATGTGACACGTGGGCAGTCCAAAAAATGATGACGTGTACAAAGCATAGCCTTGTGACTAGTCATACTCTCCTCTTTTTTCCCTCTCTCATTCGCTCGCCGATTCCATCCGTAATCTCCACTCTTCTCCCAGTTGGGTGGAGAAGACAATACAACAACAACAAAACACACTCTCTCTCACTCCAAACTCACTCTACAATCTCTTCTTCTTCTTCTGCTACCACAATGTCGAAGCTCCTTCTTCTCCAATCCTCCCACCTCGCCGTCCCAATCCACCGCCGGACCTTCGCCGCAATCTTCTCCGCCGCTTCCAAGCCTCTCCACGTCCCCTCCTCCATCTCCCGCCTCCATTTCCGATGCCAATTCTCTCTCTCCCTTCGCCCGAATTCGCCAAACTCTCCGCCTTCCTCTCTCCGCGAACCTTCTCGAAAGTTCCTGGTTCGCGCCTTCGATTCGTCGTCGGAGGAGACGAAGAAGACTGAAGGTGAGCAGGAGGAGGAGCAGGAGAAGGACGGGAAGGAGTCTGGCTCCGAGGTTAGGGTCAGTAGTGAGAGAGTGAGGAAGTCCGAGGAGGAGTATCCGAGCGGCGAGTTTCAGTTCGAGAGGCCTGGCGCGTGGAAGAGCTTCGTCGTCAAGCTTCGGATGCTGGTCGCTTTCCCTTGGGAGCGTGTGCGGAAGGGCAGTGTTCTCACCATGAAATTGCGCGGCCAGGTTTTCTTTTTTCCTTTCCTCTTTGAAAAGTTGTTCTTTTTTCGGTGGTTAATTTGTGTTAATCAGTTTTCAATTCATTAGAGCTATTGCAATTGACGGAAAATCTTGTCTTAGCATATAAGAAATTTAGGTGAAAACGGAATTTTGACTATTATATTTATGTACATATATATAATATCTATGTATATATCGTTATCCATTGGAATTGAAGTATTGACAATCACAAAACTTTGGCTATGATTTTGATATTTGCTTTGCGATGAAGTCTATTTAAACTCAAGCTTTTTCACTTTATATGATCTGTTAGTTTTTACAGATTGTGAATTGATACGTGTATGTTGCTGTGGAGTTTCAATTCAGATATCAGAACAGCTGAAGAGCCGTTTCTCTTCTGGACTATCCCTACCTCAACTTTGTGAGAATTTCGTTAAAGCTGCATATGATCCTCGCATTTCCGGTGTCTACCTTCATATTGATACCTTGAATTGCGGGTGGGCAAAAGTAGAAGAAATTCGAAGGCACATTTTGAATTTTAGGAAATCAGGTAGTGCCCATAGGGCTTGTGTTAGTACTTCTGTACTGTATGTAAAGTGCAAACTCAATTGAATAACTGAACCTTTTTAGGATTCTTGTTAGTTTGACTAGTTTGAAGCTCATAAGTAAAGAGATTTTTTGTTTTTCTTTTCTGACACCAGTAATTCAGAGGTAAAGAGTATATGGTGACGCATAACATGTTTATACTAAGAAGCAGACTGCATAAAATGTTGTATTGGGTTTCGGGGTTGGCATTTGTGAAAAGGCCGACTATTTTCTTTCTTTACTATTTACCTCGTGATAAGCAATTTGTGGAGTCAGTGTTGCTTCCTTGTTCTGTTGCTGATATCTTCTTTTGAGCATTCACACGCACAAAAGTTTGATGTCAAATATGTTAACTTTTGATTAACTATTTTCCTCATAACAGGAGTCATATTTTGGGTGTCCAAAGTAATGACTACCCCCATCTACTGGATTTCTGATTATGTCTGATTCCAATTTTGATTATGTCAAGAGAACTGACAAAATTGTAGAGAAATTTTCAGTTTGATAACTACTCCTCAATGGCTCTTGTAGGTAAATTCATTGTGGCGTTTGTACCCGTTTGTCAAGAGAAGGAATATTATCTTGCCTGTGCTTGTGAAGAGATATATGCCCCTCCTAGTGGTTATATTTCTTTATTTGGTTTTACAGTTCAAGCATCATTTCTTCGAGGTAAGGTGATGATGCTCACTCTTGCATAATTTTTACTTAAAATAAAAAATGGTAATACGCCACAAATGCGTTCATGTGCATTTCGCTGTTGGTAGACGGACGTAGTCTCCCCCGAATAGATCTTTAGATGGTCTATTGTGTCAGCTTCTGTTTTAACTACCACCCAAATGATTCTTCAATATAAATGCGTGTGGGTGGGAAGGAGTGTCTCTATCTAGGACAGAGATGCTTTACATCAGCCAAAATAATAATAAATGAATAAAGACAAATAAAAAGAGAGAGATAGAGAGTAAATAAATAGAAAAAGGAAGATGCTTGTCCCTCGTACTAAATTCAATGTCCAGTTAAAAGACTTCTTCTAATAGCAATTGTACCATTGCTTCCTTTAGCTGATTTCTGTTAGAAGGAAATGTTTAACTTTGGTAATATTACAACTAATTTTGCTTCTCCCTGAATATTGGTCTTAAGCATGCTGGCATTTTTTTTTCCCCCTCTAGATTTTATGATGCTTAAGTGGTAATTTATACTCAATTTTTAACTCCACTTCTTTAAGATTTTCGGGTTATCTTTCTTTTGTTATTTGGAAGTTTCTGTATTTCACATGAAGCATAAAGTAACTTATGTAACCCAGTTTTTAAAGAAATTGATCAGTCTATTCTAGACTTCTCCTCTGTGGTAACGTGCATGAGCATCTTCTTGTTATCAGCTCTCCAAATGAGTTGCTCGTTGAATAAAGGTTAATTGGAATTTTCAACATGGGGATGAAGAGGGGGAAAAAAATGAAGAGGGGGGAAAAGGGGAAGAGGCTAGAAAGCATGTCGAGCACTGTTGGCATTCTGGCATTATACTTACTCAATTATGGCTCTTATTAACTCGGCTTCTTTTCAAATAAAATGCAACCCATTGTAAGGGGAGTGCATTTGAGCAGTCCTGTGTGTGTACATTTGATTTCGCATGCATTGTATGGTTGCTTGAAAAAATAACGGTCTTTCCTTTTCGTCACATGTATTCATTCATATGTATACAGCAAAAGCATGAGAACTGATGTAGATTAGTAGCCTATCTTCATACAATAGATAGTGTGGAAGAAGGTGCATCAGTTACCTTATTTACCTTTACTCGTACTCTTTTTTATTTACCTCTACTCATCTTCTTATTGTTGCTTTAAATTATTTTTTCTAAGTTTGGGTTGCATTGAAAAAATTGCTTCAGGTGTTCTTGACAAAGTAGGAATTGAGCCACAAGTGGAAAGGATTGGAAATACAAAAGTGCCGGTGATCAACTCACCCGCACAACCATGTCCAAAGAAAACTGTGAGATGCTGAATTCATTGCTTGATAACATATGGGGGAATTGGCTGGATGAAATTTCTTCTGCAAAAGGTGCTCTTGCTTTTGATGTTTTTGGCCAATAAGGAAATTTTTCATAATTTATGAGCTTTTGCCAATCTTTCAGGAAAGAAAAGAGACAAAGTCATAGACTTTGTCGATGAAGGAGTTTTTCACATAGAAAGGCTGAAAAAAGATGGATGGATAACCGATATAAAGTATGATGATGAGGTATAGAACTGTTTATATTTGTTGAACGGAAGTAAAAGTATGTCCAAATAATAGCATCTGATGCAAATAGTAGCATCTGATGGTACAGTTAAAATATTTGAAAATTTCCATGGTTTTAATTAATTTTCGGTCTGAAAAATTTTCATTTATGTTACTAGACATGCACAAACATGCACAAAGGCACCAGTTAGAAGTAGTCAGTTAAGTAATCTTAGACTTGGAATTTAGTGAGAAGGAATAACACGTTTTTCATTTTCTTCGGTGTTCCTTCAAGTTGATCAGTGATACAGAAGATCCAAATGTATGGCATATACTAAGTTTATAAACGTTCCGCTTAATTTTTAGACATACATATCACAAGTATTGGGAACTAAGAAAATTGTATTTCATAATTTTACAATACAAATAGCTAGACTTTATAGGCTAGATACAGTCAGAAAACAGCTAGGAAATCTATAGCTAGGAAATCGGGAAGGAACAATCATATCCCAAAAAATAGAAGTTACCCAAATCAGCCTATAATCAGTACAAAAACAAAAATATCCACATTCCTAATTTATCACACCTAAATTACCCTACAAACCTATATTCTCCAACACTCCCCCTCAAGTTGGGGAGTAAATTTTCTCCATCCCCAGCTTGCCAACAATTCTCTGGAACGTGTGACTAGCTAACCCTTTTGTTAGCACATCTGCTAACTGTCCTTCTGTTGAGACATATGGCGTGCAGATTAGTCCACTATCGAGTTTTTCTTTTATGAAGTGGTGATCTAAATCCACATGCTTGGTATGATCATGGTGCACTGGATTAAATGCAATATTAATGGCTGACTTGTTATCACAATACAGCTTCATTGGCTTCTTCGCAGGAATCCTGAGATCTTTTAGAATTATTCCCAACCATAATAGCTCACAAATTCAAGTGCCATGGCACGAAATTCCGCTTCTGCACTTGATCTTGCAACTACCGACTGTTACTTGCTCCTCCATCTAACCAAGTTCCCCCCAAGGAAAGCACAATAACCTGAGGTTGACCTCCTATCAGAAACTGATCCAGCATAGTCTGAATCCGTATACACTTCTAAGCTCATACATGATCCTTTCTTGAAGAGCAAGCCTCATTCTGGACACGACTTGAGATATTGCAGGATTCCATACGCTGCTTGAAGATGAGCCTCTTTTGGATTGTGCATGAATTGGCTTACAATGCCAACTGCATAAGCTATGTCGGGCCTGGTATGGGATAGGTAGATTAACCTTCCAACAAGTCTTTGGTACATTCCTCTATCCACTGGTTCATCATCAATTGCTTCTCTGATTTTGTGATTTGGCTCAATTGGTGTCTCCATTGGTCTACGACCTATTTTCCCTGTATCCTTCAATTGGTCAGTCACATACTTTTGTTGTGAGATGAAGATTCCTTCCTTTGAGCGAGCAACTTCGATTCCTAGGAAGTACTTTAGCTTCCCAAGATCTTTCATTTCGAATTCCTTGGCCAACTTAGCTTTAAGTATCTCCCTTTCTTCTTGATCATTGCCAGTGACTATGATGTAATCTACATAGACAATAAGCGTAGTGACTCCCCCTGAAGCAGAGTATTTTATAAACAGAGTATGATCACCTTGGCTTTGTTTGTAGTCCATTGCTAACATCGCTCTTGCGAACCTACCAACCAAGCTCTGGGCGACTACTTTAGTCCATACAATGCCTTCCTTAGTTTGCACACCATATTCCTCTGTTGTACTAAATCCTGGAGGGGCTTCCATATAGATTTCTTCTTCGAGATCTCCATGCAGAAACGGATTCTTGACGTCAAATTGCTGCAAAGACCACTCAAAATTAGGAGCCAAAGACAAGAGAACCCTTACAGTGTTCATCTTTGCCACTGGGGCAAAAGTTTCTTGATAGTCAACACCAAAGGTCTGATTGTAACCCTTCGCTACTAGTCTAGCCTAATACTGCTCAAGAGTCCCATCTGCGTTATATTTTACTGAGAACACCCATTTGCACCCTACCGGTCTCTTTCCTTTTGGTAACTCAACCATCTCCCAAGTTTTGTTCTTTTCAAGTGCGTCCATTTCAACTTTCATAGCATGTTTCCACTCCCTACTACTTAATGCCTTAGATAATGTTTTAGGGATGGCTATTGAGTTTAGGTGAGTAAGAAAGGCAATATGTGAGGGAGAAAATTTTTCAAGGGAGACAAACTGTGAAAGTGGGTGTTGTGTACACTATCGGGTACCTTTCCTAATTGCAATGGGTAAGTTTAAATCCTTCTTATCAAACACAGGGTCGGATGTATTTACCTGGCTGGTGTCTTTCTCCTGAATAATTTCCTTCCCAAGCAACGGCTCTGACTCTTGGGCTTGCCTTGGATCAGTCCTGTACTCCTCGAGTAGACTTGGAGTGGTTTGGTGACTGTTGGATTGGCCGATCTTGGGGTTTTAGGAGGTGACTGTGGTTGAGGTGGCTCAGAAGACATGATTAAGGGATTTACGGCTGGTTGAGGGTTCAGTGGTGATGGTGATGATTGTTTAGGTTCTTGGCTTTGGGGCTCTTGATTCTGGGACTGTGGAAGATCAGGCACAAAGTCTAGGACATTGTCTAGGACATCATCACTCTCCTCACAAATCAACGTCGTCTGCCCCTGATGAGAAGGATGATGGAAGAAACTCTATGTTCAACAAACGTGACATCAATGGAAATGTAAGTTTTTCGAGTAGGTGGGTGATAACATTTGTACCTTTTTGAGTTGAGGAGTATCCTATGAACAGACACTTAAGTGCCCGGGGATCAAGCTTGCTTCGATTGTGAGCATGAATATGAGCAAAGGCAACACACCCAAATACCCGAGGTGGCAATCTGTTTGGGGTTTGGAAATCTGGAAAGTGATGTGACAGTGTTTCCCAAAGACTTTTAAAATCTAATACTTTGGAGGGTACTTTATTGATTAGATGTGTGGCAGTGAGTATGGCTTCCCCTCAAAAATGTTTGGGAACGTCTTTGAAAAAGCAGGGACGGGTAGTTTCAAGAATATGCCCATTCTTTCGTTCTGCCACTCCGTTTTGTTGGGGTGTGTCAATGCATGAGGATTCATGAATTATTACTTCCTCGTTAAGAATCGGTGACAAAATTTGGTTAAAATACTCTCTCCCATTGTCTGTCCTCACCCTTTTAATTCTCACCCCAAATTGTGTTTTTATCATATTATGAAAGGTTGGGAAAATATTGGCCACATCAGGTTTTTGTTTCATGAGAAAAACCCAAGAAACCCTAGTACAATCATCAATGAATGTGACAAACTAACATGCCCCAGAAAGATTAGCAACCCTCGATGGACCCTAAACATCACTGGGCATCAAATGAAAAGGGAACAATGATTAATTATTGCTTGGAGAAAAAGAAACACGTTTGTGTTTGGCAAATTCACAAATATCACAATGAAGATGTTTCAAATCAATGTTTTTAAACAAGGAAGGGAACATCAAACTAAGGGTCCTAAAAGAAGGATGACCTAGCTGCAAATGGTGAAGAAGAATTTGGTCTTAATTTGCGGATGAATCTGACAGTAACAGAAATGGATAAACGACCCTAGCATTCACTTTCCCACTCTCAATCTTGAAGTAATAGAGACCATCCTTTTCTTCAGCATGCCCAATTGTCTTCCCCGTTGCTTGGTCCTGAAATACACTAGAGTTTGTTTTGAAAAAATGAGGTTACAGTTCAAGTTTTTAATAGCTTGTCTGACAGAAATAAGATTGGTTGTCAACTTGGGCACATGCAATACATTTTTCAAAATTAAGGATGGTCCTAGAGATATATCCCCCTGGCCTGCTACAGTGATTGATGATCCATTAGCTATGGTGATCTTTTTGTTACTAGGTCAAACGTTATAGGTGGAAAAATTTTGGGATGAACAGGTCATGTGGTCGGTTGCTCCTGAATCAATAATCCAAGAGTTAATTGAGACAGTATCTAAGATACTAAGCACATGTGAGTCTAGAAACATACTAGAAAGCGCCAATGAACAGGCACCTGAAGGCTTTTCAAGTGAGTTAAGAAGAAACCTGAGCCGATCAATATCTTCCTTGTTGAACTCTCTCCTACCAAAATTTGGTTGATCGGTGGCATTGTTGGTGTTGGTCTGTGCGGCATAAGCTTGTCCCTTTTGCTGCCAGTTTTTTCCTCCCCAATTCCGGTTGGGTTGATTATGATTTTGTGGTCTCCCATGCAATTTCCAGCAGTTCTCGTTTGTGTGACCATTCTTCTTGTAGTAGTTGCATATGAGGTTACTCTTGCCTGTCCCTTTCGAGTCAGGTTTCTTGCTCTCTGAAGTGGCAGTAGCAGTTAAACTCTTCTCTGAGGCTTGTTCATTAGCACCAGTTGTGAGTAATGCAGATCCATCCAATGGTTGCACGTCCAACATGACTCCTCTTCTGCTTTCTTTTGCGTGAATGGTTGCAATTGCTTCATTTAACGAAGATAGTCCTTTTCCCAAAATCTGAACTCTTATAGGGTCAAATTCCGCGTTAAGACCTGCCAAAAAATTGTATATTCTGTTCTTCTCGATGAACGACTTCAATGCAGCAGCATCCTCACTGTTTTTCATCTCGAGAACCTGGTAATAATCCAACCGTCCACAATCTTCAGGTTCATACTTTCCAATCTGTTCCTGTTTGAGGCAACTTTGTCTGCCTCTGCTGATCATCTACCTTGAATAGGTTTGTCTAATTGCTTCCTATAGCTATTCGAAAAAACTAGAGCCTGCACTCATATCTTTATATTATTCGTGTCCATAAGAATTTTCTCATAACCACAGATCTCCTTCTAGCCTAAATCAGTGTCTATTCCCAAGACTTTATTAGAGCAGTTAAAAATGATCAATGGAAGAATGAGATGAAGATTGAAATTGAGGCTCTTGAAACCGCGTTGTGACTTGGTGAGACTACCTGAAGGAAGAACCAGTGCAAAATGGCTATGAAATCAGGTCTGATGTTTCCTAGGAGAGAGGCCTAGGCTTGATAGTTCCAAAGTATACTAAAATTGTATCATAATTTTACATACAAACGCCAGCTTATGGCAAGATACAGTCAGAAACAGCTGGATCTATAGCTAGGAATCGGGAAAGAACAATCATATCCAGAAATAGAAGTTACCATCAGCCTTGAAGAAAAAAAAAATATCCTACACATGGGATTGTATGGAAAAGAAAAGAAAAGAATATGGTGTGCAGGTTGAAGAAGGCTTTGTATGGATTGAAGCAATCTCCTAGAGCCTGGTTTGGGAGATTTGCCAAGGTAATGCTCCACATGGGATACAAACAAAGTCAAGGAGATCATACTTTATTTCTCAAGCATTTTGCATCAGGGGTAGTTACTGCATTATTGGTCTATGTGGACGATATTATAGTGACAGGAGACGATTTGATAGGGATGGAGAAGTTGAAGGATAGGCTAATAAAGGAGTTTGAGATCAAGGAATTAGGCAAGTTGAAATACTTTCTCGGTCTCGAGGTGGCCCATTCTCAACAAAGGATCTTTATATCACAGCAAAAGTATGTGTTAGACTTGCTAAAGGAGACAGGGAAGCTGGGGTGTAAACCGGTAGAGACTCCAATAGAATTCAACCACAGACTCGGTGATGATCCTCAAGATAGTACAGTGGATAAGTGCTCCTATCAAAGACTCGTGGGAAGACTAATTTATTTGTCTCATGCTAGACCAGATATAGCTTATGCAGTAAGTGTCGTAAGCCAATTCATGCACAATCCGAAGGAGTCTCATCTCAAAGCAGTACACCGAATTTTGCAGTACCTAAAGGGAACACCTGGTAAAGGAATTTTATTCAAAAAGGGAGAAGGACTAACTTTGGAAGTCTATACAGATGCAGATTATGCAGGATCTATGGTTGATAGACGGTCTACTTCGGGCTACTGCACCTTGCTTGGAGGAAATCTTGTAACTTGGAGAAGTAAAAAGCAAAATGTTGTGGCTAGGTCCAGTGTAGAAGCTGAATTCTAGGTCCAGTGTAGAAGCTGAATTCATATCAATGGCTCTTGGAGTATGTGAATTACTATGGCTGAAGATCATTTTGGAGGATCTAAAGATTGAATGGAGGAAACCAATGAGGCTCTACTGTAATAACAAATCAGCCATCAACATTGCACACAACCCAGTGCAACATGACCGTACAAAGCATATCGAAGTTGACAGACATTTTATAAAAGAAAAGTTGGACAGTGGTCTAATCTACACACCTTTTGTCCCAACCAGGAATCAATTGGCAGACATGCTCACCAAAGGATTGTCTAGCGCAGTTTTTGAAGAAATAATTAGCAAGCTGGGAATGGAAGATATCCACTCGCCATCTTGAGGGAAAGTGTTAGACAATACACGGTTTTCTATCTAAGGAAAACTGTATCTGTTTGTACAGCTAGCTACAGTTGGCTAATTAGGAGATCCTGTAAATCATAGCTAATTGATAGGGTAGTGATTATAATCCCTGATATGAGGATATTTTTTCGTTTCCTTATTTATTGATTAGAATCAGCTATTTATACCCATGTAATACAGATGAAAATATACAATTAAGAATCATTATTTCTTCCATATTTTTGTCATAAAGCTCTTACAGTTGATGTTTAGATATGCTATTTTTCAATAGCATTTGCACATGATTTATGTCATGTAGTCTGCATCGAAGGACTTGCTTTCTTTGTAAATATGAAAAATTTATTGGTAGCGTTCGTAGTAATCTGCTGGCCTTGCAGGTTATCTCGATGCTGAAGGAAAGACTTGGAGTGCAGAAGGATAAGACTCTTCCTCTGGTTGATTACAGGTTGTCTATTTCCTTTATGTTGACTGCAAGAACTAACAATTTGGCGTCTACTGGTTTGGTGTCTCATCATTTGTAACTGAACTAAAATCATGTTACCTTTGTTTAAATCTTCTATTTAGCAATTCTATTCTTTGATTCGTCCCAGTTTGTTCATTTCAATTTTTCAAACTATAAATTGAGCTGGGTTTTAAACAAGTATGCAATTAAACTCTTATGCAGAAGATATATGCACAAACAATAAAGTAGGAAATTAGGAATTGAGGTGACAAATATGCAATTACAGTATTATAATGAGTATATATGCACAAAACTTTAATTGTTGAGTCTGCTTTTTGTACTTCCATGTCTCCTTAGATACAATTTCTACACTTTCTAGTCTTGGAGTAGTATCATAGAATTGTTTCCAATTTTCGGCAACAAGAATAAGAAGAAAAAGTTGTGATGTTTGCACATTTTAGATTTATAAATTTATGTAATGGTGTCTAATTTTTGCCTTAAATCCTAGTGTATGAAAAATTTGTACTTTTTGGTATTACCTGTTCTCCTGTTAGTCTAATTTCTTGGCTTTTAGTTGATGAAGCACATTTAACTGTATGTACTGTTTTTTGGATTCAATGCAGGAAATATAGTAATGTTAGGAAATGGACTCTTGGCTTACTGGGCGGTAAAGACCAAATTGCTGTAATCAGAGCCTCAGGGAGTATTAGTCGCACACGAAGTCCTTTAAGCGTTTCAGGTTCAGGAATTATTGGGGAACAATTGATTGAGAAGATTCGTAGTGTTAGAGGTACTTGATCTTAAATCAGTTTATTTGACTTTTATGTATTAATGCATTCAGTGATCTAGATACTGGCTTCTTGTACTGAATAACTTAATGGTTAGTACTGCTTTTTTGCATCTTCTTTCTTATATTCTGTCCGTCATTTGGTGGCTGTTCCTGTGCAGAGTCGAAAAGATATAAAGCTGCTATTATCCGAATTGATAGCCCTGGAGGTGATGCCCTAGCTTCTGATTTGTAAGTAAATATTACGTTGATAGTACGTAATAAATGAGCTAATCAAGCATGCAATCATGGAATTGGATGTTTCTCTTAGTAAATTTACTAAAGAGTGATTTCTATTGATGGTGCATTCCGTATTTGATCCATTCTAAGAAAAGTTACAAAACCTATTAGCATTTCTATATTATTCATGAAATCTCATTATTTAGCAATTTTTTCATACTAGTTGAGAGATAAAGCAGTATGATTACCTGATGAGCCATCTCAGTAATGTTGTTTATACTTGTGAAACCTTTTTTATCTTGCCTGTTTAGATGGACTATGTCTTGAACTTTTCTCATTGGTTTTGGTTACATGCAACCTGTAAAGGTTGGGTTTTCTTATGCATTTTCCATGTAGTGAAAGCCCAAATGGCGCTTTGTTACTTTGAGTCAAATGAAGAGAAGAAAATTAGGTGTCATGGTAATTAATCTCGCTATGTTGTATCATGCAGAATGTGGAGGGAGATCAGACTTTTGGCTGCATCGAAACCTGTAATTGCATCCATGTCTGATTTGGCAGCAAGTGGCGGATACTACATGGCTATGGCAGCACAGACCATTGTTGCAGAAAATCTAACCTTGACCGGGTCAATTGGAGTCGTGACAGGTGAACTACAGTTCTGTTCCTAGTAAAGTAGCAAGTGAAAAGATGTATGTTTACTGTTAGCTTGAACAAATTTTAGACATCAGATGACATAATTTCTTTTTCGTTCCTGCAAAGAAAAAAACAAAAAAAAGTAAATTTTTCCCTATTAATTTACCTGGTGGTGGGGTGGGGACATGGACAAAATAGACAAACTTGGTACGTTTGTTGGAACAAACATATTTATGTCAGTTTGAAAAATATGAATGGTGATTATTTTTAACGCTCGTACACATTCAAATACAAGTGTAACTTTTTTCTTGTAGGGAAATTCAACCTTGGAAATCTGTATCAGAAGATTGGGTTCAACAAGGAGATATTATCAAGGGGAAGATTTGCTGAGCTTTTTGCAGCTGAAAACCGACCTTTCAGGTAAGATGCCTTTAGGAATCTTCTTTATCAAGGAGGGGGCAAAATGTTATAACTCGACTTTGCTGACCTTCCTAACACGGGGTATCATATCAAAGCTTCATCACATGCCACTGCATTGATGTGTTCTCTTGCTTTTTTAACTTTGCATTACACTACGCATCTGTTTGTTGAAGTTACAAATGAAATGTAAGGACTGACTAGGCAGTGCCTCAAAATTGCAGTTTCAGTTTTCTTTTTCCCCGTTTTTAGCAAAAGGAAAAAAATGTGTATACATGCCTTTTTTAGTTGGATATCCTTCCACAAACTGATTTTGGTACTGCTAATTGTGAAGGTGCATTATTTGTCAATACATTCCTAGGTTTCCATTTACTCCCAAAGAAAATTTTTGTCATTTCTAGATCTCTCATTATTCTGGTTATTTCGCTTATAAAGATTGAATCCAAGATCCTTACATTTAAAAATCTACGATGAGAACGGTGTCCAATCGCTCAACTTTTGAAACAAAAGATTGTAGAGCCCAAACTAGTACGTAAGAGGCATGTTTATGGATTTCTCATTTGAAGATCGAGGAAAAGAAATAATTCTAAATCGAGCAAGTTCTAAAACATGACTGGTTACTTTTTATTTGAGTAAACAATGATAAGGTTGGGGCTTCTTGATGTAGGACCAGAGGGAAAAAAAGGAAAGACTGAAAGTGAGAGGAGAGAGGAAAAAGAGAAGATGGAGAGGGAGGAAGAATGGAAGGCAAAGACATTTATCTGTAATGCCTTTCAATTAGTTATAAATGGACTAAAAACCTAACCCTAAAATAAGTTACTGAAACCGAAGTCCCTCATCCCGAGATGGGTCACATAGTTCTTTAAGTCTGCATCAAAATTCTTGTCATCTCTTTGCTCAACTTGGGCATGAAATCTCAATACCATGCTAATAAACATTCACTATCTTATACAGTCCAGAAGAAGCGGAACTCTTCTCCAGGTCTACGCGGAGGGCTTATCAGCAATTCCGGGATAAGGCTGCTTGTTCCAGATCAATGAGTGTACACTAGCTGTTCCCACTTTTCATTATGCTACTGCTCTGTTTGTATGATAATGCTTTTGTTACACTTAAAGTCAAAAAAGTTCAAGGTCTAATGTCCCTAAAATTGTATTTCCAGATAGAAGAAATGGAGGAGGTTGCACAAGGTAGAGTTTGGACTGGTAATGATGCAGTATCACGGGGTTTAGTTGATGCCATTGGTGGGTTTTCTCGGGCTGTTGCTATTGCGAAACACAAGGCCAATATACCTGAAGATAGACAGGTTTGGTGATGAATAGATTTTATCCATGGACTATTTTTTCTTTTTCTTTTTTTTTTTTTTGCCCCCTGATATTCAATGACGGTGCTTGAATGCTGTTAGGTTAAATTGGTGGAGCTCTCAAGACCATCCCCGACATTACCGGAGATTTTAAGTGGCATAGGAAGTACTCTAGCAGGTGTTGAAACAACAGTGAAAGAGCTGTTACAAGACATGACATTTTGTGAGGGAGTTCAAGCCCGGATGGATGGAATCTTGTTTGAGAGACTGGAAGGGACTTCTAATACCAACCCCATCTTCGCTTTTCTAAAGGATTATCTCAGTTCATTGTGAGGCTAGTATAACCTTGTCAGCCCAGTGTTTTCTTTGTTCTTATAGAAGCCCCAGCGCGTTCGTATTTTCATCATTTTTCTTATTTACATGTTCCCTGGATTATTTTGTAAAAGAGAGGGTAGGTTGCTCGATTATTAGGGCGTGGCATCTACCACCTTTAAGCACAATGAAGTATTTTTTATTTTTATTTTTTTCCTGCGTTTATGCTTTTGTACATGTATGTATTCAGTCTATAAAGAAAAAGAAAAAGGGAATTCTGTTGGTTTACAATGGAGAATCAATCTTGTAGAAACAAATTTGCGAAGTGATCTCTTCCCGTTTATGGTAAGCGGATATGGTGAGGGACAGAATAGTGGTCTTTTTTTTATTAAGTTATTTCTTTCTTTTTGAGAGAAAAACAATGTAAGGTAAGCTAACGTATTATGCTATTTTTTTCCCCCTAAGTAGCTGATTGGGTTAATAATAATATTTGTTAATGAAAGTGTTTACGAAGAGAAAAGTGAAGCAGAAGCAATTAATAATTCCTGTATAAAAAGCAAACATTGATTTGCTGGCATAAATGTAAAGACCTAGCCATTTTGGCCATGGGTCCAAGGGTGCGTAGCCGGCTTTTATGGGCACTATAGGCTGTCGTATTATATGGTTGTGGTAAAGCCAGAAGGCGAAAAAGAGTTTTATTGGGTGATTGTTTGGAGAGCAAATGGGAATCTATATTTGAATTAACACTCACTTAGAGGCTCCAAAGTGGTACATGGGAGATTTGGATAAATTGCCTCGTCTCCCTCAAAGAATATATGGTAGAGGCACGGAGAAGAGAGATTTTCTTTCGGGGAGAGAGAGAGAGAGAAGGATTGGAGGAGAAAATGAGAGTAAGACAAATCATTAAAGAAATGAGCTCCAGGTCGAAATTCTATTAGTTTCAGTGGGTGAGCGAAGGAATTTAGGTACGAGTTTATTTTCAAAAACTCTGCTTTTATGTTAGAATTTCAATGAAATTTTTATGGCTGGTTACTTAATGTGGTCCTTTGTAATTTGTGTCTCAATATCTTCTTGTATTTTTTTTTTGATTATTTTTCTTCTTTTTTAAGCCTATCTATTGTTGTATAAATCCATATATAATCCCTTCCCCCTCCAACTAACCAACCCACCCCCACTTTTTTTTTTTCTTTCGTTTAACCTATAAATTTATCTACAAACTAAGGTATCGCAAAAAAAAAAAAAAAAAAAACCTATGTATAAACTTTTATGTTTAACTATATATATATATATATTATTAAGAAAAAACTATACATTTATGTATAAACTTATGTATGGCCCCTCACAATAATTTATGGCTTTGTCGTTATCTAAAATAGATTATCTTTTTTATCGAGGACGCTTCAATATATATTTTTAATTTATTTGTCTCACAATTCTATATTTCCACGTTATCCTTCGATTTTTGAAAAGTTGCAAAAACAGTCAAGCTGTAATGTTCCATATATGGACGGGACAAGAATTTATCCTCTCGTAAACACTCTTGCTCACAAATTAGACACCTTCAAATGGTATGTAGTTTGCAGCCAATTAAAGAAAATAACATTAAGAACCACTTAAGAAAAGGAAAAAAAAAAAAAAGGTAAAACTTAGAACAAGTTAAATCTTTGCGTCTGTCTGCTACAAGACAAATTTATAATATTGTCTTCATATCTATCATGTCTTCCAAAGAAAAAATGAAACAAGGACAAAAGAAAATTCATTAAGCCTAAAGTAACCATGAACCCATTTCTTTTCTAAGAGTAAGACTATATATTGGATTCATTTTGTATTCTATGCACATATAAAAGTGAAGTTAGGTACTTCAAACGTTATCAAATTGGAGGAGGGAATTTGAAAATTGTGGAAGTACTAATTTCCACTCACATTTGTCTGGATTTAGTTAATTAACCATAGTTAATTTGATACTTTAGCGTACGTACAATCTCAGTCATCATAAGTCTTGCTTTGTTTAGTGTCTCACCTAATTAATTTCCATTCATGGATAAGAGGATGAAGATCGTATAAAGGATTAATGGACATCCTGACTAAGTTGACACTCTTAAAAAACTATCCTACATTAAGACCTCAACTTATATGTTAACCCATAGGACCCACCTTCAATATAACGCATTCAAGTCAAAGGTTTATTGGGATGTAGATGGGTTTAGGGGTCCCGAATCCTATTCCTTGTCTAACCACCCCTTTAATTATATGCTATGTTTTGTTTATACATGATGTTTTACTTACAATTTTAAGTATAAAACTTTACTACAATCAATATACAAAAGTTTAAAACTATGGTTTAATTTCTTTTATCTTATCAAAGTCTTATATTTAGATATGTATATTTTTACCTATTTATTTTAATTCTTATATGATAAAATAGCTAATTAGGTATTGGGATACGTACATGTACTCTGTACCTATGATGGGAAAAACTAGTCTAATCCTGTTCTTATCAATTAAATGAGTTGATGAGATGAGGAAAGAGAGTGTTCTTATTGTAAGGTAGGTTGGTGAAAATATCATCCCGTACGGAATCCGCCTCGTTGCCATCCATCTCCTCAACTCCATATTATAGAAGATAATAAGAAAAAAAAAAAAAGATAACAAAATTCAGGAAAAACAAACAAACAAACCCCGTGAAAAAGTAGAAAGAGGAGCCAAGTAGAACTATTGGCTAAATCACACAGCCTAGGACTTTTTTTAAATAATCCCACCAACCTATCTTGGTTCATCCCCTTCGTAGCTCTTCTAGCAAATACCTAATAATGGCGTGGTAACTGACTGGGATATTAAAGCAAACATAAAGGGACTTGTATAATAACATATTATCCACTACGGTCCACTAGCGACCAAAAAAAAAAAAAAAAAAGAATCCATCTTTTATTTTTCTCTTAAAAAGAAAAGGAAGAATAATGGAGACTACTAATTGATTCCTGAGCATGAACTTTAGATTCTTTGCAAACAAAATAGACAAACTACGAAAGCATTTGTGTTTCTTAGATACTGAATGGTCCTTGATTTTATCTTTTTTGTTTTATATTAATTTTGTCATTGATTATTATGAGACCGAGAAGCTTATGCATGTCTTTACAAATGGGTATCAGCACTAGAGCAATAATTTCATATGAAAAAAGCAAGCAAGGAGAGTCCGAAAGTTGCCCATGTGATGCACTTGAGTTCATACGGAAATGGGATACTGACGGCATAGCAGAAGGCTGAAACTGCAAGCAAGAGTTCGATGGCGAACTTGGGACGGATAAATTTCAAGACAAAGAGAGCTGCGGATGTGAAGAGTATTAGCAGAGAAAGCAAGAAAAATTCTCGTACTCGTGACTGCGATTTTACACCAACTGAAGAGCTATGTCGACCGCTGATTCCATGAAAAACCCGATCACGATTATTCGCTCACGTACAATAGAAGATTTAGTTGATGATAATGACACCGGCAGTTCTGGTGACTGCGGGAACAAAGTTCATTTCAGTCCCCGGGATTATTTGGAAAGGGATCGAGAGAATTTCGTGTCGATGATCAAACGGAAGAAGGCCTTGATACGATTCGAAATTCTAATTTTTGGGTGATTTTATTATGATCGAATGGAGTAGGGTTCCACCGCTTGCTCTACATATCAGGTATATTCCTATAGAATAACGCCTTTTTAGAGGGCGCTCCAAGTTTTTTTTTTCCCCCTCACAAACTTTGACCAATTTTCCACTTTGTTCTTCAAAGAGTCTAGTTGTTAGATTCCATAAATGAATTGGACAAAAATTTAACCTCTTATGAACACTCTTTCCCACCCGAAAAAAAAAAAAAAAAAAAAAGGGGAAAAATGCCATAAATTTCCCATGAACTTTGTCACTATAGTCAATATGTTCATTGAACTATGAAATGTACCTGTTGTGTCCCCTGAACTTTAACATATGTGTCAAGTTGCCCTCTCAATTAGTTACCATTAGTTTTTTCATTATCTTTAATATCAAAAAGCCCCGTGAATCTTTAATATTTGTGTTCAACTACCCACAGATCTTTAATATTAGTATCAAATTACCCCATTTATATTATTTTAATAATCTAATTTTGTGTAATTAATAATTATAAACTTTTTAAAAGAAGTAAAAATATATATATTTTTGTTGTAATAAAGTGATATGCATATTTTTTAACACAATTTTTTTTTATTTTACTTGTTTTAATTCAAGTTTATTGGGTTATGGATTTACTTATGAGTAACCATAGTTTTTAGGACTCGTATACATGATTTGGATTTCAAATACGCTGTTTACTAGACTTACATAATTTGAAATCATAGTCATAATGAATTTCATTTATATGTTTGCTTAAACCCACAATAAGAATAAGTGTTGTAACTTTACTTTGATACTCATTCTTAATTATATTTTTAATTTAAAAAATGACCAATTTGCATGTTTTGGTATAGTATTATCAACTATAATTAAACTAAAAATTGTAATACTAAGACAATAGAATAATGAATATAAGTTGTGTAATTATTTTTGTTTAAGAAAATCAAAATGAATATTAATTTGAATTAAAATAAGCAAAATAAAAAAAAGAGTGGGTCAAAAAAGAATTCATTTCTTTTAGTAAAAAAATATTTTTTTTACCTATTCTAAAAAATTTAGGTAATGATATAATGTTAGATAAATAAAATAAGATAGATGAGATAGTTTGACACAAATATTAAAGATCATGGGGTAGTTTGACACCAATAATAAAGATCATGGGGCATTTTGATACAATACAAAGATTATAGGGCATTTTGACACAAAAACAAAGTTCAGGGGACATTTTGATATTAAAGATAATGAAAAAACTAACGGTAACTAACTGAGGAGGCAACTTGTACACATGTTAAAATTTAAGGTGCACAATAGTTACATTTCATAGTTCAAGGAGTATATTGACATTAGTGACAAAGTTTAGGGGGAATTTATGACATTTAAGAAAAAAACCCATATGAAAACAAAGAGAAAGGAGGAACGACAAACAAGACACCTTCAAGTGGAATCTAGTTGAATAATGCCAATTAAAGAAAATAGCATTGAGAACCAATCGATTAAAAAAAAAAAAAAAGTTAGGTAAAGATTACAACGACAAGTTAAATCCTTGCGTCTTTCCTCTACATGAAAATTTTGTCTTATTAAGGGGAAAAAAAAAAGCAAGGAAAGGAAAAAAAAAAAAAAAAAAAAGAACATGTATAAATGCCTAAAGTATATCATCGAATATGAATTCAATCCAAGTATTTGAAATCTCAATTTTTTTGTAACAATTTGATACTACTTTACCTAATTGGATTAACTAGTACTAAATATTGTTTCTAAGAGTAAGACTACTGGATTTTTTTTTCAGTAGTTAAAAAAAAAAAAAAAAAAAGACTATTGGATTCATTTTGTATACTGTACATGCAAATATACATAAGAGTGAAGTTAGGTACTTCAAACACTATCAAATGGGAGGAGAGGAAATTGATAATTGTGTGAGTACAAATTATCGCTCTCATTATATAGTAGACAAAAAATAAAAATGATCTAATTACGACTATAGTACCGCATGCAGTTGTTGGTTGTTGTATTTGAACGTTCCTTTCTCAGCTATCTAGGCCTCAATAGGCGGATTTGCATATTTGCGTAGAGCCCTCATTGAAATTTTTTTTGTTCTTTTAATTGTAACCCAAAAGTTTTATAATTTTTCTATTTTAATCTAACTAAAAATAACAAATTCTCACATAATTCATACTCTTTTTTTTTTTTTTTTTTAAAGTAAAATTTCATTCAACTAAAAAGTCTTGCATACAACAAACATGAAGCGGATGATCCTGTGAGATACAATATAAAACACTCAATAAACACCGATTCCATCAGTAAATTTTGATTAAGCATAGGAAAAATGATGTAAGACGAGATCCAATATCAAGAAAGTTCCTCGACATGTCAACTTAAGCATGCATAAGGTTTTTTATAAAACCACTACAATCGATGGAAGCTTTCGATCCATCGAGATCATATAACATGTAGCACTAATATTGCCACAAGCATTTCTGCTAAGACTCTCATAGCTAGCGGAACTTCTATCTCGTAAGGACCTAAATCTAACAAACAGAAAACAAATTTAAATGGTGGGAAAACCACCACCATTATTATAATAAAATACTAAAATTTTATGGTGAAAATATCAACGTCTTTATTACACTAAAACATAAAAAACTAAAGCGTAAAGCACGATTGCCGCAAGACTTCAATGAAAGTGCAGTGGACAAGAAGACCATCAGAGTTGGAGGAAAGCTTTCAGGGGCAAGCGGGGAAGTCGATGAGATGCCTTCAAACAATAGAACGTCAACACACACATAGTACCACTATTAGAGTCTGACGCTGGAACCACCACTATTTGGGATAAGACCCCAAAAGAGTAAAACCATCAGACGGGAAAAGCGTCACAAAAGACCTCCAAGCCGTATGAAAACCATCCTCTAAACGACATCAAATCCGCTTCAATGAATCCACCACACCAAACATAGTCACCTCCATCGAAAAACCCACAACAATATGAGTCCCATGACCAATTTTCATGGCTGGAGGTCCAAAGACGCGCCCGGAGGTGGTTCTAGAACTCTGGCCGACACATTCTCTCCTTTTCTCTCTTTCTCGTTTCCTAGGGCCGGCTGAAAACCCTTCTTAACTTTCGGCTTCCACACTTAATCCTTACTTTGTTCCCGCTAGAAATTTCAAAAAAAAAATTCTTATATAGTCCCTACTAAAATTAATTTAAAAAAACTTCATGGTTTTTCTACTTGTCCCCTTTACAATTAAAACTCCCCTATAAACCCACCAAAATTAAAAATTTTCACATAGTCACTGTTAAAATTTATTTAAAAAAAATAAAAAAAATCGGTATGCCCTACTTAAACATATTTTTGGTGATATCAAACAAAAAGGTTGCAGATGAAAATAGCACGCAATGATAAGACGAAGGTTGCCCAAGTGGTGCACTTGAGAGCAAGTGGAAAAGGAATGGTGATGGCATAGCAGAAGTCTGTGGCGGCGAAGAAGATCCTGAGGCGCTCCAGCCCTAGGGCTGTCAACGGAAATTTTGCGCTAATAAACCTTCCGACGAGCAACGATACGCAAGCGTAAAACATGAGCAGAGAGAGCATGTGCAACGTCGAAAGAAGATGAGGCTTGATTTCCACGGTTTGCAGAGCAATATCAATGGCTGAAGCCAGGCAAATGCCTAGTATAATCATCGTCAAGTCTTGACTAACATGTTGCACATGGTTAATGTTCAGGCAGATTTCGATGAATTTTGAGACGGTTGAGAGTAAAAACGTACGGATTATTGTGAAGTCCATGGCGACCGTGGGGTTATAGTTATGCCAGTTTCGAGATGAAGGGCAAATTTGTTGGCTAATTTTCACTTATCGTCAAGTCCTCTTGTCTCCCTCTTTGAGATTTATCTATAAAGTTTTAAGTTCTTTTATAGCTAGTGGGAGTTTCTGTACATGGGAATTAAATAAATATTAAGACAAGGACACTTTGGACGTGGAAAGTTTTAAGATATCAAGAATTTCACAATTATCAAAGTCACCATCTCCTTGAATAAAAGCCATAACTGAAGGTTTAAAAAAAAAAAAAAAAAGGACAGCATATCAATTTCGTAATTTTTGGCTGGGTTTCGTATAGTCTGCTCAATAAGAAATCAAATCATAAAACTTAACTTATATATACACATATGTGTGTGTGTATTTATACGTATAAATTAAGCAAGTTAAAAGACAGAATATAATTAATGGGGCACAGAAGCATAATTTTCAGTGGGGGCGCGGGTGGCGGGTGCGCCACCCCATGGTAGGTCCTGTATATATGTGTGTGTGTATAAACAAATAAGGGGCGGGCGCATGTTGGATGGACCATGGCAGTACTAATCTTTTAAAGTTGGTAATTTTCATCCAGCGTGATTTGTCCTATTAATGGTTTTCAAAGACTCATTTCTTATCACGTACGACATATAAAATATTACATGATAAGATGTGAGTCTTTAAAAACCGATAATAGGACAAATCACGCTGGATAAAAATTACTAGCTTTTACGTAGCATTTTACTAGTTAAATGATTTATTTACTAAAAGTAAATATTTATTCATTAGGAGTAAACAGATTATTATCGTAAATATACTATTTACTTTAATTGTTTAACAATGTTTTGTGAGAATGTTTTTACTATAATTTCTGTAATCCAAAATAACCATTTTTTTTTCTTTATGATTATTCCTAGGTGTGACCCTTCAATTTTATTATCACTCCCAATTTATCCCCCCGAAAGATTAAAAAAAAAAAAAAAAAAAAGAAGATATATCAAATTTTGTCTCCTGTATTTTGAATTAGTTTCATTATTTAACTCATTTTGTTCAGAAACAGATAAAAAGAACTACTTTTCCATATGTTTATAACAAAAGTTATGGCAAAGAAGAAGTTAAGTACGATTAAACTAAAATTCATGAGACAAAATCGGCATTTCTAAAAGTTAATTAGGGGCAAAAGTAAATGAATGATCTCAAAAGATATAGGTGAAATTGATTCTTTTCTTTATCAATAATTTTAAATGAAGGAGGGGATTGAGTTTGGGGTTGGTGCTGATTTAATTGAGATATAATAATAAGTTATCTTAATATTAATTACTTTCTCTTTATTTAAATACATCTGTTGTATTTATGTATATTAAATGTTACTAGTTTGATCATGCACTTCATACGTGTGAAATTCTCCATCAATCAATATAATGTATAAATTATATAACAGTAATTTAAAACAAAACATAAAAACAATGTTTTTATAGAAGTTGTATAGAAAAAATTAAATAGGCATACATTTGAGGAAAAGAAAAACTTTTATTACTTAATTAGTTAATTAGAAGATACTAAGAGGGCCGTAAGGTATAAATATAAATGGTTATGAAGACATTATAAATAGGGAAAGCATCTAAATGACACAAATTTATATACCACTATACTAACATGACATAAAAAATTAACACTACACCAATATAGCACAAAATTAAACTAAAATTAACTAAAATTTGTGTCATATGGTTAACAATAAGAAATTTATGTCATATTGATCAACATATGAAAGAAAGGTGGTCATTTAGATAAAATTCTCTTATAAATAATTTATATAGAATTAAAAGTAAAAAAAAAAATGAAAGAAAAGAAAAGAAAAGAAAAAAGTCAAAAAATGCAAAATAAAAAAAAGGAGGAGAAAATTACCCAAATAACCACTTTTTTTATTTTTTATTTTTTATCTATTGACCAACATGACACAAATTCTCTTATTTTGACCAACATAACACAAACGATAATCTACTTTAGTTTAATTTTGTGTCATATTGATCTAGTGTTACTTTTTTGTATCATGTGGTGTAATGGCCTTCAAATTTGTGTTAGTCAGGTATTTTTCCCGAATAAAAAATAAAAAGGAAGTAACGTTTTGATTAATTAAGAGAAAAAGTATTGGGGCGAGAGGGGGGGGGGGGGTGTGTGGGGGTGGGGAGGGGATCCTACCCTTAAAAATGGCAATTTAAGCAGAAAAAAGAATGATCTCATTAACGATGCCTATCTGAAAAATTTTACAAATGAAGATAAAAGTAATAATATGGCAAAGGTAAATTATAGAAGAAACAAATAAGGAAAAAAAAAAAAAAAGAATCACTTAAAGAATCCCATCATATAGGGAAAATAAGAAAAATTAAAAAGCAAAAAGAGAAAAAAGAAAAGAAAATTAAGGGATAAAAGAAATAGTAAATTGCTCATTATTTTATAAACTTTTGATCATGTGTAACTTTGATCCCTGAACATTTTTTTCGTAACTGGAATATGTCTCTAAACTTTTAAAATATTGCTATAATAGTCATTTTCATCAATTTTTAGATAAAATCTATTAGTAATTTGGTCACAATGTGGTGTTAATTACAAATTACGTCTAAAAATTAATAGAAAGAACTACTGTAACGTTTATAATAGTTTATTATCATTCCAGCTATAAAAAAAAAAAAGAACATTGAATGCCTCTAAATTATTAAAACGTTGTTACAATAGTCATTTTTGTTAATTTTTAAACGGAATCTATTAGTAATTTGATTAAAAAGTGGCGTTAACTAGTGGATTCACTCCAAAAATTGACGTAAAGGACTATTGTAGTAATATTTTAATAGTTTAATGGCATTTTAGCTACCAAGAAAAGTTTAAGAGCAAAAATTGCATAAATTTAAAAATTTAGAGACTAACCTAATAATTTATCCTAAAAGAAAAAGGAATCATTTAAAGCATTCCATCAAGTAGGGAAAATAAGAAAAATTAAAAAGAAAAAAGAAAAGAGCATTCGAATGACATGTGACTTATGCCGGAGAGCTTAAGTCTTAACTTCTTTTGCCTCTTTAATATATGTTAGGATTAGAATAAGTTATCTATTATTTGTTCTTATATTTTCTAACCTATGCATTTGGAACACTTTTCTGTCACGACCACATATGATGATGAACTTTTTGTCACAACCACGTCATTATATTATAACCCTTTTTCTAACATGCTTGACAAAGTTCATGCATCAAATTATAGGTTAAGAATGATTACTTTGACCGAGTTGGAGAGACTACCTTTCCGTAAACCAAATCCATGCCATAACGCCAGCAATGTGTCACGGCCTTCGCTGTTTTACTTTGTCAACACTAGTCCATTATTCAATACAGTATTTCCTCTCTCCTACTCATAAATATATGGTGCAGAATGTCTCTCCCACTTTTAATTTCATATCATAAGCCATTGAAATATCGAAACGAAACCTCTATTTGTCTAGTGGTCTATTTGTCTATATTTGTCTAGTGGCCATAATCAGTCACTACTTTTATTTGTTTATTTATTTATTTATGTTTGCATGATTGAGTTCTAATTAATTAGAGGATCAAGTAGATGTAGTACTTAATTAGGTGATGCAGGGCATGTTTGGATTTTTTTTTATAATTTAAATAATTACAAATATATCTCCATGGTTTATTGAAATGATGCATTCCACTTTTCTTCTCGGAAATCTGAAGCACTGTCCTAAATTTTGTAATTACTCACGTTAAAATCTCCCCTTAATATGACATACAATCGCTAAAAATTTCACTATCAAATGACAATATTAGTCGTCAGTAAAAAGGTTTCACTTTTTTTTTTTTTTCCCACAAATAAAGAGCCATTTATTTCAAACCTCCAGAAAATTAGTTATTATTTGCACACCCTACTTGATTTTTGAAACACCCCTCTATATTAAAATTGATTATTTCAAAAAGGTCCTCATTTGAAATGACAAAAAGGGGAAAAAAAAACGTTTAGTGATATTTCTTCTTCCTCTTAACATACATTAATGTCTCTCATTTTCAGACGTAAATCAAAAAGTTAAAACATTTTCACTTTCTATTTCAAAAAAAAAAAAAAAGATTATATTGAAAAATCTTTTTTTTTTTCCCTGAATTAAATTACATTTGTTTCGTATTGCATCATCTACATATACACAGCATATAAATCTTACACAGTTAAGGTTATATATATATATATATATATATATATATATTTTTTTTTTTTCAATCTTTTTCCACAATTTTTTTTTTTCGCTTCCTAAACTAAAACATAATGATGGATGTGAAAAGTTAATTGAAATGGTAACTAAATTATAATCTCGTATAAGAATTGGGGATAATTTCATAATAAATAGAGCGTGTTGAAAAGTAATCAATTTAAATCCATAAATTAAGTGGTGTGCGTGTTAGAAAAGAGGTGTGAAGAAAACATATCCAATCAACACAACATACGAGGAGGTTGCAATAGTGCAAAAAACATAGGAGATAATGGACAAAAAAACATGGGATTTTGATAAAATGTAAGGGAAGCTTCCACAAGTAATCATGTCAAAGAAGAGTTTGGGACCTCCGCTTGAGTTGAAAATGAGTTGTGTAAAAACTTGAAATATTTGCAGAAAAAAATATCAAGAAGGAACTTGTTTTGTTTGTCTCAAAATTCTATATAATTTAACTTTAAAAAAAAAAAGAAACTCATTTGAACTTGTATATAAAGTTAATAACTTTTAAGATTTGAATTTTTAAGTTATAGTTAAAACTGTAAATAGTAAAATTGAGTTGATTTTTTAGAATATGACAAAAAATGAGTTGAGTTAAATAAATGGCGGCTTGACTTTCTACATGTTGGACTAAAAACATAGATATATAAGTTAAATGCCCACTGAGGGGAGATTTTGGAGATGTTTTGAGTTGAGATGAGTTGCGTTTTGAAAATATGCTTTTGGTTTCTTAAAAAAAAAATATATATTTGAAGCAAAAAAGTGTAACAATTTTAACTATGTTCAAAAAAAAGAAATGAATATGAATATTATTTAATTACTTTTGAAATTCAAAAGTAATTAAAAAAAATCATCTCATTTGCACGTGAAATAATAAAGTTATTAACTTTTAAAGTTTTACTTTGTTGTAGATATTTAGAGATATAAATCGTGAAAAGTAATTTTGAATTGAAGAAAAAAAATAGAAAATAAAGTTTTGAAAATAGGATTGAATCCCCCCCCCCCCCGCCCCCTCAAAAAAAAATCTGTGAATCAGCAATATATTCAGTCCTAGTATAAAAGAAATTCAACGAGTTTATTTTTATGATTGACATATTAATTATTACATACTGTGACTTTACTCGTACAAATCGGATCGAGCTAGGAATGTGAGGCTCAACTAATTTTGGAACCAATTAATGATTTATGATTCTTTGACCTTAGTTATCATGTATTAACCAAGAAAATGGAATGTGGGGCCAAACGGAATGAACCGCCGAGAAAATGGTTCACAATATTTAAGGCCGACAATGAAAGGTGGAAGTAAATAATTCTATATAATCACGCGGGGGTTTAAAGCCAGACATAGAGGCTCGACGAGGAAAATTAAATAATTAAATAAACAAATAAATAAAAAGATTGACAACGAGAGAGAAAGCAAGCACTTTTGAGTAATGCAAGAGAAAAGGACATCAACAAATTCTGCACGTCATTTTTTTTTTTTTAAAATTTCCAGATGACGAAGAAATACAGACCATGAAGCCAAGAATTTAAAAACAAATTATAATAAATGGTAATAATTTTTTTTTTTGGGTGGAAGTCAAAACAACCTAAGTTTTCTTATTTAAAAAAAAAACATAGAACTGAAAAACACTAATGATGGACGGAAAACAACTGAGTACACATCAGCAATGCTTAAATCAGAATAAAACAAGAAATGCATGCCGTTATACACAGAAAAAAGAATTAAACCATAATGTTGTTGCACGAGAAGATGTTACGATTTTAATCAGGAGTATTTTTTGGCATTAATTATAAACAAAATTAGTTTGATCAAATTTGAATTATATGATATTGCTGTTTTTCGGATTTTTCAGAATTTTTAATCTAATTTTTAGTGGATGTTCATTAATGGAATGAATTCTTCTCTGTCTCTAAAATCAGTCCCTATGATCTATTTTGATATGGTCTCTGAACTTTTAGATAGAAATGTTGTTAAATTAGATAGTAATTATGATTCTACCTCATTAGATCGGTTCATGAATATTTTTCATCTTTAAAATTAATCCTTGATTTTTTTTTTCCAACTTGGGGATGAGGTGATTCGAATTCTTCACCTTATAATGAAATTAGACATGAAATTATCTCTACAATATGCTTGCAGCCATATTTTTTTTCCTTTCTAAATCAGCCATTAAATTTTTCTTTCTAGATATTTCATTTTAGCAACTTACCATTTTTGTTAATTTTTGTCTTGAAAAATGAAATGGACAAAAATTTAACTCCTTGAATTTTGATTTCTAGTTCCAAGACAAAATTATAATGTTTAATAAATATCGTTACCAAAAAAGCAATTCTTGAAATCTATCCAAAATATATTGAGTGAAAAGAAAAAAAAAAAAAAACCAAATTGTTGTTACTTATACAAATCTTGCTCCGACTTTACCAATTCTCTACTATTTGGAGCGAGTGAAGTCTTGGTTGATAACTAAGCTGGCTACTAATTAATAGGGAATTCGCCTTCAAATGGTTTGGTGATCCTATAAGAAAGTATATAGCATTGCTAAAAGTCATCGATAAAAACACTTCGTTCGTCGCTAGAAGTGTTTAGAGACGAGACAAATGATCTACCGTTGCTAATAAATCCATCCCCAAAAACATGTTTTATCTCTACTACATCAAAACCTAGTCTTTGTTGGAGCCACATGCCGAATTCTACCATATCTTGCTAAGCTTGAGGGCATCAACAATCAAGATCCGTATGTGGTGTTCTATGACATCTATTATGGGCAAAAGCTGCTCTTTGATGAGCCATTCTCCGTTGTCAAGCCGATGATTATAAATCAAGCACTTCTTGGGAGGTAACCTAAGTGTTCTAAAGTTTAATCTTTTCTTTTAGTTTATTTATGTTAGTTCTATGAAATTATGTTTTCATTAATGTGTTTTGTTTATATTAATTACTAATCTTTTCTATATGGATTTGTTTCAATCAGGGTTTCAAGCAAGTTTGGGGGTTAGTTGCTTGAGTTTTCATCTTATCTTTCTCCAACAGAATTGTCCAAGTGCCCAATTTTTTGCAAAAGACAGGCTGTGAGCGCTGCAGCCGTGAGAAGGAGGGCTGCAGTCTCACGGCTGCTGCGCCTGGAAAAAATTTTTTTTGAGTGCTACAGCCCCCAGACATCTTGAGAGGCAGTGATGACGTTAAAGGAGAAAAGGAGTAGTGCCCTTAAAGATCAGGTAAGTGTTTCAATTTCCTTGTGTGCTGATGACATTGGGGACAATGTTCATCTTAAGTTTGGGAGTCGGAAACACTTGCATGTTTTATTTTATCTATCTTTGTTTTCTTGTTTTTGTTTGATTGTTTTTATTAATGTTTTTGTCGTTTAAAAAAAAAAAGCCATATTATTGAGCAATGATGAAATTTGACCACAAAAGCCGATGATATGAGCATGATTGACCTTTTCATAGCTTTTGGGAAGTGATAAATGTTTTCTTGTCTGTGTGCTTAGTTTCATTGTTACTTTACTTTGTTTTTAGATTCTTTGAACACGAGCAGCTTTGATCACTTTGTCACTATGCACACTTAGAGAATGTTTATGTGGATTTTAGTACTTTTTAGATCTTATTGAACTCTAGAACCTATTTGATTGTTACTCAAAGCGAAATCCTAGATAATGCAATGCTAAGCACGCTTCATGCATTTGAATAATATATTATGTATAAGAGAAAACTTAAAGAGAGAGAAAGAGAGAGAGAGAAGAAAAGGTAAAAAAAAAAAAAAAGAAAAAAGAAACAAAAAATCAAAACTTAATACGAAACTTAAACAATAAACCAAAATGTCTAACAAAATTTCAAAAAAATTTAGACAAAAACCATCTTCAACCATTATTAAAACATATATATGTTATTGAAGAGATATACAGAAGACTATGTATATGTGTGTGTATATATAGGTAATGAGAAATGAAAAAAAAAAAAAAAAAAGGGATAAAATCATTAAAGAAAATAAATAAGAGAAGAAAAATGAAAAAGATAAAAGAAAGAAAAATGATGAAAGCAAAAAGGAAAAGTTAAAAAAAAAAATTGA
The DNA here is from genome assembly GCA_025413485.1 of Ficus microcarpa. Classification (NCBI taxonomy): domain Eukaryota; kingdom Viridiplantae; phylum Streptophyta; class Magnoliopsida; order Rosales; family Moraceae; genus Ficus; species Ficus microcarpa. The sequence continues at coordinate 10,117,576 of CM046380.1, read as the reverse complement.
GTTAACACATGGCAAGAGGAAGCAAAGCGTTATTGGCTATTTTATATATGTTAAGATAAGATTAAGATTAAGATATAAAAAAATAAAATATAAAAAATAAAATAAAGATAATAGGAAAGGGAGGGAAAAAAAAAAAAAAAAAGAGGGAAAGCCCAAAAAAATCATGTGTTTACACTTGTTGTAATTAAAAGAGAGCAACATTGCCTCTTTTATATATGTATGTAAGGATAATGATTATTTTCCTTTAAACTATTTTTTAGATAGTGTAGATTTTCTATGTTTCTTTAAAATTTTAATCTTTTAATTTACTCTTTTAACAATAGAATATTTCTTCTTACAATTTTTTTGAAATGACCATAATTTATAAGGACTCTTTTTTGAACTAAGTCTCTATTAAATAATATTTTACTAAAATATATCTTTTAAAGAAAACTTTTCTTTTAAAAAATGGTAATAGCTTTGATCCTTTTTTGTTATTCAACTATTTGCGTGCTTGCTTTTGCATATATATATTTTTTTCAAATTTTATAATTTAGTAATTATTTCGTCCAAAACACATATTTTGATTCGAAATAAGAAGCTTATATATATAATGGTGAGTAAATAAGAACCCACATCTTTTTTCTTATTTAGTTTTTCTTTATTTTCATAGATATAGATCAACTTGTAGATATACCATACTCAAGTTATAAAAAAAAAAAAAAAAAAAAAAAAAGCACAGTACTCTATACTACTATAGAAAGAAAAATATGTTTGCTTCCTTATTTATCTTTATTAAATGTCAACTTTCTAATCAGTTTAGACTTTTGTTATGAAAATTTTAATATGTTATTTTTAATTTCAAAAACATATATAGATTGGCTGTATTCATTCATAAATGCATTTATATATTTGGATGTTTAATTGCGGTACATTTAACTGAAATCAAACGTCGAAAATTAATTACATCTTTATTTATATATTTTTCTGGAAACAATTAAAACTTGGGGGAGTCTATGTACTCTTCCCACCGCAGTATTTAATGTATTTTATTATTACACAACTGGCTATGAATAAAATTATTTTTTAGGAAAAGTATGAATAGAATTACTTTTAAGGATAAAAGTGTTCTAAAAAATAACATACACGCCCCCACTCTATTAACTAAAAAAATAAAAATACACCCTTCTTAAATAAATACTTAATAATCTTTTAAAGCAAATTTGTAAAGAAATATATGTAGTTTGTCTTCTGATGAAAACGAATTTTATAAAAGTTATTTTCATTGAAATATCATGATTATCAGTTTGTTTGCAGAAATTTTCCTTTTCTTTTCCTTGTTTTCTAAATAAAGATGGTGATGAAAAATACAAAGGAAATTTGACATATATTATGTTTGCAGAACAAGATTTTTTTTAGTAGCAACATATTGAAACGAATGATTTAAATCAACCCAGAACAAAGAAAATCAAGCATGTAAAATCAAAGTTTGATTTGAAATGACAATTTAATAAACAAAATTATGAAAAAGCATGACTTTAAGGGGGGGGGGGGGGGGGAGGTTAAAACGCATAAAAAAGTGAAATTTTATGCTGATATAGAGCAGAAAACTATGTTTATACACATATGACCATTAATTCCGAAAACAAAGTGAAAAAAATTTAGAATAATCTTATGACGTTGGATAATTAAAAAAAAACCTAAAAACGTGGAAAAACAATAAAATTGAAAAAAAAAAAAAAAAAAAGGAAGCAAGGGGTTATTTGGTGAAAAAAGAATTGAAAATACAAATTAGTTATAAGTACTTTTTTGGAAAAATAGAAGGGTGTAGAAAGTATTAATTAAAATTTGAACTTTAATTGGTGGGTGGTTTAAGAAATTGGATGGAAAAAGTAGAATAAGGGGTCCTTTCCTTAAAATTATTCTTTCTACTAAGACGTTGTTAATTATATTTATTTATTTCAAGTGTTTCTTTAACAAAAGCATGAAAAAAAAAAAAAAAAAAAAAAGAAGTGTTATTAAAGGGGACGTCCACATTCTAGCATATAAAGATAATTCAAATCATGATCTACGTGTGGAAATACTTGGCCTCCGCAACATGCATATTCATGGCAGCAATACGCAATGCACAATACATTTTATCTATTTATTTATTTTAATAATTTTCGCAAAAATGTTTCCGATGATTAAAGAAACTAGAAAATTCAAACTGCTTGCTTCAACTGATCTTGTAATCAACACATGTTTTACCATCATGGGCTTATATATAGATACACTTTAGCCACAGAAGTAATTGCAAAATATAACGAAAACAAATGAAATGGCATAAACCACCCAAGAAACTACTCTAAGGCACAGAGGAAATGGAATAGTTATGGCAATGAAAAACCCCGTCACCACAAAGAACACGCCAGCTCTCTCAAGCACCATAGCCGTCCTCGGAAACTTGGACCCCACGAATTTGCTTACAACGAAGGACGTAAATGCAAATAAAATAGCGAGTGAGACCGAGAAGAAGATAGGAGGGAGATGCGTGTGGACTTGGAAGGACAGGATAGCAATATCGACAGCCGATGAAAAGCAAAACGCCACCATCACCTTGACCCAGTCCATGTTCCGGTGTCCAATAAGATCTCCCAAATTAGCCACTCGTGATTGGTCCACGTGCACCGCCGTCTCCGGGTCTGTTGCAGTGGATGATGACATGTCGAGTGAGATGAGATACAGGATTGACCGTGATTCGGTTAGGTTCAGATAATTTTATCCTTTTTTTGTTGAAATTGGGGTGAAATATGGGTAAATCTGATATGATGAATATAATATAACCACCTCCTCTTATAAGAGGATTTCAATCTTAGTAACCTAGAGATACGAGAAATATGAAAAATTCAGAAATTATTGAAGCTCATATTTGGGAATTGAAGGAAAAATTCCTCTAGACGAATTGCATAATCTTTTGTTCCCCATTTTTGTTGGAGCTTTATGTTTTCTATCAATTTTTAGAGATCTTGAGGGCTTATATAGGAGTAGATGAATTATATGTGTAACAAAGGTGGGCACGTAAGGTGGAGGTATTGGTTGTATATAATTTTTTTTTTTTTCCAACTTTTGAGGGCCCTTTTGCAACTTTTGGTCGGCTATATTACAGTTGCGTTATCTTGTTATTCGTGAGTCAATATTCCATGCAATTACATCCCAAATTAAATACTTTGAAGCCCAGGTACGGTTTATCTCCAACTGGTCGGCGGAAATGCAACTGTATGAGTAATTTCGTTTGGAGGTGTCTTTCACATTGGCAACGGGTCTCTATCCACAAGTACAACAAAACGTCAACCCCCACCTAAAGTTGGCTTCGTGTTACACTTTTTGAAATTTGAAACATATTGGACAGTCCAATAGTTGAACAATGAGGCCCGTTTGGGGAGGTATTGTAAACGGAGTTTTGAAAATGTTTTAAATTGGAGATGAGTTGAGTTTAAAAATGTACATTTGGTTTAAAAAAAATTGTTTAAAGTGCAATAAATATAAAATCTTAATATATGTTTGGAAAAAAATATTTTAATATGAATCTTATTTTGTTGCTCTCGAAATTTTATGTAATTAAAAAAAAATCATATTTAAACTTGAAATAACAAAGTCATGGACTTTTAAAGTTTAGATTTACCATAGACATTAGAAATAAAGTTTGAAATATTAAAAAAAAAAGTTTTGGAAAAACCCCCCAAACACCCCATGGTAATTTTGTTAGGGAACTAGTAGAAATGAAGTCTTTAAGTAAGATTTTTTATCACCATACCACCACTAATGATTGCAATATAAATATGTACATACGGCCAAAAAAAATTATAAAATAGATCAGATGTATCATGTCATCATGCTTACGTGATATATATATTGAATAATTTAACATTTGAATTCTTTGTTCATATCATCTTTTTTTTTAATTATTATTATGATTTTTCAAAATTATTTATTATATTTAAATTAAGTTAGGGAATATTGATTTCTTCAATCATGCCAAGTTCCAAACGGTTTTGATGAGCTTGTTACTTTCAGCTGTCGGCAGCGAGTTCGTCCCACTGGAATTTTCAGTTGGTGGCCTTACGGACATGATGATTGTTGATGAGATTGCACTCGACGAAACTTCCCGCCCAAGAAACAAAATGCAACCTGGCTCAACCAGAATAGTGTACTATTGCCTCCTTGATTAGAAGCTGATGATGGACTTAAGGGCCGTTTGGGGGGACAATTGAAGATGGATTTTTGGAGATCTTTTGATTGTAGTTGAGATGAGTTTTGAAAATATGTATTTCGTTAAAAAAAAATTTATTTAGAATGAAAAAGTGTAAAATCTTGAAAGGTGTTCAGGAAAAAAAAAAAAAAAAAAGAGTTGATGAGCCGAGCTCAGTTGAAAGCTCCTCACCAGGATCAGGACCTGATCGAGCGTCCTGTGGAACGTCGTCCCTTCTTTCGCTCCTCTTGCACAATGATCATTCACAGGGCTGGTCTCCACTAGCTTTTCGTTTTCTTTTGGTAATCAGTTTGGTGACCTAGTAGATGTGTACATATTCATTCCACTCTTGGTGATTTTTAATTTTTTTTTTTTTAGAGAAATGACAACATGATTTATAAGAACTGCCTCAAACTAAAGGCTTCTTAAGAATGATTAACGAAATCTTTATTAGTTAGTATATTAAAGCACAGGTGACAATTTACAGCTTTTATTTTATTTTATTTTTTTGAGAAGTTTTTATTTTCTTCTTTTTTAGTGGACTTTTCGTTTCTTCTAAAATTAACAATATGTGCTTTTGCTATTTAAATACAACACATTAAAGTAAAAAAAATATAACATAATATTTATTCGACGTGACACTAAAAAATCTGATTATTCTATATTATTGTTACATCGTTCCGACTTAGTGATCAAGTCTAACAGTAAGTATGTGTTGAATATATATATTATGCATGCTTTTGCTATTGGAATGCAACTCAAAGTTATATATATATAAAACATGATATTTATTCAACATAATATAAAAAAATAATTATTTAGATTATTGTTACGTCCTTCCATATTAGTAATTAGTCTTAACACTAAAAATTTAAGCGTCCTGAATAATTGTTTCTTTTGTGAGTACCAAATAAGTTAGTTAAGTTGAATAGAACTATAGACAAGCGCCTCGGGAAATCTAATAAGATTGAAAAAATCTAGAGAACATGCACATAGATTTTAAAAATTAAAAAAAAAATGTAGACAAGCTCTTTATAAAAATAATAAAATATATAGAGCTTGCGATGATAGTAATGAATTCTTATAATACTTAGTTATAATATCTATCTAATCTAGCAAAAAAAAAATTTTCTTCACATTATTGTTTCAGCATTGAGGATGAAATCAAGTTATTGTTGATTGCCTTTCCTCTTTTTTTTTTTTTTTTTTTAATTTTATTTTTAATTTCTTATATTTTTATTTTCGTACGAACCAAGGGTGTTGGGCGAACAATTAAATTGAACTTTATGCAATTCAGATTAGTTGGTTCATATTAAGAAATTTTTTTGTTTCTCTGTGTACTTTCATTAGCTTGCACAAGAGATTATTACATAATAAAAAAAAAATTGAGAGAATGCGGAGGTAGGAAAAATAAAAACTTATGAAGGAGGTTAGATGACGTACGAGTCTTAAATATTCTTGTAAACGAGTCCCAAAAAATTTCAACTAAAAAATATGATCATTTTTTCCTTTGCTTTTTTATTTATTTAGCAAAAAATCTAATAAAAATTATTTAGAATATTAAATCACATTTACATTCCAATTGAAGCACGTGATCGTGACTTGTTTATGCAAAATATATAAATATCTTCCTATGATATTTATTATTTAGGACCATTCTCCTTCTCTATATGCAATGACGATTGTTTTTGGCTCCCCTTTTTTTTTTTTTTTTTTTTTTTTTGAGAAAACTATCTTTCTAGTCCTTTTATTTTCGCTCAAAAAAAAAAAAAAAAAAGGAGGGGGGGGGGGGGGGGTTGGGGGGAGACTAAAAATGTCACCATGCTCACTATATAAAGGTACTTCACGTTAATAACTCTTTTTCCATTTGATTCATTTCCTTCATAAAACCTCTTCTCCTCAGCTCCAAAACCAAAACTGGTCAGCACTTCTTTTCTTCCTCTCATTTCTGAAGAAAATGGACCCAAATCGTCTCCCATTGCTGCTGCCGCTGTCGCCGCCGCTGCCACCAACACTACCAGCATTATCACCATCATCAGTTTAAGTAAGCCAATCCACAGAATTTTACAAAGCATCCTTTTGGATGATCAAGATTGTATCTTCTGGAACATTTTCTCAAGGTTTTTTTTCTTTTCTTCTGTTTGTCTGTCAGGAATCTCCTACGTTGTCCAATAATCCAAGAAATCTTTATCCACTTAAAGATAAGGAATCCACCCCTCTAATCTCCCTCTCAAGGAAGGTTTCTGATTTTAGTTTCTAAACTTGTCTGTTCAACAATTATCAGTTTTCGCTAATTCTTTTAATGATTTTCAGGGATAGAATTATCACTTTAATTTGTTTGAGTTTGTATCATGTGTTGTGATCTTTGACAGTGAATCTGATCAAAGGAAACTCCAACAAGGGAAAACAAATTCAAGAACTTCAACTCCGTGAGTTCTGTGAATTCTACTCAGGACTACGATCCGCATTGGACGGATGTCGGTTCTCCGTTCTGCCAACCGAGGTTGGTGAGTCAAAATAATCAATCTGTCGTTAACTTCATCGAAACAATTGAGCCCACAGTTCAGGTCAAGAATAGCCAATTCGGATCATGTTTCCCGACCATATCAGGTATGTTTTTTCGTGTTTTGATATAGGAGCAAGTGGATCCATTATTCGGTTTTAAGATTTATGGTGAATTGTAGACTTTGGCTTAAAAATTTTAGTTTTCTTGAATGTCAAGAAACAGAGTGAATATTGTGAAAAGGCATAACAGAATGGTTCTCACGCCCAGTCATTGTTCTGATGCTATCCTTCTCCTTATACTTTGTTGATATGATGAATATTTAGATGAGAATTTAATAAAATATGATAAATCATTGAGAATGTTCACCGTTTTTAGCCTTGTTTGGATTATTTTAGAATTAGCTTAGTTGGATTTCGCATGTTTGCTCTTCGTTGCTTCTTGAACAATGCATTTTGTTTGGCTTACCATTATTGTCTAATCCTCAATTTGCGTAAATAATCTTGACCTTTGAGAAATACTCTTTCTGTGCAGATGGTGTATTTCATACATGAGCTATATATATGTGTGTGTATGTATGTGGTCCGTCACATGATAACACCAATGTCGGAACTTCTTCGAGTAGTCTTGTTCAATCCTAACTTTGCAACAAATTCCTCTACGAATCAGCAAATCCATGTAGTCAACTCAGCAAGTCCTTTGCGGTATAACCAAGTTTTATATCGGCGCATCTTAATCTTGATTATAACCCGAAGGACTTGCTGAGTTGACTTCATGGATTTGCTTGTTCATGTAGGAATTGGTTGCAAGGTTAGGTGGAACGAGACTACTCGAAGAAACTCTGACGGTATTATAATCATGTGACAGACCACGAAGAGTGATACAATTATTAGAAGTAGTTAACTCATAGGCCCGTGGAGTTCCAAATTAGCACTCTCATATACAGCTCAAGTATAAAATACACCAGATGAAACTGACATGAGTATTTATAAAAGGCCAACACCATTTAGCAAAAACAGAGGATTAGGCAAGAATGATTAGCAGAAGAAAAGCTAATATAGTTTTTAGGATTGACTTTGTTTCGAATTTTGGTACACCACTCTAACATAAGTCCGTGTATAATGTTGACGTATCTAATAACGAAATTAGAATTGCTAATTGAATACAATATTAGCTTCTAAAAGATGTCGCAAATTAAGGTGAGACTATAAAAGGCTAATTTAAGTGAATCACAACCTAAGCAAGCTCAAAGTCAGATGTAATCTAGTCCAAGAGGACAAATTCCACATGTTTGTTTCATGCCCTTTTGCTAAAGCTCGCTGTTTTGGTGTTTGGTGCTGTTTGTGGTGGGAGAATCTTGTTGCCATGATGCCGTTGAGATCAAAGTTTTCGATTGCTAGAACAACGTTCGTGAGGTAAATATGTCGGCCTTACATGATTTCAACTGAGCTCCGCTCATCGGCTCCTAGTTGCAGAGGTTGTAGTGCCCAATTCTGTCCTCTATTGCACATTCCTAATGTAATGAAAAAAATTAGGCGTGTATGTAAAAGCGGAAGGGACATATATGAAGTTCTACTACATTTGCCGAGATATATGAAAATCACAACTTAATCTTGGTTGAAAAAAAAAAAAATTTTAAAGGACTAATTGAATGCAACTATTTGACATGATTTGGATCTTAATTGTAGGATCATTGAGAAGTTTAATAATCTAAAGCAACAAGCCAGAGAGTCTAACCAACCAATTCTTCTGCCAAAAGAATTTTCGCAATCCTTACACCAGCAATCAAATGAACATCCAGCATTACCCTCCAATAGAAACAGATTATAATTCAATGAGGCGAATTGTTGTTCATCAGTGGCATAATTAAGAGTTCCAAGCAAAATCATTTTTTGTGTATTTAATTTTTGTGAAGATAGTCAGAATCTCCAACCGAGCTTGGGCCGACGTCATAGTGATCACCATGGAAGTTCTGAAGCAAACTGGAAGCAACGCGATCGCCCCATCAGTTCCCTAGCAGCCATTTCCTGGCAGTACATTATAAAGTCTGCAACCGAAAATGCATAGGCGCATTTTGTCAAACAGTTGGTGGATGTTTTTCATCACCAAAGACAAATAAGTTGACAGTGATTAGAAATTCATGGTTTTGGAAGAGAAATGGAATGAATTTATTAAGGCGGCTTTTCAAAGAGATTGATCGAAAATCCAGGACTAGAGGTATCTTGGTTTTTAGTCAATTAATGTGAATCTTGAAGCTTTTCAAAGAGCGAATAAAATTATGTTATAAATCCAAAAATTAACTAAAATGAATACTGTAGCAACGTTTTTAATAATTATGATCTTCCAACTATGAAAAAAAGAACATAGAATGTCCTTAAACTATTAAATATTGTTACAATGGTCATTTATATTAATTTATAAATAAAATTCATTAGCATATGGTCAAAAAGTTATACTTATAATTAACTAATACCATCCAAAAATTAACGTAAATAACAACTGTAATAACATTTTAATAGTTTAAAAATATTTCAGCCACGGAAAAAAGTTCAGGGATCAAAGTTACATAAAGTTAAAAATTCAGTGACTAACCTTGTAGTTTATCCTTAATTTTATTCTTATGTGTGTACTTGTGGATCTTGTTTATGACAGAATGCAAGTCATTTATATTAATCTAATGAAAACTTTTTGTTCGAAAAACGCTTATCGGAGACCAATGCCAGAGGCGACAGGTGTTTTGTGCTTAAAAAAAAAAAAAAAAAAAAGGAAGAAGACATTTTAGCATAATCTGCTTGCTTACCTGTGGTAATCTATCTGTCGGTGATCATTAATTGATACCAATGCTGTAATATGGTGGATTATCAATGGTAATCTAGTAGATTACTCAGGCATCCGATGATAGCGCTTTGTGGGAGTAATTCTGTCAAAACTTAATATGTTGACTTTTGATAAGTCGAGTGAAAGGAAGAACTTCAGGATTAGTCACATGTTATCCTTTTTTGTTCCATTTTGTGTCCTCCAATAATTTCATATGATGTCAACTATAATATTTTAATTAATAATATGGCTTTTCAATAGGTATCACATGATGATATAATTAATATGATATTTTAATTGATAAAAAATGATATTATTACAGAGATATGAAAATTATTAGGAACGAAAGCACACGAGAGCCAAATCCCAAATTCTAAACCTCCTAAGAGGGTCAAAACTCTTATCATGCATCTTTGAAGGGATATTCATGTATTTTACTCCAACTTATAGACTAAACATGCCATAACATAGCACAGTAAATAATTTTCTGAATAATTGAAATTAAAATATATCTCATGTGATAGATGTACAATTAAAGTTATATTATATATATTCAATTTTAAGTATTTAAAAGATGTAAAAGGTTGTCAATAACAAATCACCCATGAAAAAGGTCCTTAGCTAAACAAGGACCTTGTGTGCCTAGGGGCTCGAAGATGGGGCGCAAGGGAAGAGATTCGACGGTTGAGAGTCCACAGGGGCCGAGGGACTCGACGAGAGGCCTGTGAGGCTGCGGGATCTACAGGCGACATGTGAGAGGGGGATTGGGAGTGCGAGGTTCCAATGGTGGAAGGCAGCTAGGAGAAAGCTCCCTCAAAGTTTATGTTAGTGATAGGCTGAAGACCTTAGGAATCAAGGGCTAAGATCAGAAGACAATGAGATTGATGGTCGAGATTTGTTTAGGAAGAAAATGATTTTTATAAAGTTTTGATCTATTGTAATAATTATCATAATTGAAAGAAGGTGTGTGATCTTATTTAGTTATTTACATTAAATGGATAACGCCATCCAGATCCCTTAATTCATAACCAAATGGTCTATATTTTGTATGTAATAGAAAAAAGCACTTGTACTCCATAGAATTTCCAAAAAAAGAAAGCTTTTAAAAAAAAAAAATTTTTTCCACTGTTTTAATTTCTGTATTACAATATCAATACTGTTGAAGTACAAACAACATTGGAGAGAAAGAGAAATTCTATCCAAAAAATAAAAAATAATACAAAAAAGAAGTGGATAGGCAAAATCTATGACCCTCGTAGCAAACAAAGAAAGAGTGATAAAGTAGAAACAAGCCACGTAACATAAGTAATATCACTTTTCTTGTACACTTGCGTTTCATCGGAAGAATCATATGAAGATCAAGTAGAATCAAGTCAAGAACCAAACCAAAAGATCACTTTTCTACTTTAGTAAAGCTCCCCAAATAAGAAAAGTCAACCTAGAACAGATAGGGCAATAAGCAATATCACTTTTCTTATACACCTGCGTTTCATCGGAAGAATCATATAAACATCAAGTAGAATCAAGTCAAGAATCAACCCAAAAGATTACTTTTCTACTTCGGTAAAACTCTCCAAATAAGAAAAATCAACCTATAACAAATAGGACAACTTCTCATAAGCAAATATGGCATATTTTGCACCAAATCAGGTAATTGAAGTAAGCAATCATCATCTATAAAGAAAGGGCATTACCACATGTTCAAGGCATCTCGAATCATCAGAAATCATCCCCAATTACCTCACAATTCTCGCATCTATTGCCCTATTCTCTCTATTCCCGGCAATCTATCTCTATTTTCTGCATTCCTCATCTATTTCCTTCCCATTATAACTTCTACAGCATTCACTATGATGTGTCATCAACTATAGTGAAATCTCCGAAGCCACCGCAGAGGACTATCTCTCACATTGAAAGTGAATCTCTATAAATTTCTTCTGATATCTATCTTTTTACTTTATTTTACTGTTATTTTGCAGCTAACATACTCAGTCAACTCAATATGCACTTAGTCTACCCAACAATATAGTCGTACATCCAAATCCGACTTGATCTGATTTAACTGTAGATTTTACCATCTACATACCATCGACACCAATATAACATGATCAAACTAATTTTATTTCTACTTTGTTTCCACATAACTTTTCTATAGCATGACCTCTCACACCTTAATTTGTATTATTTTTCACCTCTCTGCTTTTTCGCTAATCGCTTGTATATCTTCCGGCACACTCTGTCTCTCTTTTAATATTTTCCATTTCTTTTACTCTCTTTTCTTTTTCTCACAAACCCGTGCTTACGAATTAGAGTAATTCAAAGGAGTGTTACAAAAAAATACTTCACCCTTAGATTAATTAAATGTTTTACTAAAATTATCATACTGGGTAAAAAAATAATCTACTAGATTATCATGGTCTTTGGAGAACAATTTGATAGATTATTTTTTAACAAATAGGTGCATTAGATATTTAATATACATACGACTCTTTTAACAAAATACCAACACTCCCAAACAGGGTCGTGAGTCTAGAGACCACCTAGAAGATAGCATAGGAATCCGGCACCCTACAAAGCAGATGAGTGGCACAGGAAAGGAAAGGTCACAATATGAAACCTTGAGATTGGAAACAAAAGATAATTGCATTTATGTTTGAGAAGATATTTAGTGTGTGTGTGAGTGTGTTTTTTTTTTCTTTTTTTTTTTTTTTCCTATGGTTAGGAAAGTTATTCATTATTTTTTAAATTCATACTATTCTTGATCGGTTTAGCCGTTGAGATTTTACATAATTTGAAAGAACGTATAGGACTCTTTTAAAGGTAGGTATAGGTTGAAATCTTAACTTTATCATGAAGAAAAAAAATATAAGAATAAGAATAAGGTTTTAATATTTTCTATAAATAGGAGGCATCGCCACATGCCTAAGCATCCAAATTCATCCAAGATCATTTCATCTCCACGAGAATCATGCCCAAATCATCCGGAATCATCCCGGAATCCCCGCTATTCCTGTTCTCTACTTCCTACAATCTCTCTCTATTTCCCGCATTCCCCATCTCTTCTTCCCATTCTTTCTGTTACGGTATTCATTGTAAAATTTAATCAATTATAGTGAAACCTCCGAAGCCGCCATAGAGAACTAGCTCTCACATTGATTGTGAACCTTTATAAATCTCTGGTGTTCTCTATTTTTTAATATTCTTTACAATTATTTTGCAGCTAACTTGCTAGGTCAACTTAACACGTGCTTAATTGACTCAATAATACAATCTTAGACCCTCAACTGACTCAATCCGATTTGATTGTAGATTTCACCCTCTACAACCAACATAAATTTCCAACAACAGACAAATCTTCAAAATCAAGTATAAATTCACACAAAATCAAACTATTTTTCCGTAGAAAAAAAAAACACAAAATAAAATTCTTTTATTATTGGTTTGTTAGGAGATCTACAAGCAACGCGTGAGGGGAGTTGGGAGGGCAAATTCCGACGGCGGAGAGTGGGTCCGGTGCTCTAGATTGTTGGAAGGCTGCTATGGCGAATCAACAAGCTCCCTCAAAGTCTATGTTAGTGATAGGCTTTTAGGCTTTTAGGAATCGAGGGCTTAGAGCAAAAGACAATGAGATTGATGATTGAGTTTGTTCGGGGTGAAACTGATTTTTCTAAAATTCGGAGTTGCATTAATAATTATCATTTTTGAAAGATAGAGTGTGATTTATTTAGTATTATTATTATTATTATTATTATTATTTTAGCTAAAGAGAGTGTGATTTTATTTAGTCATTTGTATTTTATACTCTGTGGATAACACCATCTTATGGCCTTTATTTGTAAACAAAGGGTCTATATATTGTGCCACTTTGATAGAGAAAAGTACTTGTTTGTACTTGTACTCCATAGAATTTCCCAAATAAAAAAGAAAGCTTATCATGGAAGAAAGAATTAAATAGTAGTTTTTATTATTAAAAAAAATTGAAGTAAATGATATGTTTTTAAAATATTTGTAGTAAATAACAGTTTTACTAGGTAAATGATTTATTATATGTCAAATTTACCAGATAAATGGTAAATCTATTATATACTACAAATATTTTAAAAATATACAATTTAGTTCAATTATTTTTGTAAAATTACTATTTACTATAATTTCCTTTTTATTTTTCTCTATTTTAATTTTTATATTACAAAATCATAACAATTATAGTACAAACTTTTAAGGGTAAAAAGTAACTTTAGTTTCTTATCGTAAAAATACAACAACAATAATAGACTTAGGACCCATTTGGTATTACATCGTAAACTCATATTTTTCATCTTAGTTTTTGTCTTTTTTTGAAAAATTAACAAAAATTATAACTAGTTTTGAAAAATTCTACCAACTCAAATTTAAAAATTTCAACTCAAACCGTTTCACCAAATGGAACCTTATAATGATATTAAGTCACTCGACTTAACTGATTGACCTTTTAAAATGTAAACTCTTATAAGTCTTAAATTTCTTTTATTCTCTCTAATATTCACACAAACAATATTTAGAAGAAAAAAAAGGAAAGAAATTCTATAATAATAATAATAATAATAATAATACTAAAAATCAGACAAAAAGGTACATCAAAACCATTATCATGGTTCGATCCATGGTATCCTTCTTAAAGGGTAAAAGAACACCAGGGTAGGCAAAATCCCCGAGCCACATAGCGAACAAAGGAAATGAGGTAGAATGGTCGATAACCCAGGTGGTTACTTCGAGCCAACGGAAATGGGATTGCGGCGGCTGGCGAATCCCGTCACCATTAATTAGGCCATAATTAGCTTGAACTGTCCCAAATCACTACTTAAGTGGCCATCTGATTTTTTATTTTTTATTTTTTATTTTAAGATTTATTGATTTTGAGAGTGTCTCCAAAATTTTATATTAGTGATAATGCGGTCAAATTTAAAATGGGGGTTTAGGCTTTATTTGCCTCATTATCTCATTTCAACTCAAACTGTATTTTTTTTTTGTCTTTTTTTTAAAAAATTTTTGTCTTTTTCTCAAAAAGTTTTTTGTCTTTTCTGAAAATTCAAAAAAATTTACTATTACAACTAAAACATTTCAACTCAAACTAACCAACCAAACGGATCCTTAATTTTATAGAGGAAAAGATGCACATGCATATTGCTCGTGGTATACCTTCCACGGATAACTATGGAAATTGAACCAACTCAGATTTTAAAAAAGATAAAAAAAAAAAAAAAAAAAGACACAAATAAATGTCTAAAGGAAAAATCAAATGCGTAATACAAATCTAAATTCAATAAAATGGAGTGCCTAACGATCAACATTAATGGAGCGTGTAAAATTCTGTGAAAGAAAAGAAGAGAAGAAGATGGACTTTGGGGAATTTTCTGTATATTGATAATGAATGAATACAAGCATGATATATATAGCCAAAATAATGAGGAAAGTACACGGGAAAAGGAAAAAGGAAACTAATTACAATGAGAAAGAATCCTAAAGAATTAATACAAATATTTACAATAAAGGAAAAATATTCTTTCCACTAATACTCCCCCTCAAGTTGGAGCATGTATGTCGTGAATGCCTAACTTGTGAAGTAGTGAGTGAAAAGACGCTTGTCCCAATGCTTTGGTGAAGATATCGGCCACTTGATTTCCGGTTGACACATATGCCGTCTTGATTTCTCCCCTTTCAATCTGTTCCCGTACAACATGGCAGTCGATCTCAATATGCTTTGTCCTTTCATGAAACACCGGATTAGCAGCAATGTGCATAGCTGCTTGGTTGTCGCAATATAAAGTGGCAGGTTGTCTATGATCAATCCGTAGATCATGTAGTAAGTATCGTAACCAAGTCATCTCACAAGTAATGGAAGCCATTGACCTATACTCAGCCTCAGTCGAAGATTTGGACACTGTAGTTTGCCTTTTGCTTTTCCAGGAAATGAGTGCTTTTCCCAGAAAAACACAATATCCGGTCACTGATCGTCGTGTAGTAATACATCCAGCCCAATCCGCATCACAAAAACCTATCAACTTCATATCGTTCTTGGAAGGAAATAATAATCCCTGTCCCGGAGAGCCTTTCAAGTAACGTAATAAACGATAAACGGAGTCTAAATGAGGTCGCCTAGGCGTCTGCATGAATTGACTTAGCACATTAACTGTGAAAGTAATCTCTGGTCGAGTGATGGTGAGATAAATTAATTTCCCTACTAATCGCCGATAATGAGTAGGGTCCTTAAGTAACTCGCCATCGGTAGGACAAAGTTTCAAGTTTTGCTCCATGGGAAACTTAGCTGGTTTTGCCCCAAGTAAACCTGCTTCCTTGAGAATATCAAGCGTGTATTTCCGTTGATTGATGGATATACCGGCTTGAGATCGAGCCACTTTAACACCAAGAAAGTATTTAAGCGCCCCAAGATCTTTGAGTTTAAAACAAGTTCCAAGGAAGTTCTTGACTTCTTTGATTGCATCCTCATCGTCTCCTGTAATAATCATGTTATCCACGTAAAGTAATATGACTATAATAGAAGTTCCACACACCTTAGTGAAAAGAGAATAATCTGCTCGGGATTGTTGAAAACCAAACTCGGTGATGGCTGTGAGAAACTTGTGAAACCATGATCGTGAAGCCTGTTTGAGACCATATAGAGATTTGTGAAGTCGGCATACAAGAGTCTCCCCCTGCCGACGGAAACCAGGAGGTGGATGCATATAGACTTCCTCAGTGAGATCACCATGAAGAAAAGCATTTTGAACATCCATTTGGTGGAGACCCCATCTACGAGCAGAGGCAATGGCTAAGAGACACCGAAGAGTAGTGAGCTTTGCGACCGGAGCAAAAGTCTCAGTGTAATCAATGCCTTTTCGTTGGTTAAAGCCTTTGGTAACAAGGCGGGCTTTGTATCGTTCCACTGTGCCATTAGAATTATACTTGATCTTGTAAACTTATTTGCATCCAATGGGACGATGATTAGGAGTTAAGGGAACAAGAGACCAGGTTTTGTTGGCTTCAAGAGCACGTATCTCGGATTGCATTGCTTCAACCCATTTAGGATCCTGACAGGCTTGCTCATAAGATTCTGGTTCGACCATGTGAGAGATTGTGTAAGAAAACTTACGATGAGCAGATGAAAGGTTAGAATATGACACATACCTTGATAAAGGATGGTGAGTCGAGGATTTAACCGGAAGAGCCGTGTTCGGTGCTGGCAGAACATGGTTTATATGGTAGTCTTTCAGGTGAGAGGGTGGTCGGCTTTGACGGGTGGGTCGTCGAATGGAGGTGTTGGTGTGGAGGTCATTGCCGCAACTTTGATATTCTGGCGCCGCAGCATCAAGTATGGTTTCTGTAATGGGTTGGTTGAAAGAGTCAGCGCCATGGTCTGGAGTAGATGGTGCCACGGCGTCATGGTCTGAAAGTGGATTTGATGGAATTTCTGGGATTTTTGGGTCTATGGTGGGGGTTGGTAGATCAATGGGTGTGTCGAGAGGTATAGGTAAGGTTGGTATGGGGGTTGAGGTGTGGTCATTTTGTGGTAAGGTAGAATAAGGAAAAATGTCTTCATGGAACACGACATCACGAGAGACAAAAAATCTTTTGCCAATTAAATCATAGACTCGATACCCCTTTTGTCCTTTAGGATACCCAAAAAAAAAACACATTTTCTTGCTCGTGTGTCAAATTTGTGAGAGGTAGTAAGGTTTGTGGCAAAACAAAGGCATCCATAAACTCGGATATGTGAATAAGAAGGGGGCTTTTTGTAAAGTTTTTCATATGGAGTTTTGTTAGAAAGAAGTGGTGTGGGCAATCGGTTGATAAGATAATAAGCTGTTTGAACATGTTTCGCCCAAAATTTTAGTGGTAGATTAGCTTGAAACCGAAAAGCTCGGGCTATATTTAATAGATGGCGATGCTTACGCTCCACAACCCCATTTTGTTGAGGTGTGGAAGTGCAAGAATATGTGAAATTAATGCCATTGTCATTAAAAAATGGTTGTAAAGAATGAAATTCCCCCCCCATTATCGGAACGAAGACTTTTTATAGTACAACCGTATTGCGTTTTGACCCAAGCAAAGAAATTACGTAAGAGAGATTGTGTTTCAGATTTATAGTGCATGAAAAATAGCCAAGTAAATCTGGAAAAATCATCCACAATAGTCAAGAAATATTTAGCACCAAAATAAGAATGTATTCTATGTGGCCCCCAAATGTCACAATGAATTAAATCAAAAGGTGCAATGCTAGAAATAATACTATTGGAGAATGATAACCGAGTTTGTTTGGCCAAAGGACAAATGTCACAAAAAAAATGTGAATCAAAAGAAATAGCTGGACTGTTTTTAGATAACAAACGAAGTGGAAGGACTGATGGATGCCCAAGTCGATTGTGCCAAAGGTTGGATTTGTGGTTAGTGGTGTTGGCTAGAGGAGGATGATGATCCATGGAGAGGAAGTATAAACCATTATTCTGCCTGCCCCGTCCAATCGTCTTCTTCGTAGTTAAATCCTGCACCACACAAAAATCAAGATAAAATGTCACATTACAACCCAAGGCCTTTGTAAGTTTACTGATAGAAAGCAAATTGACTTTAAATTCCGGCACAAATAACACATCATCAAGAGTCATATCATCAGTAACCTGAATGGGACCTATGGAATTAATTTTGACTTTCCCTCCATTAGGTAGTTTAACAAAAGGATGGTGTTTAGTGTTGATTTTGTTGTGTGCCGGGGGATATTTAGAAATATGGTATGTGGCTCCACTGTCTATTATCCATTGATGGGTAGGGGATGAATGTATACCTGTGGTATGTTACCGGTATTTTGTCGAAGAAGGCTCATAAGACGATCATACTCATCAAGTGTGAAAGTGGCTACTTTGCTTTCCTGAGTGCTTGTGGTGTCATTAGCAATGGCTTGCGCATTGTGGGCTGCCTTCTTCTTTGGTTTGACGTTTTTCCCATGAAATTTGTGTCCGGGAGGAAAGCCATGGAGAAAAAAACATCGTTCAATGGAATGTCCATCCATATCGCAATGAGTGCAATGGTGAGATGGTTTCTTTCCACTAGCAGCCACTTGGTTGGTATGGTTGGAAGGAGTCACAAATTGGTAGTTGGCATGTGACGCTCCATTGTCTCGCTTGATAACAACATCTGCCTGTCTTTCTTGTTGCAAAATAAGAGCATGTACCTTTCTTGTGTCGGGGAGAGGACTCATCATGAGAATTGAACCATGTATCGTCGAAAAAGAATCATTCAATCCCATTAAGAATTGCATGACCTTTTCCTTTTCTTCTCGTACAGCCAAAGACTTGATGCCTCCACAACTACAAGAAATAGGATCGTGACAGGAAGCCAATTCATCCCAAAGAGCTTTCATCTTGGTATAGTAAATAGAGACGGATTGATGGCCTTGTTGTAGTTCGACGATCTCTTGGCGGATTTGATAAATCCGGGTGTCATTCCCTTGTGAGAATCTGTCATTGAGATCATTCCAAACATCCTTTGCAGATTCTGCATAAATAATACTCCCTGCAATATTAGCATTGACAGAGTTAAGAATCCAAGATAGTACCATATTGTTGCATCGTTCCCATATTGGAAATTTGGTGTCGGTAGACGTCGGCTTCGCTAAATCTCCGTTGATAAATCCAAGCTTGTTCTTTGCACTCAAAGCAAGTCTCATGGCACGGCTCCATTGTCCGTAGTTGTCGCCTTCAAGAACTTTGGACACGAGAACAAGTCCGGGATGATCGGAGTGATGAAGCAAAAGGGGGTCTGAAGAGTCATCCATCGTCTTCTTTGATTTCTGTTCTTCCATGGCTGCAGCGGAGATCTACCTCAAGGCTTTGATACCATGTAAAATTCTGTGAAAGAAAAGAAGAGAAGAAGATGGACTTTGGGGAATTTTCTGTATATTGATAATGAATGAATACAAGCATGATATATACAGCCAAAATAATGAGGAAAGTACACGGGAAAAGGAAAAAGGAAACTAATTACAATGAGAAAGAATCCTAAAGAATTAATACAAATATTTACAATAAAGGAAAAATATTCTTTCCGCTAATAGAGCGAAATATTTCCATCCGGCAAAAGCAAGTCAATGACATGCACAATATAGAATATGAAAACTTATCAAGTCAAATATGAGAAGTTAGTACAAATAAAAACGCGTTTTTAGTGATTATGGCAAAGTTAATATTATCATTTCACAGCCTTCTTTGTTTTACATATACTTTTTGTTTAGAAATTAAGGAAATGACTGAATTTACAGTACTTTTATAATTTGGAGAGAGAACCGACCTCACCAATTAAGGAGCATTTTCATATAAGAACCAAAATTTGAAGAAAAATGTGAAATTTGTCCTAATTTTTATTTTTTTTAATTGAAAATGTTAAAAATTAGCCACTCTAATTCTACATTATCAAGAGTAATAATAGTTATAGAAGAAAATAAATAATCACGAACATGTATAATTTATACACATTCTCTTTAATACAAGACTACAACAATTTACTATGATAACCAACAAGTTCACAAAAATAACTCGTATACCCTCACACCCTCTATGGCTTTTTCCCCCTAACATTTCTCATAATAATCCATAATGATGGTACCCTTGTTTATTAAAAACAAGAATTAAGACAATTAAAATTAAGAGTGTAAAATCTCCAAAATATTCTGAATTCTATAAATTTTGTAGAACTTACATAAGATATTAATTAAACTCCACAACTTAACAAAGAACTATATATACTACATTTGCTTAGAGCATTAATAAGATCAATCTACAATGTCATTTTCATGATGGGTATTAATTAAGTTTCACAATTTAATGGGCAAGCATAAGACAGCTTAGTCAATTATCATAGTCCTTAATTTGAGTCAAGGCCCCAAATATTTTTCATTTATTTATTATCATTTTCATAATTATTTGAATATTCATTGTAGTTACGGCTCATTCTTTCTCTCTTTTTAAGATCAAACAACTCCTTTTCTTTTTCATTTTTTTTTTAGGGGAACGCTTTAGAATTTATTGTTATTTTGCTCTGAACTTATAATACCCCCCTTTTTTTTTTTGGGGGGGGGGGGGGGGGGGGGGCGCTCTAGACTTAGAATCCATTGTTTAGAAACTGCTCTTATAGTTTTTTGTTTTAAGGAAAAGGTTGTACGGTTCTATTAAAAATGTTTAAATCTAGATGTTCATTATATTTTATTTTACACTCCGAAAAAAAGAAAAGAAAAGGGAAAAAAAAAAAAAAACCCCACATTAGAAGGTCTTCTAAGTATCGATATATCGACATATTGGTTGTTCGAAGACCATGCAGAAGTCAGATGAGACTTGTCACATTTGACACGGAAAGAGCCACTAGGTACCAAAAAGTTAACCTGGCCAGTTAAGAATAGCTTAAATTCTTTGACCAAGAGTGTGTTTATCAATCAAGAATTTTATTTTGGAAAAGTGAATTAAGAGTTCGTTCTTATATTTAAGAATTAAATAACATGAGTCACATCTAAAAATAATAAATTAAGTTGCTTGATAACAGTGAATTCGGCTCCCACCTCCTATTTAGGAAATTAAATTCATTTTTCTAAAAACTAGAAACTAACTAACATCTATATCATATATATCCTTATTTTAATTTATTATTTTTTTATAAAAGAATATTTTCATAATTATACTTATTTTTTTTCAGAATCCTTCAAATTTCTTAACAAAATAATGAATAAGCGGTCGAATAAGAATTTAAGAAATATCAAATCCAGCTGAATCAGTTTGATAGTTGTAACACTTTATTTATAATATTATTACTATTAGTTGATATATATGTAAATTTTCATTTAGAATATTGTATCGGTATCAGTGCAACGGACAAGTAACTCTAAAAATATATTATATTGGAATAAACTTGTGTTATAATAACATATCAAAAAAAAAAAAATACAAGTATTGTTTTATTAAGGTGTTGAATATGAGACAATCCTTAAGAATTTAATTACTCATATAACTTGATCACTTGATACTTAGAAAACATTTCAATGGAATTCTAGAATTTAATTTAATTTAATTTAATTCCTTTTTGTGGAATTAATTTTTATCCTCTTCGAATTCCTAATTATGGAACACGCAAGAGTATAGATAAGCGTCTGAATAAGGGGTTGCATTACCAACTCAACCTAATACAGCTCTATCGATATATCAACATATGAGGCAGTGCCGTAGGGGTGGCTTCAATAATTAATGGGGCCATTTCCGGTCATAAAGTCACACGCTTTTGGCTTTTAGGGGTGTTTAGAGCAACAATTTGAACCTAAAAAATTTGATTTATTTTTATCTTTTTCTGTAAATTAACAAAAATTTTAATTAGTTTTTAAAGAATTAAATAACTTTAACCCAAAAAACTCAACTTCAATCCATACATCAACTAAATGGGTATCTGATTCTAGTTGCTCCAGTTTAGCAAAAATCAAAAAGGTGTAACAAAAGATTGAGAAATAATAAGAAAAGTGGACTATCGGTAGGCCGCGAGATTGAGAGTACCTTGAAATGGTGCCTGCAATATAAAAATTTCAACATCTGATTAGTTTATTAAAATCCCATGAGACATGACCCTAAGAGTGGTCCCATGAAACCTACCCTTTTTTTTTTTTTTGCCTTCTCATAATTTCTGTTTAAAAAAAATTAGAATAAAACAAAAAAAAAAAGTTTTGGCTTCCTGTTAGAAAATAAATAAATAAAAACAAGTAAATTTCCAAACAGGCATAAACCAATTGGAAGAGATCTTAAGAAAAAATTATACCATATAATATACTTAAAACAAACGGATGACATAAATAACATATTTAAAAGCTAGATAAAGCATAAGAAAAAGAGGTTGCACTACCAACCGAAGCTAGCACGCTCTATCGATATATCAACATATATGTATATATATTTTTGGTAAGTCGATATATCGACATATTGTTTATTGAGTATTGGGAGATCAAGCGGATGTCCAGATGAGACTTGTCTCGTTTGACATGAAAGATCCATTGGTGGAGAATAGCTTAAATTCTTGTTAAATATAAGTTTATTTATTTTTTTCTCTTTCATTTTTCCATAAATAAATAGGTAAAATTCCATGCAAACATAAACCAATTGAAAGATCAACATATTAAGAAAAATAAAGTTTAAAAAATAATCACTAAAAAATATATTGATTTCCATAAATAAATAAATAAAAAGTAAAATTCCATGCAAACTAAATCAATAGAAAGATCGACATCCAAAAAAAAAAAAAAAACAAAGTTTAAAAAATAATCACTAATAAATTATATTGATAGATATTGGTATATTAGCAGGGTAAGCTTTTTCGAACTCTATTACAAGACGTTAGAGTTAGAATCCTTTATTCTTAAATTCAAAAAAGTAACAATAAAAATAAAAATAAAAATAAAAATAAGCTAGGCATGCTTCCCCAAGTAAAGGGTGCCAGTTCTTGGTCATAACGCATTTCTTAGTAAGCAGGGCTTGACGTGTATTATAGGACATCAAACACCACCATAGCAACTTGTACAGAGTTAAAAAGATTATATTTTATTTGTAAAATAAAACAAAACAAAACAAAACAAAACAAATTTGAAGTCTAATGAGCCGTTTGAAACATACATTCATATCCTTTCACCTGTTGCCGTAAATCAGTGACTCACTCATATTCTCTCAGCGAGCTTTGGTTGACTTTTTCGAGCTCACGGTACTTTTTGTCTATCAAATGAATTTGTTAGGTGTTGTAGGTTTTTTTTTTAAATTTTATTATTATTTAATTTGAAAGTGATGAGATTCGAACTCTGGAGTCAAATATAGAATTATTTGTTTAAGATTATTGCTGTAACCACTAATAGTAGTTAACTTTCTGTTCAAGCTTTTGTAATTTTGTTAATATTGTATTCAATGACCAGTGACTGACCACGTTTTGTCGATGAAATATTTTCATCGGTGAAAATTTGGCTTAAGCAGAAGATTTTTATGTTAGTGATAGGCTGGAAATGTTAGAAAAAAAGCGTTAAGATCAAAAGATACTGAGATTGATTGTTTACATTCTTTTGGGGAGAAACTAATTTTTCTAAAGTTTGGAACTATTTTAATAATTATCATAATTGAAAGAAGGGTATAGATTTTGTTCCACATTCATGGAGAAAAGCTTGTCAGTTGAATTCCGTAGAATTTCCCAAACAAAAAAGAAAGCATTTTATTTTCCACTCTTTAAATTTTTCTATTACAATATCATAATCTAAAATTTTAAATTTATGTAACTTTGATCCATATTCTTTTTTTATTTTTTATTTTTTTGTAACTGAAATGACTTTAAATTATTAAAGACGTTGCTACAATAGTATTTTTCATTAATTTGCAGAATACGTTGGTTAACATGACTTTTTGATTAAATTACTAACAGATTTCATCCAAAAACTAACGGAAATGATCATTATAGCAACATTTTAATATACCAAAGTTACACAAACTTAAAAATTAAAGGACTAAATGGATAATTTAACCTTAAAAAAAAATGAAATTCTATCCAAAAAAATACAGACAAAGGGAACATGCTAATAACACCATGATAATGGTTCGATTTATGGTATCCTTATTAAAAGGGAAAAAGAAAAGACACGCAGAATCCCACAGCCCCTTAGCAAACAAAGAAATATTAATAAAGTACAACAAAGCCACAACATAAGCAATATCACTTTTCTTCTACACTAGCGTTTCATCAGAGAAGTAGTAACTGCAGAGGAAAACGAGGACCAAGGAAATAAGGTAGGTAACCCAGGTGGTTACTTTCAGCCAAAACGGAAACGGGATTGTGACGGCTGTGACGAACCCCGTCACCGCAAACAGAATACCGACTCGTTCCAGTACTTGGGCAGTGAGTGGAAATCTGGAACCTGCAAATTTGCCAACAAAGAAAGAAGCAAGCGCAAGTGAAAGAGAAATAGATACCAAGTGGAAGATTGTCGGGAGCTCCGAGTTGATCCGAGCGGACAGGACAGCAATTTCCATGACGGATGGGAGACAAAACCCGACCATTATCTTGGTCCACTCTCTGTTGATTTGGCGCGCAGCTGCCACACTCTCTGTTTGCTCGACAGTTTCGACCACGCCGAACTTCCTGCATAGTTTGCTCAGAAGTTCAGGGATCTGATGGAAAAAGGCTTTCAAACGACTCGCCATGATCGAAAGGAATTCGGATTCAGGAGCTTTTCTGCTTTCCTCGTTTGAAATTGAGATTACATTTATAGCCATATTGTTTCATTCAAGCCCCTGTTTTTTAAGTTACCGGACGAAAGAAATCGATGTATCGATATATGTATGGACTGATGTAGCAACGAAAAGTTCAGGGCTCGTATTCTGATATTGACATATTGAAACCTAATAAAGCCTGATAAGTAATACGCGATATTCCTCAACCGGTCAAAATTTGAAAATAAGACTTCCATTAAAGTCTCGTTGACAAAACTCCCGTCTCTAGTACGGTGGTAAAAAATAAAAAATAAGTAAGAAAATAAATTTAATCGTTGTCTGTTATTTGTTAGAGTGGAAGACATATCTTGATCAGATTAGGCCCTAATTAGCTCCATCAGTCCCAAAGCACTAGTCAAGTAGCGATCTGGGTTTTTTTTTTTTTTTTTTTTTTCAGCGTCTCCAAAATTTTATTTGAGTGAATTCTCCAAATTTAATTGGAAGCTAATCAAATAGTCATGAAAATAAATAAAAAAAACACAAAAGATTCATAGTAGTCTGGATAATGTGTCCTACAGCTCTTTAAAGTCTTTCATGAGACCAGTGAATAATAAGTAAAATTGTTTTTCTCACTTTCCCAGTCGTCAGACAGAGCAAAAGTCGATTTAGGAACTCAGAGAATCGAAATATCGACAATTTAGCAAAAGACACCCATTTGGTTACTGTTACAAGGAAGAATGTGTGGGTGTCTGTGTTTAACTTTTTGGTATACTATATAATAGCACCTTTTGATTCACACTGATGGTATACTTTAAAGCTTAACACGTCTCCAAGCACACTAACGTTCTTTATCGAAATATCGATATCTCAGCCAAAGAAAGGTGTAGAAAATATATTTATATAGGAATTATATATATACATATTATATATATATATATATATATATCTGAGCGCAACAAGGCATCAAGTAAATAAGTGTTGATAGGGATGTACAAACTATTATACTGACAGTCAACTAGTCAAAATATTAAAAAAAAAAAAAAAGAGAACTGCGAAAGCCTTATTGACAAAACTCGCATTTCTACTACGAGGTGTTTTTTTTCTTATTACCATTAATACATATATATATTTCACAAACACGTGCAATTGTATTAGAGTAATTCACAAGAGCGGAACAAAAAGATTTACCTTAAAATTAAGTAAAGGTTTTTCCAAAATTTTCTTGCTGGTCAAAAATAATCTACTAGATTACCATTGATTGTTGGAGAGTGATCTGATAGATTATTTTTCAAAAAAAAAAAAAAAATATATATATATATATATATATAGACACACACACATATATATAAGATTATTTTTCATTTTCAATGAGCGGACGAATTAGGCTTTAGCTAAGTCCATGTGTGCTCTATATGGTGCTGGGGCTAGTCCACGTACATTTTTTTCTTGTTGTAAGTAGAACTTTTTAAAGTTTCAAGTGAAAGGTAAAATCTAGAAGAAAGTGTTGATCGTACTTAGTTTTTATTTTTTATCAAAAAATACATAACAACTGTCGCAGTACATACATCATGCACATAAAGGAATTCTTAAAAAAAAAAAAAGGTCAGAATCCCAGAGAACAAAATGAAAGTAAAAACTAGCTTCATAGCAAAAACGAAAAAGTGCACTACATAGCCTTCTTTTACACCAGCGTTCATCATTAGAAGTGGCAATTGCAAAGGAAAACGAGGACCAAGGAAATGAGGTAGGTAACCCAGGTGGTTACTTTGAGCCAAAAGGGAAATGGGATTGTGACGGCTGTGACGAACCCGGTGACCGCAAACAGCATACCTACTCGTTTGAGAACTTGGGCAGTGAGTGGAAATATGGAACTTGCTAATTTGCTAAGAAAGAAAGAAGCAAGCGCAAGTGAAAGAGAAACAGATACCAAGTGGAAGATAGTAGGGAGCTCCGAGTTGATCTGAGCGGACAGGACAGCAATTTCGATGACGGATGCGAGACAAAACCCGACCATTATGTTGGTCCACTCTCTGTTGATTTGGTGCCCAGCTGCCATACTCTCTGTTTCGACCACGCCAAACTTCGCACAAAGTTTGCGCATAAACGTGGGGATCTGAAGGAAAAAGGCTTTCAAACGGCTTGCCATGAGGAGGACTACTAATTGGTAATAAGGAGCTTTTTGTGTAAATTTGCTTCTTCGCAATTCTAAATTTTGTATATATTTATAGGCGAACGTAAGTGGCAGAAAACGCGACCATTCTTGCGGGCTATTCAAGCAGAGCGACAAGAAAAAGAAAAATATCGATATCTAAGGAACTAATTTGTGTCTGGAGAACCGACATATCGATACTTCGTTGCTGTTACAAGGAAGGACGTGGAGGTGTTTTCACTTCATGATGTTCTCAAAAATTAAACTCCATTTTGTTGACTCTATCACTTATAAAAAGTTAAACCTTAAACACGTCTCCAAGCACACCTAAAGTTCGTCATTTTGATAAAATATTTCATCAAAATATTAAAAGTATTTTAATATTTCGTGGAAAGTGCCGTTCAAGAAAAAGTTTGATATCAAATAAATTGCGCCCCTCTGACTAGATTCTCACCACGCACGATTAAAAATATCAAACTTTTTCTTGAACGGCACTTTCCACGAAATATTAAAATACTTTTAATTATGAATATATATTCCTTGTCAAAATTACCAAAATATCAAGAATTCTCCGTACAGGAATCAAAATTATGTTTTGACCCAATTTTTGACCCAAATTAACCAAGATTATATTTTGTTTCAGTTAACAACTGATGAACAAAAATAGAAGAAAGCATTGTCAAACTATTTTTATTAAGATTTTTGCTTTTAAAAAAAAACACACTTAATGACTATAGTTAACTAACTTTTTTCTCCATCAGTTTTTAATTGAAAATTGATTAAAAAAAAAAAGTGTTAAAATGGGGTTATTTTTAAAATTTAGAGGGTAATGTGAGTATTTATAAAATTCAGAAAGCAAACTCTCAGTTATCATTAAGTTCAAAAGACATGAATAAGAATAACAATTCTTTTATTTTTTTCATTTTTTTTAGTTTAATTTTTTAGAAGTAGTGAATTACGAAGATTTCTCTAGCCAAAGTCCCCCTGGTCCACCTTCCACTGCTAGCCAATAATTTGTGTCCTCATTGGCACTTTGAACCTCTATAAATAGCGGGACACCAAACTTCATCTCCACATGATCAAGAAGCTAAAAACTGGTTTTAAGAGTGAGAAACAGAGTCAGAAACAAAGTAAAGAAGAGAGAGAGAGAGAGAGATTTTTCATTCAGTTGTCAGATAGAAATGGAGACCTTCCTTGTCATCAACTTGGCGAAGCTCAATGGTGAGGAGAGAAAAACCACAATGAAGCAAATCAAAGATGCCTGTGAAAAGTGGGGCTTCTTTGAGGTAAACATAACATATCTGTACTTATATATTAATATATAAATATATATATAATTTCTTTTTTTTTTTGAAAAAGCTCATGTCAGTTTTATGAGTCCAAAATTTCTAATGGGCCTATATATATATATATATATATATATATATTTGGGTTTTTTTGGTTGCAGCTTGTGAATCATGGCATACCCCATGAGCTATTGGACACAGTGGAGAAGATGACAAAAGATCACTACAGAAAGTGCATGGAACAAAGGTTCAAGGAGCTTGTGGCAAGCAAAAGCCTTGATGCCGTTCAAGCTGAGGTCAAGGACGTGGACTGGGAGAGCACCTTCTTCTTGCGCCATCTCCCCGTCTCCACCATTTCTCAGATCCCAGATCTTGATGATGAGTACAGGTCAATTTTCATTTTCATTTAGTATCATTATTTTTTATTCAAAAAAATAAAAATAAAAAAAAAATCAGCAAACTGTGTCAAAAAAGTGTCCAATTAGTAACTGTTTTTAGAATTGACAAGTTTTTGATAGAAATAATAATAATAATAATAATAATCAATAACGCTCCAATAATGCAGGAATGTGATGAGGGAATTTGCAAAGAAGCTGGAGAAGCTAGCGGAGGAGCCGCTAGACCTGTTGTGTGAGAATCTTGACCTGGAGAAAGGGTACCTGAAAAGGGCCTTCTACGGCTCAAACGGTCCAACCTTTGGCGCCAAAGTGAGCAACTACCCACCCTGCTCAAAGCCTGATCTGATCAAGGGTCTCCGGGCCCACACCGATGCCGGCGGCATCATCCTCCTCTTCCAGGACGTCAAGGTCAGCGGCCTCCAGCTCCTCAAGGACGGCGAATGGATCGACGTACCCCCTATGCGCCACTCCATTTTCATCAACCTTGGTGACCAGCTTGAGGTATTTCACTCCTCAACCGACAATCCTACTCCTGTTATTACCCTTTTACGCGCATAAACTAAATATTTTGATGAAATATTTTGATAGTCATCAAAATATTTTGATGAAATATTTTATCAAAATGACGAACTTTAGGTGTGCTTGGAGACGCGTTTAAGGTTGAACTTTTTGTAAGTTATAAAGTCAACAAAATGGAGTTTAATTTTGAGAACATGATGGACTGAAAACACCTTCGCGTTGTAACACAGCAACGAAATATCGATATGTTTCTTCTTCAATGGCGGCAAGAATGGTCATGTTTTCTTCCATGAATGTTTGCCTATAAATATATACAAAATTGAGAATTGCAAAGGAGCAAATTAACACAGAAAGCTTTTTATTCCCAATTAGTATTCTTCCTCATGGCAAGCCGTTTGAAAGCCTTTTTCCTTCAGATCCCCACATTTATGCGCAAACTTTGTGTGAAGTTTGGCGTGGTCGAAACAGAGGGTCTGGCAGCTGGGCACCAAATCAACAGAGAGTGGACCAACATAATGGTCGGGTTTTGTCTGGCATCCGTCATCGAAATTGCTGTCCTGTCCGCTCAGATCAACTCGGAGCTCCCTACTATCTTCCATTTGGTATCTATTTCTCTTTCACTTGCGCTTGCTTCTTTCTTTGTTAGTAAATTTGCAGGTTCCAGATTTCCACGCACTGCCCATGTACTACTCGAAGGAGTCGGTATTCTGTTTGTGGTGACGGGGTCCGTCACAGCCGTCACAATCCCGTTTCCCTTTTGGCTCAAAGTAACCACCTGGGTTACCTACCTCATTTCCTTGGTCCTCGTTTTCCTTTGCAATTACCACTTCTAATGATGAAACGCTGGTGTAGAAGAAAAGTGATTTTGCTTATGTTGTGGCTTTCTTGTACTTTATTAAAATATTTCTTTGTTTGCTAAGGGGTGTGGGATTTTGCGTGTCTTTTCTTTTTCCATTTTAACAAGGATACCATAAATCGAACCATTATCATGGTGTTATTAGCATGTTCCCTTTGTCTGTATTTTTTTGGATGGAATTTCATTTTTTTTTTTTTAAGGTTAAATTGTCCATTTAGTCCTTTAATTTTTAAGTTTATGTAACTTTGGTATATTAAAATGTTGCTATAATGATCATTTCCGTTAGTTTTTAGATGAAATATGTTGGTAATTTAATCAAAAAGTCATGTTAACCAACGTATTCAGCATATTAATGAAAAATACTATTGTAGCAACGTTTTTAATAATTTAAAATCATTTCAGTTACAAAAAATAAAAAATAAAAAAAGAATATGAATCAAAGATACATAAATTTAAAATTTTAGATTATGATATTGTAATATAAAAATTTAAAGAGTGGAAAATAAAATGCTTTCTTTTTTGTTTGGGAAATTCTACGGAATTCAACTGACAAGCTTTTCTCCATGTAGAGGTGGGAATTTGGTGATTTAGGCCCAGTCGGTGGGCCGACCCGGCCCGCATTATATGGGCCCGTAAAAGCCCGACCCTATAGTAAGGGCCGGGTTGGGCTCTCCTTTTAGACTCGGCGGGCCGGCGTGGCCCGATCCGAATATTTAAGCCCGAGGCCGGCCCGTTATTTAAAAAAATAAAAATAATAATTAAAAATTATATATATAAATTAAAATTAAAATTAAAAAATAAAATTTTAATTATAATCTTAAACAACTAAAATTAAAAATTTAATTATAATATTAAGTTAACTAACTAACTAATATTATAATTATTAAGTACTAACTAAGCAATTATAATGTAAATATAAATATAAAAATTAATAGAAATAGTATAATAAAATTTTTTTAACAAAATATAAAATTTTTTATTTTTTATCTAAGATAAAATATTAAGATAAATTATTAAATTATCAAAATATACAAATTTATTCAAAAATTACAAATAAAAAATAAAATTAAATAAAGATTTAAAAAATTGGGCTAGGCCCGGCCCGGCCCGCTCTAAGCCCGCGAGCTGGGCTGGGCTGGGCTTATGTTTTAAAAATTCGGGCCAGCACGGCCCGAATTTTTAAAATAGCCCATCGGGCTCGGGCCGGGCCGGGCGGCCCGAATTCCCAACACTAGGTACATTTATTTAAAAGACTATTTATGTGGTTTTATTGCTATGGATTCTTGATGTAGGTTGACTATTGGACATTTACATCGATTGCAAAGATAGATTAAAGAGTTAGGATAAATTGTTAGATTGGTCTTTGAATTTTTGATTTTGTACAATTTTGGTTCCTGAATTTTTTTTCGTAGCTGGAATGTCCTTAAACTATTAAAATATTGCTATAATAGTTTTTTACGTTAGTTTTTAGACGGAATCTATTAGTTTTTATCATTTTTTGGTCAAATTATTAACTGATTTCATTTTAAAATTAATAGAAATAACTATTGTAGCAATATTTAAAAGTTTATGAGCATTCTTTATTCCTTTTTCCATAGCTGGAAAGACCTTAAGTTGTTAAAAACATTATTACAGTAGTTATTTCCGTTAATTTTTGGACAAAATCCATAGTTAGCACAGTTTTTTGATCAAATTACTAATAAATTTTGTTTGAAAATTGACGGAAAAAACTATTGTAGTAACATTTTAAAAGTTGAGGGACATTTCAGTTACAACAAAAAGTTCAATGACAAAAATTGCTCATTAAAAGTTTAGCTACTAAATGAGCAATTTACCTTAAAGAGTTATTATGCTAAATTTTCGGTAAACTTTCTTTGAGTGTCTTTTATCTAAGTTTAATGTTTATTAGCTTCATTTATTTATTATTACACACCAATTTGTAGAATCAAAATGTTGTACAAAAGGTAGAAATCTTTGTGCATTTCCTTTATTAGAATGCTCATATCCACTAACAAATTGAATTTAAAAACCAATAAAATAAATAAAATAATAAAGATGAGAAAAGATTCACTTAATGGCTCATAAAAGGCAACGAAAATTTTCAGTTGAGCACGTTCAAAGCCACTTTTTTCATGCTAAAGAAAAGGTAAATTGCTTGTTAGGTCTTTTTGTTTTTTTTTTTTTAATGATGAAATTGTGATTTAATTTCTAACTTTTTTTTTTAGATTAAAAATTTCTAAACTCTTTAAAGGATACAAAATGATCCTTTTTGTTAACAAATATAAAAAAGAAAAAAAAATTAACAGAAGATGTCACATGAACTATATATGATTTACTATATAAAGAAAATAAAGAAAAAAATTTACATAATTCAACTTCCAGATATCATGCACATGATTTATTACATTCAAGTTTTAACCTTTGTTATTAAAATGAACCATCTTGCATCCTTCTAAAACGTTTATGATAAAAAATAAAGTTCGGTCTAAATTACAATTTTGTATAAGGTTGGGTCCAAGTAAGTAATTTAAAAAAAAAAAAAAGAAAAAAGAAAAAAAAACCTTAAAGAGCCTCCTGGAGTAAGATAATATGTGGGTCAACACCAATATTTTTGCCACAGTTTTTTTTTTTTTTTGTCTGGAAAAAAAGTAAATGGATTTCAAAGCTGCTTGGAGTTTCATGCCATATGAGATTAGGTGAGAACCCCTCGGGACCTTGGATTTTATTTATTTTATTTTATTTTATTTTTATTTTTATTTTTTGTGGAAGACCTGTGGATTTTGTTTTGGGTTTCGATATATCGATATGTACGGAAGGGGTCCCCTCATTAAATCGACCCAATTTAATCTGCTCGTACAAGTCATCACTAATGTGCAAAGGTGATAGGCTTTAAATTACTATTTTATTTGTAGAATCCAAAATTGGCGTTTGGTTTTATTTATTTATAATAAGCAGTCACTCATGGAAACCCCGGCCCCGTCCTAAAAAAAAAAGAAAGAAAAAACTACATATCTTTATCTATACCTCAGGTCACTAACCCCTTGTTTGGATGGTAAGTCCAATTTTAGAAATTGGAAAAATTTTAAATGAGTGTTTTTCTCAGTTTTTTTTTTTTTTTTTTTTTCATCATTCTCTTTTTCTAAAAAAAATAAAACTATCTTATTTTCAAACTCACTTTACATAGTATTTTTTTTGAAAAAAGAAATAAATCTTTTTAAAATTTTCTCACAATATATTATTTTCAATATCATTTTTTCTCATTCCAAACAACCTTTTGTTTTTAAGAAATTTTTTTAAACATATATAAACACCATCTTATTCTCAAAATGAAAAAACTTTCTCATTTAAAAATATGAAAATTTTCCTTTTCGAAAATAGACACGTGGTCCAAACGAGGCCTAAATTTGAATAGCCGAAATATCGATAATTTGGGAAAAAAATAATAATTATGAGATCTAAAATATTATCGAGAGTTTTACTCATTGGAAAATTACATGGTTCCTCCACTTCCATTTTATTGGCTATTATCTTTACTGTCAATCCAACAACCCCCCCCCCCCCCCCTCACATTCTTTTGTTGATATGAAAAAGCGCTTAATCGATATCTTAGAAAAAGAAAAAGTTAAAAAGAAAAAAAAAGTCGTAAAAAAAAAAATGATATATCCATAGCTTAGTAGGAAAAAAAAAACCCCCATAAAGTAATGAGTAAAAATAGTACAAAAATAGAGAGCTGTTAGTAAAAATAGTATTAGTAGCCGACAGTCATTGTACCTATCAAGTTAGATATGTTGTCTCATCTCAAAATTTGTCCTCCTAGTACTGTTTTAATATTTTATTAATTTATTTAAATGTTTATAGCGTTTAATATTTTTATATAACTAAATTATTAAATTTAGATGATATACCGTAAGACTATAGGAGGACAACAAATAACAAATCTCGACTCATGCCTACCAATACTATCATATAATAAACTGGCTATTTACTCCAAAAACAAAAAATTTAAAGCCTGCTAATTATTTCAATTATTTTCTGTAATTTTTTTTCCTCCTCCCAACAAAGCTCCAACCCATAAAAGAAGTTAGTCAAACAAATTTAGCTTTTAAACTATGTTATCTTTTATTTATTATTATTACTATTATTATTTAAGCAAACCGGAAGCAACTCGATTGGT
The DNA here is from genome assembly GCA_025413485.1 of Ficus microcarpa. Lineage (NCBI taxonomy): Eukaryota > Viridiplantae > Streptophyta > Magnoliopsida > Rosales > Moraceae > Ficus > Ficus microcarpa. The sequence goes on along the minus strand of CM046380.1, from coordinate 10,083,428 downwards.
AGCCATTTCCTGGCAGTACATTATAAAGTCTGCAACAGAAAATGCATAGGCGCATTTTGTCACGGTTGGGGGATGTTTTTCATGACCGAAGATAAGTGAGTTGAAAGTGATTAGAAATTCATGGTTTTGCAAAAGAAATGGAATGAATTTATTATGGCGGCTTTTCAAAGAGATTGATCGAAAATCCAGTACTAGAGGTATCTTGGTTTTTAGTCAATTAATGTGAATCTTGAAGCTTTTCAAAGAGCCAATAAAATTGTGTTGTAAATCTAAAATTGAAATCTCAATTATGAAAATTTTCTTCCCGTTTTGTAATTATGGATTTGAGTTATATGTATATATATATATATATATATATTACTCAGTTAATAATTTGATTAAAAAAAATAGTGCTAGGGATTCCGTCCAAAAATTAACGGAAATGATTATTATAGTAACGTTTTTAATAGTTTATGATCATTCTAGCTACGAGAAAAAAAAAAAAAAAAGAACAGGGAACACCCTTAAATTATAAAATGTTACTATAATAGTCATTTATGTTAATTTTTAAATAAAATCCATTAGTAATTTGGTCAAAAGTGATACTCGTAATTAACGGATACAATCCAAAAATTAACGTAAATAACAATTGTAGCAATATTTTAATAGTTTAGAAGCATTCCAACTGCGAAAAAAGGTTCAGGACTAAAATTATACAAAGTTAAAAGTTTAGTTACCAACCTAGAAATTTATCATTAATTTTTATTCTTATGTGTGTACTTGTGGATCTTGTTTATGATATAATGCAAGTCATTCATAGTAATCTACTGAAAACTTTTTGTTCGAAAAACGCTTGTCAGTTATCCGATGATTTAATACACTAATAGAATTTTTTTTCCTTTATTTAATGTTTGATTAACTTATTACTCCAGGGATAACTAGGTATGACAAATGGCCTTTGTTGATTCCAACATTAATATTATATATTATCAGTGATATTCTATTATATCACTCCGATTGGCGTCGGAGACCAATGCCAGAGGCGACAGGTGTTTTGTGCTTTAAAAAAAAAAGAAAGAAAAAAAAAAAAACCATCATAATCTGCTTGATTACCTATGGCAATCTATCTGTCGGTGGTCATTAATGGATACCTATGCTGTAATATGGTGGATAATCAATGGCAATCTAGTAGATTACTTAGGCATCAGATGTTAGCGATTTGTCAGAGTAATTCTGTTAAAACACGTTATGTTGACTTTTGATTAGTCGAGTGAAAGGTAGAACTTCAGGATTCGTCAGACGTATCCTTTTTTGTCCCATTTTGTGTCCTCCAATAATTTCATATGATGTCAACTACAATATTTTAATTAATAATATGACTTTTTAATAGATATCACATGATGATATAATTGAAATGACATTTTAATTGACAGCAAATGATATTATTATAGGGATATAAAAATAGAAAGGAACAAGAGCACATGAGAGCCAAATCCTAAATTCTAAACCTCCTGATATGGTCAAAACTCTTATCATGCATCTTTGAAGGGATGTTCACGTATATTACTCCAACTTATAGACTAAACATGCCATAACATAGAACAGTAAATAATTTTCTCAATAATTGAAATTAAAATATATTTCATGTGATAGGTGTTTAATTACTATTATGTTATATATATATATATATATATATAATTTTAAGTATTTAAAAGATGTAAAAGGTTGTCAATAACAAATCACCCATGAAAAAGGTCCTTAGCTAAACAAGGGCTCGAAGATGGGGCGCAGGGGAAGAGATTCGACGGTTGAGAGTCCACGGGGGCTGAGGGACTCGACGAGAGGCCTGTGAGGATGCGGGATCTACAGCGACGTGTGAGAGGGGGATTGGGAGTGCGAGGTTCCGATGGTGGAAGGCTGCTACGAGGAAGCTCCCTCAAAGTTTATGTTAGTGATAGGCTGAAGACCTTAGGAATCAAGGGCTAAGATCCGAAGACAATGAGATTGATGGTCGAGATTTGTTTAGGAAGAAACTGATTTTTATAAAGTTTTGATCTATTGTAATAACTATCATAATTGAAAGAAGGTGTGTGATCTTGTTTAGTTATTTACATTAAATGGATAACATCATCCAGATCCCTTAATTCATAACCAAATGGTCTATATTTTGTATGTAATAGAAGAGAGCACTTGTACTCCATAGAATTTCCAAAACTAAAAAAAAAAAAAAAGAAATCTTTTTATTTTCCACTGTTTTAATTTCTCTATTACAATATCATAACTGTTGAATTACAAACAACATTAGAGAGAGAGAGAAATTCTATCCAAATAATAATAATAATAATAATAATAATAATAATAATAATAATAATAATAATACGAAAAAGAAGTGGGTAGCCAAAATCTCTTAGCCGCATAGCAAACAAAGAGTAATAAAGTAGAAACAAGCCACATAATATAAGCAATATCACTTTTCTTCTACACCTGCGTTTCATGGGAAGAATCATATGAAGATCAACTAGAATCAAGTCAAGAATCAACCCAAAAGATTACTTTTTTGTTTCGGTAAAGCTCTCCATATAAGGAAAGTCAATCTAGAACAGATAGGGCAACTTTCCATAAGTAAATACGACATATTCTGTAACAAATCAGGTAATTGAAGTCCGCAATCACCATCTATAAATGGAGGGCATTACCACATGCTCAAGGCATCTCGAATCATCAGAAATCATCCCCGATTACCCCACAATTCTCTCATCTTTGCCCTATTCTCTCTATTCCCTGCAGTCTATCTCTACAGCATTCACTGTGATGTTTCATCAACTATAGTGAAACCCTTATAACCACCACAGTAGATTAGCTCTCGCATTGAGAGTGAACCTCTATAAATTTTTTCTGTTCTCTGTCTTTTTCACTTTACTTTACTGTTATTTTGCAGCTAACATGTTCGGTCAACTCAATATGTGCTTAGTCTATACAACAATACAGCCATAAATCCTAACACGACTTGATCCAATTTGACTATAAATTTACCCTCTACACCCATCTATCATGATCAAACTAATTTTATTTCTACTTTGTTTCCACTTAACTTTTCTATAACATGACCTCTCACACCTTAATTTGTATTATTTTTGATCTCTCTGTTTTATGGCTAATCACTTGTATATCTTCCGGTATACTCTCTCTCTCTTAATATTTTCCATTTCTTTTACTCTCTTTTCTTTTTCCCACAATCCCGTGCTTATGTATTAGAGTAATTCATAGGAGTGTCACAAAAAATACTTCACTTTTAGATGAATTAAATGTTTTACCAAAATTGTCATGCCGGTTAAAAAAATAATCACTAGATTATCATGGTCATGGCGAATAATTTGATACATTATTTTTTAATAAATAGGTACATTAAATATTTAACATACATATGACTCTTTTAACAGAATATCAACAATTGATAGAAAGTTTTGATCGAGTGAGATCAATATACCTATAGCACTAAGGCCACCTGCAAAGCATAGAGGCAAATCTAGCAAACTAAAAACACAACTTATCAAAGAGCGGGGACATTACTTTTGTTGTCACACAATAAACCCATAAGCACAACCAAAACACAAAGACACCCGGCAAAGTGCAGATTCAACATTGTCATTATAAAACATTGAATAGTACATAAAAATGTACTTTCTTTGATACTTAGGCTCTTTTTGGAGCATGAGTTTAAACTTAAATTTTATCTTTTTCTGAAAATTTTTTTTGTCTTTTTTAAAAGGTCAACAAAAATTACTATTCAAACTTAAAAATTTCAACTCAAACTTATTCAACAAACTAACCCTTAGGCTATGTTTTTCATTAAGGTTTAACTTTAACTAAATTGTACTTTTTCAACTCAATTTTTGTATTTTTCTAAAAATTCAACAAAATTTATAATTAATTTTTAAAAAGTTAACCAATTCAAATTTAAAAATTTCATCTCCAACTAACTCACCAAATGGAGACTAAATGCTAAAATTTTTGAGTTTTAATTAAATATTTTTATTATTTTTATTTAAAATGGTATACTTAGAAAATGTTTAGTTTTAACAAGGCTCCGTTTGGACATGAAATTTAAACTTAAGGTTTAAACTTAATTTTTTTTTTTTTTGAAAAAATTTTTTGTTTTTTCTGAAAAAGTTTTTTATCTTTTCTAAAAAGTCAATAAAAATTACTATTCAAACTTAAAAATTTCAATTCAAGTTCATTCACCAAACGGCCCTCCATTGTTTGTATATATTTGTATACAAATAAGTGAAAAAATTGTACACAAAAGCCGTGAAAACAATTCATTTGATTCATAAAAGCAGTCCAAACTGAGCCGAGCCAGCCATCCCAGAGCCGAGCTAAAAACTCTAGCCAATCACCGTGTGGCATGCGGCTTCCACACACAGCCTGAGCAGAAGAGTGGGTCCCCGCTGCCCAACTCCTTCAGCGCGCCTTTCTCTCGTCTCCACCACGCTTCGGACATCACCAATCAGCTCGCGAGTTACGCGCGTCCCCACTCCCCAGCGCATCAGATCCAATTCTGCCAGAAGGGACCCAGCTGTCCCCACAACGTCTGCGCGCCAGCACGTCTTCCACTCCTTCTCGCCACGTGGACGTCGTCAGCAGCTCTTCCAAGCGTACAACGCCACGTGGCCGTTTATTTGCAGCAACTTTCCTTTCTCCGAATTTCTTCAACAAGTCCCAAATTACTCTCTACTGAAAATCAAATCAGCCCAATTTTCCCAGATCAAATGTTTGATTTCTTCACAATTAGTTGGAATTTCATTTGTTTCTCAATTGCCATTTGCTGATTTTTGTTTCCCATTTTAGTTAGTTTATTTCCCTTTTTAGCTGAGCCTCTAAAACATAAAAAATAGAGTACTTTGTCTGGTGTAATATTCGTTCTAGAACCGTGAGAGTATTTAGAATATTCTGTTTATTTTTCAGCTCTTATTTCCTTAGTTTTTCTAGAGACGTGAGATGAGTGACATATCTTTTTGTGAGTGAGACATATGAAAGACTAAGTTTTGAGTGAATTTAATTTGCTTACATTCTTCATTTTATTTTAATTCATTTTGTTATTCAATATTTAATTATTTGGTTAATTTCATCTCTTCTATTTAGGGGATGTTTGGTTTATAAGTCCATTTCAAACTAAAATATACTTTTTTATCTTAATTTTTATCTTTTTCTGAAAACATTTTTGTCTTTTCTGAAAATTCAACAAAAATTTTCAACTCAAACTTAAAATTTTCAAACTCAACTAACGAATCAAACGAAGCATTAGTGTTTATACTAATTATTCCTGTAGTGATAACAGTTCTAACTATTATATTTGGTGCATTAAATTACTAGTAACATGTAGTTTTCTTTTAATTATTTTTATGTGATTATCCCTTACTACATTCTGCCAAAAGGTATTTTGTCGCTTTCGGATAATACATAAGAATAATTGTGCTTGCCTTAACTAGAAGAGGTTATTTTCATCAAGTGCCCGTTTGGTATTTTAGTTCATTTTCATTTAACTCAAACTTTTTTTTTATTTTTTTCCCAAAAAGTCTTTGTCTTTTTCCCAAAAAGTTTTTTGTCTTTTCTGAAAATTCAAAAAAATTTACTATTACAACTAAAATATTTCAATTAAAAAATTTACTTTTTCCATTATTTATGTTTTCAAATCTATATTTTCTAATTGCGTATCTGGGATATGAAACTTGTAGTTGAGTTATAGAATTAAAATATTAAGTTTGAACAAATGCATACAAGATTCCTTTCACCTATCCTTTATTTTATTCTTGTGTTTATTTTTATCAAAATTCCCAAAAATATTTCTCTTTTTATTTGTTTGTTCACTTAACTCTCTAACGTTTGTTTTCTATTAATCTCTCTTGTTTGTTATTTTTCCCACCTCTTTGTGGGATCGATTGCCCTCATTGTACTACAAACAATATATTTATTTATAGACAATTTGAGCATAATCAAACATAAGAAACTAACAAGAAAGAAGCCCCGAGCCAGACGATCTAATGACAAAAAGGCCTCCATATCCGAGGGGATAGAGTGAACGGTATAGCATGGACAAAAAAAAGCCACCAAATAACCACCAAATACTCGGAGCGTGGGAGACAAACGCCGCCGGTGTGAACACCACCTGGTACACGTGCCACATCAAAAGCACTACGGCATTAAGGGGGGAAAATGCTCAAGCTACAAACCCAACGGAGAAGTAACGACTTACCCCCACCAACCTCACCCTCCACCACCACCATATATACCATCCATACGTCCGGAGACACTCCCAAATAGGGTCGTGAGTCTAGTGACCATCTAGAAGATAGCACAGGAATCCGGCACCCTACAAAGCATATGAGTGGCACATGAAAGGAAAGGTCACAACATGAAACCTTGAGAGTGGAAACAAAAGATAATTGCATATATGTTTGAGAAGATATTTAGTGTGTGTGTGTGGGTGTTTTTTTTTTCTCCCTATAGTTAGAAAAGTTGTTCATTATTTTTTAAATTCATATTATTCTTGATAGGTTTAGCCTTTGAGATTTTACATAATTTGAAAAAACGTATAGGACTCTTTTAAAGGTAGGTATAAGTCGTAACTTTAACTTGGTCATGAAGACAAAAAATATATAAAAATAAGAATAAGTTTTTAATGTTTTGTCCAGGATGACCCAAATTGATTTCTCGAAAAAAGAAAGGGAAAAAAAAAAAAAAAAGGACAACCACCCTCATTGTTTAAACTTGAACCAAATAAAGTATCCATAAAAAAGAAGTTAGTGCAACAAAAAAAAGTTTCTTTTTTTCTTTTTCTTTTTTCGCTTCGCAACAAAATAAGTTTCTTAGAGTGTCTTTTTATTTGTTTATTTATTTTTTTAAGTTTTGAAGTGAGGGATTTGAACTCTATACCTTTAGGTGAAGTCAAATGTGGTATTATCATTAGGTTATGCTTGCAATCACAAGTTGTCCTTTTTTTGTTTCAATATTTTCCACATTGTTCAGATATAAAAAATCAGATATAGTATTTAAATATCCAAACAATAAAAGAAAAATTTGCTAAAAGATTTCAGATTAATTTATTAATAAATTATCCAAATATCAATAATATATGGAACTGAGGGATATCTGGATTAATTACATATTTTAAAGAAAATTTTTAATTCGTAATTTGAGTTTGTTAAATTATGAAAATCATCTTTAAAAAAAATGATCAATCAGTCATGGATCAATATTAATATGTATTATTTACTGATTGATTATGATCAATTAATGATTAATAATAATCTAACTATTAATTGTATCAATTGTTAATTAATGGTCATTTACTTAAATTAGTGTTTAAAAACAGTATTTATCTAATTTTTTTCGTGAATGAATACCGTCTAATATTATAATATACTGGGGAATAAGAATATCGATTTAATAAAATTGAGGAGCGAAATATCGGCATCTTTACACAAAGGTAAGTCAAGTCAAACATCAATATCTTAAGTTTTTATTTTTATTTTTAATTAAAAAAAAAAAAAAAACAATTCAAATCGAAATATCGATATCTTGGTAGGCTTCTCCTCAATAAAATGGGGCCGGTTGTCTAAAGAGGGCTTGACTTTCAGGGATAAATTAAACATCTTTTTGAACAGTTAAGAGAAATCAAATTTCAATGAGAAAAGGAAAACAAAACAAAACAAATCGATAATATCGATATATCGGTAGCCTAGAATCCGGACATATCGGCTTTTTAATACACATTTTACTGTATTTCTAAAGCCCAAATTGGTTTGCTTCAGGTCCTCTGATTCAGTAATTATTCTCCCTTATATTAGGCCAGTCGCTGCGTCTCGAAATATAGTTCATCACCACAGATCATCGCTTCCTGAGCTCCTGTTGTCATCCTGCAGTAGCCCCCTAATGTCTTTCACTTCAGGTATATTAGTTTTGTTTTGTATTATATGGTTGCCGTGATTTGCCCCTTTTTTTTTTTTTTTTTTTTTAAACTTTTTTCCTCCTCTTCTTTTGTCCTAAAATGTAGTCTGTTTAGTTCCATTTTTGTGGGTAGGTCAACTTGATCCTCTGTCATACATGAATCTGGGTCTGAATCCATGTAGCAAATCTGCCTGTTTGTGGCCTTGTGAGGGCTTAGGTTGACTATATCGAGTTCATTTTACTTTGTTCCTTTTGCCCATCAGACTAAATCGTTTTTTACTTTGTTCCTGTTGCCCATCAGACTAAATTGTCTTGTGCAGGACGTGTTGGATAGTAATTGAATTGTCAGGTGTTTTGTGAAGTTTTATGGACTCTGTAAATGGTGCCAAATTTGAGTTCGTTTCAACCATTTCTTTGGAAAAGAGTTGCTATGCACAAACAAATTTTGTAGATTTTGAAAGTAAGATTGGTCTTTAAAAATCGATTTCATGCGTGATCGATGTTATGGTGATATACTTGACATTAATCTTTATGTACAACTGGGGCATATTTGCAGGTTTTCCAGGTTTCCTTGACCGCTCCAAGAGCAAAGGCATACCTCTTTTTCAACAACGCCCAAATGACGAGGTTCAAGCGTTGATCCTGATCCGCGAACACTTACTACGAGACACATTGCCCATGGAACAACCAGGAAGGCTTAAGCATGACATGAATCATACCTGTGTGGATGGACAGTTGGATCATGTGAACTCTGGTTCCTTATTGGTTGGACAGTTTGAAAATTCAATACCATTTCAAGCTCCACAACCTTTTAATGTGGTTGAGTGTCAGAGGACAGCCAATGACTCCTCGTTCCCAATGGAAAATCCCGGAGAAGCCGATCCTAAGCATCTGATGCAATTGTTACCGGAGTCAAGTGATCAAAATGAAAAATCTTCAGACCCAACTCTGAGTATTGAGCCAGCCCAAGTATGTGACACTGAAGATCTGGATGGCATCTCAATACGGTCGAATTTTCTCCGAAAGTTACAAACAGATTTGAAGCGTAAGATGCCATTGTTACAAGAGTCATGTGGTCAAGATAAAAAATCTCCTGACCTGACACCGAGCATCGAGCCAGCCGAATTGTGTGATGCTATTGAAGTAAGGAATGCCACACGAGAGAAAACCATTAACTTACCTGGCACTAGCCTAAAGGATGCCGCGAAAAGCAGTGCAGGTAAAGCATTATTCTAGACCATTATATCAATATTAGTATTTTGCTATGGACTGGTAGGCTTAAATAACACCTTATATGTACGTTTGCAACCTTGTAGATCTTCTAGGACGAGAGAGCTAGATATTACACGGGTGCAATTTAAATTTGGTTGCGTGCTATTAGATGTAGAATTACTGCCACTACTACATAATACAGATTCCACGACGGTTAAAAACCGTCGTGGTATTACTTACACGATGGTTTTAATACCACGACGGTTTTCTAACCGTCGTGGAATCCACAGTCGTGGTATCTTTTAGGATTCTACACTGACGGTTTTGTGCTGCTTTTCGGCTCCATGTTTTTTCCGAATTTACCACGACGGTTTTTTTAAAAACGGTCGTCGAATTTCCGTCGTGATATCCATAGTAGTGTGCTAGATTTTAAGTTAAATTATGTATCGTCAACAATATGTAGAGTATGCATAACTTCTAATGATCTATCGCATGCTTGTTTAATTGATTATATATGATCAGTCTTTTTTCCCCCCCAACCAATTAGGCAATGCAATTATTGTTTATATATATTTTATCTTGATTCATAATGTTTATGGGTGCCCTACTTATTAAATTGCACGCAAGAGTGCTGGAAGTGTGGGGAGCAAACGAGATTGGGCATGGAAGTATTGCTTCTCGATCCTGGGCAACAGTAATGGCATGATATGTTCTTTTTGTGACCGGGAAATCAAAAGTGGCCGGAGGAATCACTCGATTTAAGTCTCATATATCTGGAAGCGATCTGAGCAAAAATGTAAAGAAGTGCGAAGACATGCCACTTGAAGTAAAAGCTGAGATAGATCAAGAGGGAAAAAAGAGAAGATTACCAGAGAAAATGACTAGCAAGAGTATTCATGAGTATTAGTTTGTGTGGAATGTTTCAATGAATGTCGGTCAATCTGTTGGTAATATGTGTGTGTATCAGAGGGAACCTTAATTAACGTGCTTAATTAAGAGTATTCGAACATCTAAGGGCAGTTTATAGAGAGTAATTGTAAAGGTTTCGTTTTTCTGTGAAAAATAGGTCCATTTGGACGGTGGCCGATGGCTCTATTGACTTTGATATTAGACATTTTGTTAGATCATGTGGTGGTTCTGTTAACTTTAATATTCCTTGACTGGATAATATTGAAGTTGCCCATTATCTTACTAGTGATATATATATTTATATATATATATATATATATATATATTATTTAAAAAGAAGAATAGGTATTGCTTAAAATATTGTTCTGATTGTATTCTTCTTATAATTATCAAATATTCAATGGTAACTGTAGTAAAATCAAATTGGATTGAGTCGGGGTAGGACTTATAGTTGTATTTTTGAGCCAATTAAGCGCAAGTTGAGTTGCAGAACATATTAGCTGCAAAATAACAATAAAGTAAAGTAAATTAGACAAAGAACACAAGAAATTTATAGAGATTCACTCTCAATTTAAAAGCTAGTCCTCTGTGGCGGTTCCTGGGGTTTCATTATAATTGATCAAATATTACAATGAAAGCTATAACAGTGAGAATGGGAAGAATAGAGATGGGGAATGCAGGACATAAAGAGAGATAGTAGGGAGTAGAGAGAATCGGGTGAAAATGCGGGAATTGCGGGATGGTTTTAAAATGATTCGGCCTCTTCCGAGATGATCAGAGATGACTTTGGGGTGATTTTAATGTGGTCGGATATGATATCCGATGAACTAAGAGGATCTCCAATGATTTCTCTTATGCTTTGGGCAAAATTCTCTCTTGAAGATGAAATGATCTTGGATGAAATTGGATCCTTTGGGCGTATGATGATGGCTTCTACTTATAGAAGATGGCTACTGACTTTAGTTGCCTGATTTGGTGTATATCTTGCCTTATTTGCTGATAGGAATTTGCCTTCTTTGATCTAGGTTGACTTTTCATACTTAGCTTGCTTTATTGAACAGGGAAAGTCCCCTTTTAGGCCGATTCTGTGACGAATCCCGTCACCGCGAACAGCATACCGACTGGTTCGAGTACTTGGGTAGTGAGTGGAAATCTGGAACCTGCGAATTTGCTAACAAAGAAAGAAACAAGCGCAAGTGAAAGAGAAACAGATACCAAGTGGAAGACAGTAGGGAGCTCCGAGTTGATCTGAGCAGACAGGACAGCAATTTTAATGACGGACTCGAGACAAAACTCCACAATTATGTTTGTCCACTCTCTATCCATTTGGTGCCCAGCTAACAAACTCTCTGTTTGCTCGACTGTTTCGACTAGGCCAAACTTCGCGCATGGTTTGCACAGAAGTGCGGGGATCTGAACGAAAAAGGCTTTCAAACGACTCGCCATGAACAAGAGGAATTTGGATTCAGGAGCTTTTGTGCTCTCCTCATTTGAAATTAAGAATTATATTTATAGCAATTTTTCGTTCAAACCCCTGAGCTACCGGAAAAGAGAAGTCGACATATATATCGAAATGAAATGAAGCATGAGAAGTTTCCTACTGATATCCCTCAACCAGTTGGAATATGAAAGTCTTTTTGACAAAACTCCCATCTCTATTCCACTGGCCTTTTTTTTTTTGTTTCCCCTTGTAATCACTTTTTTATTTGTTAGGGTGGAAGGCATGTTTTGATCAGATTAATTAGGCCATAATTAGCTTGAACAGTCCCAAATCACTACTTAAGTGGCCATCTGATTTTTTATTTTTTATTTTTTATTTTTAAAATTACTGATTTTGAGAGTGTCTCCAAATTTTTATTTTAGTGATAAAGCGGTCAAATTTAAAATGGGGGTTTAATTTTAGAGGAAAAGATGCATATGTGTTGCTCGTGGTATACCTTCCAAGGATAATTATGGAAATTGAACCAACTCAGATTTTAAAAAAGATTAAAAACAAAAACAAAAACAAAAACAAAAACAAAAACAAATAAATGTGTAAAGAAAAAATCTAATGCGTAATACAAGTCTAAATTCAATAAAATGGAGTACTTAACGATCATCGTTAATGGAGCGAAATATTTCCATCCCGCAAAAGCAAGTCAATGACATGCACAATATAGAACATGAGATATTTAAACTTATCAAAACAAATATGAGAAGTTAGTACAAATAAAAACGCGTTTTTAGTGACTATGGCAAAGGTAATATTACCATTTCACAGCCTTCTTTGTTTTACATATACTTTTTACTTAAAAATTAAGGAAATGACTGAATTTACAATACTTTTATAATTTGGAGAGAGAACGGAGCTCACCCATTAAGGGGCATTTTCATAGAAGATCCAAAATTTGAAGAAAAATGTGAAATTTGTCCTAATTTTTTATTTTTTATTTTTTATTTTTTATTAAAAATGTTAAAAATTAGCCATTCTAATTCTACATTATCAATAGTAATTATAGTTACAGCAGAAAATAAATAATCACGAACACATATAATTTGTACATATTCTCTTTAATACGAGACTACTATTTTAACCGCTAGATCAATTCACTATGATAACCAACAAGTTCACAAAAATGACTAGTATACCCTCACATCCTCTATGGTTTTTTTCCCCTAACATTTCTCATAATAATCCACAATGATAGTACCCTTGTTTATTAAAAACAAGAATTAAGACAACTAAAATTAAAAGTGTAAAATCCCCAAAATATTATGAATGCTGTAAATTTTATAGAACTTTCATAAGATATTAATTAAACTCCACAATTTAACAAAGAACTATATTGCATTTGCTTAGAGCATTAATAAGATCAATCTACAATGTCATTTTCATGATGGGTATTAATTAAGTTTCACAATTTAATGGGCAAGCATAAGACAGCTTAGTCAATTACCATAGTCCTTAATTTGAGTCAAGGCCCCAAATATTTTTCATTTATTTATTATCATTTTCATAATATTTGAATATTCTTTGTAGGTAGGGCTCATTCTTTCTCTCTTTTTAAGATCAAACAACTCCTTTTCTTTTTCATTTTTTTTAGGGGAACGCTTTAGAATTTATTGTTATTTTGCTCTGAACTTATAATACCCTTTTTTTTTTTTTTTTTTTTTTGGGGGTTCTAGACTTAGAATCCATTGTTTCGAAACTGCTCTTATAGTTTTTTGTTTTAAGGAAAAGGTTGTACGGTTCTATTAAAAATGTTTAAATCTAGATGTTCATTATATTTTATTTTACACTGCGAAAAAAAGAAAAGAAAAGGAAAAAAAAAAAATCCATATTAGAAGGTCTTCTAAGTATCGATATATCGACATATTGGTTGTTCGAAGACCATGCAGAAGTCAGATGAGACTTGTCACATTTCACACGGAAAGAGCCACTAGGTACCAAAAAGTTAACCTGGCCAGTTAAGAATAGCTTAAATTCTCTGACCAAGGGTGTGTTTATTAATCAAGAAATTTATTTTGGAAAAGTGAATTTAGCGTTCGTTCTTATATTTAAGAATTAAATAACATGAGTCACATTTAAAAATAATAAATTAAGTTGCTTGATAACAGTGAATTCGGCTCCCACCTCCTATTTAGGAAATTAAATTCATTTTTCTAAAAACTAGAAACTAACTAACATCTATATCATATATATCCTTATTTTAATTTATTATTTTTTTTTTATAAAAGAATACTTTCATAATTATACTTATTTTTATTCAGACTCCTTCTAATTTTTTAACAAAATAATGAATAAATGGTTGAATAAGAATTTAAGAAATATCTCAAATCCAGCCGAATTGGTTTGGTAATTGTAACACTTTATTTATAATATTATTACTATTGGTTGGTATATATGTAAATTTTGATTTTGAATATTGTATTGGTATCAGTGCAACGGACAAATAACTCTAAAAAATATTATATCGAAATCAACTGGTGTTGTGATAACATACCAAAAATATATATATATATATATATATATAAATAAGTATTGTTTTATTAAAGTGTTGAATATGAGACAATCCTTAAGAATTTAATTACTCATATAACTTGATCACTTGATACTTAGAAAACATTTCAATGGAATTCTAGAATTTAATTTAATTCCTTTTTGTGGAATTAATTTTTATCCTCTTCGAATTCCTGATTATGGAACACGCAAGAGTATAGATAAGCGTCTGAATAAGAGGTTGCATTACCAACTCAACCTAATACAACTCTATCGATATATCGACATATGAGGCAGTGCCGAAGGGGTGGCCTTAATAATTAATGGGGCCATTTCCGGTCAAAAAGTCACAGGCTTTTGGCTTTTAGGGATATTTAGAGCAACAACTCGAATCTAAAATCTTTGATTTATTTTTGTCTTTTTCTGTAAATTAACAAAATTTTTAATTAGTTTTTAAAAAATTAAATAATTTTAATCCAAAAAACGTAACTTCAACCCATACATCAACTAAATGGGCATCTGACTCTAGTTGCTCCAGTTTAGCAAAAATAAAAAAGGTGTAACTAAAGATTGAGAAATATAAGAAAAGTGGACTATCGATAGGCCACGAGGTTGAGAGTACCTTGAAATGGTGCCAGCAATATAAAAATTTCAACATCTGATTAGTTTATTAAAATCCCATGAGACATGACCCTAAGAGTGGTCCCATGAAACCTACCTTTTTTTTTTTTTTTTTTTTTTTTTTTTTTTTTGTCTTCTCATAATTTCTGTTAAAAAAAATTAGAATAAAACAAAAAAAAAAAGTTTTGGCTTCCTGTTAGAAAATAAATTAAAAAAAACAAGTAAATTTCCTAACAGGCATAAACCAATTGGAAGATCGAGATCTTAGGAAAAAATTATACCATATAACATACTTAAAACAAACGGATCAAATAAATAGCATATTTAAAAGCTAGATAAAGCATAAGAAAAAGAGGTTGCACTACCAACCGAAGCTAGCACGCTCTATCGATATATCAACATATATGTGTATATATTTTTGGTAAGTCGATATATCGACATATTGATTATTGAGTATTGGGAGATCAAGCGGATGTCCAGATGAGACTTGTCTCGTTTGACATGGAAAGATCCACCGGCGGAGAATAGCTTAAATTCTTGTTAAATATAAGTTTATTTATTTTTTCTCATTCATTTTTTCCATAAATAAATAAGTAAAATTCCATGCAGACATAAACCAATTGAAAGATCGACATATTAAGAAAAATAAAGTTTTAAAAAATAATCACTAATAAATAATATTGATTTCCATAAATAAATAAATAAAAAGTAAAATTCCACGCAAACTAAATCAATTGAAAGATCGACATCCAAAAAAAAATAAAGTTTAAAAAATAATCACTAATAAATTATATTGATAGATATTGGTATATTAGCAAGGTAAGTTTTTTCGAACTCTATCACAAGATGTTAGAATTAAAATCCTCTATCCTCAAATTCAAAAAAGTAACAATAATAATAAATATAAAAATAAAAATAAAAAAAACTAGGCATGCTTCCCCAAGTAAAGGGTGCCAGTTCTTGGTCATAACGCATTTCTAAGCAGGGCTTAACGTGTATTATAGGACATCAAACACCATAACAACTTGTACAGAGTTAAAAAGTTTATATTTTATTTGTAAAATAAAAAAACAAAACAAAACAACTTTGAAGTCTAATGGGCCGTTTGAAACATACATTCATTTTATATCCTTTCACCTGCTGCCGTAAATCAGTGACTCACTGATATTCTCTCAGCGAGCTTTGGTTGACTTTATCGAGCTCATGGTACTTTTTTTCTATCAAAAGAATTTGTTAGGTGTAGTAGCTTTTTTTTTTCTTTTTTTTTTAAATATTATTTAACTTGAGAGTAATGAGATTCGAACTCTGGAGTCAAGTATAGAATTACTTGTTTAAGATTATTGCTATAACCACTAATGGTAGTGAACTTTCTGTTCAAGCTTTTGTAATTTTGTCAATATTGTATTCAATCACCAGTAACTGGCCACGTTTTGTCGATGAAATATTTTCATCGGTGAAAATTTGGCTTGTGCATAAGATTTTTATGTTAGTGATAGGCCGGAAACGTTAGAAACAAAGCGATAAGATCAAAAGATACTGAGATTGAATGTTTACATGTATTTGGGGAGAAATTAATTTTTCTGAAGTTTGGAACTATTTTAATAATTATCATAATTGAAAGAAGTATATATATTTTGTTCCACATTCATAGAGAAAAGCTTGCCAGTTGAATTCCGTAGAATTTCCTAAACAAAAAAGAAAGCATTTTATTTTCCACTCTTTTAATTTTTCTATTACACAAACCTTAAAAAAGGAAAAAGAAATTCTATCGAAAAAAATACAGACAAACGGAACACACTAATAACACCACCATAATGGTTCGGTTTATGGTATCCTTATTAAAAGCGAAAAAGAAAAGACACTCAAAATCCCAGAGCCTCTTAGCAAACAAAGAAATATTAATAAAGTACAAACAAGTCACAACATAAGCAATATCACTTTTCTTCTACACTCGCGTTTCATCGGAGAAGTCGTAACTGCAGAGGAAAACGAGGACCAAGGAAATAAGGTAGGTAACCCAGGTGGTTACTTTGAGCCAAAAAGGAAATGGGATTGTGACGGCTGTGACGAACCCGGTGACCGCAAACAGCATACCGACTCGTTCGAGAACTTGGGCAGTGAGTGGAAATCTGGAACCTGCAAATTTGCTAACAAAGAAAGAAGCAAGCGCAAGTGAAAGAGACATGGATACCAAGTGGAAGATAGTAGGCAGCTCCGAGTTGATCTGAGCGGACAGGACAGCAATTTCGATGACGGATGCGAGACAAAACCCGACCATTATGTTGGTCCACTCTCTGTTACTTCGGTGCCCAGCTGCCAGACTCTCCGTTTCGACCACGCCAAACTTCGCACAAAGTTTATGCATAAATGTGGGGATCTGAAGGAAAAAGGCTGTCAAACGGCTTGCCATGAGGAAGACTACTAATTGGGAATAAGGAGCTTTTTGTGTTAATTTGCACCTTTGCAATTCTAAATTTTGTATATACTTATAGGCAAACATTCGTGGAAGAAAACATGACCCTTCTTGCGGGCCATTCAAGCAGAGCGACAAGAAAAGAAAAATATCGATATCTAAGGAACTTTTTTGTGTCTGGAGAACCGAAATATCGATATTTCGTTGCTGCGTTACAAGGAAGGACGTGGAGGTGTTTTCACTCCGTGATGTTCTCAAATATTAAACTCCATTTTGTTGACTTTATAGCTTATAAAAAGTTCAACCTTAATCGCGTCTCCAAGCACACCTAAAGCTCGTCATCAAAATATCGATATTTATCCTAGCCAAATAAAATGTTTAGGAAAAGAAAATAGAGATATCGATATCTATGACTACTATAAATTATGTTGTCAATTGAAAATGGCAGTTTGATATTAGAGGGAAAGAGGCAAATGCCTTGTACTATAGAAAAAGTCTAATTCTTAATACAATACGTAATCCAATAGAATGGAGTAAACTTCACAAACATTATTGTACACGATCCACATAAATAGAGGGCTTTTCATCTTAGAAAAAGCAAGTAAATGGCATACACATAATATGAGAGATTATTCAAAATTTGAGTATATCGCGACATAATATTTATGTGGTATATTTATTTAAATAACTATTTATGTGGCCTTAATGCTTTGGAATTCTTGACATAGGTTGCCTATTGGACATTTAAATCGATTGCAAAGATAGATTAAAGAGTTAGGGTAAATTGCTAGATTGGTTTTTGAATTTTTTGATTTTGTACAACTTTGGTCCCTGAATTTATTTTCATAGCTGGAATGTCCCTAAATTATTAAAATATTATTACAATAGTTCTTTACATTAATTTTTGGACCGAATATGTTAGTTTCCATCGTTTTTTGATCAAATAATTAACAGATTTTGTTTTAAAATTAATAGAAATAACTATTGTAGTAATATTTAAATAGTTTATGAGCATCCATTGTTCTTTTTTTTTTTTTCGCAGCTAGAAAGACCATAAGTTATTAAAAACATTACTACAATAGTTATTTCCATTAATTTTTGGACGGAATCCATCATTAGCACCACTTTTTGAACAAATCACTAACAGATTCTGTCCAAAAATTGACAGAAAGGACTATTGTAGTAACATTTTAAAAGTTGATGGGCATTCCGGCTATGAAAACAAAGTTCAGAGACCAAGTTACACAATATTAAAAGTTTAGGGACTAAATAAGCAATTTACCCTAAAGAGTTATTATGCCCAATTTTCGGTACGCTTTCTTTGAGTGTCTTTTCTCCAAGTCTAATGTGTATTAGCTTCATTTATTTACCATTACACACCAATTTGTAGAGTCAAAATGTTGTACAAAAGATAGAAATCTTTGTGCATTTCCTTTATTAGAATTATCCACTAACAAATTGAATTTAAAACCCAAAAAAAAAAAATAAATAAATAAAATAGAATAATAAAGAAGAGAAAAGATACAGTTAATGGCTCAAAAAAGGCAACGAAATTTTACAGTTGAGAACGTTCAAAGCCAATTTTTTAATGTTAAAGAAAAGGTAAATTGCTTGTTAGTTCTTTTTATTTTTAATAATGAAATTTTGATTTAATTTCTAACTGTTTTTTTAGATTAAAAATTTCCAAACTCTTTACAAGGATACAAAATGATCCTTGTTGTTAACAAATGTCAAAAAAAAAAAAAAGAAAAAAATTAAAAAATGCTGTCACGTGAATTACATATGATTTAATATATAAGGAAAATAAAGAAAAAAATTTACATAATTCAACTTATATACATCATGTACATGATCTATTACATCCAAGTTTTAACCTTTGTTATTAAAACGAACCATCTTACATCCTTTTAAAAATTTTATGATAAAAAATAAAGTTCGGTCTAAATGACAATTTCGTAAAAAGATTGGGTCCAAATAAGTAATTTAAAAAAAAAAAAAAAAACCTTAAAGAGTCTCCTAGAGTAAGATAATATGTGGGTCGACACCAATATTTTTGCCACATTTTTTTTTGTCTGGAAAAAAAAAAAATTATCAAAGCTGGTTGGAGTTTTATACCATATGAAATTAGGTAAGAACCCCTCGGGACCTTGGATTTTTTTTTGTTTTGTTTTTGCTTTTTTTTGTTTCTGTAGAAAACCTGGGGATTTTGTTTTGGGTTTCGATATATCGATTTGTAGAGAAGGTGCCCCCTCAATAAATGGACCAATCTGGTCGTAAAAGTCATCATATATCACTAATGTGCAAAGGTGATTGGCTTTCAATGACTATTTTATTTGTAGAATCCAAAATTGGTGTTTGGTTTATTGATTTATAATAAGCAGTCACTCATGGAAGCCCCGGCCCTGTCTTTACATAACAAAAAAGCTTCTAGAAAAGCAAAATATCGATATCTATACCCCAGCTCATTAACCGTGTGTTTGGGTCGGTTGTCCAATTTTAGAAATTGGAAAAATTTTAAATGAGTGTTTTTCTCAATTTTTTTTCATCATTCTTTTTTTTCTAAAAAACGAAATTATCTCATCTTCAAATTTACTTTGTATAGTTTCCTTTTGAAACAAAAAAAAAAATATCTATTTTAAAATATTCTCACAATACATTAATTTCAATATCATTTTTTATCATTCCAAATAACTTTTTGTTTTTAAGAAGAAAGTTTTTTACATATACAAATACCATCTTATTCTCAAAATGAAAAAAACTTTCTCATTTAAAATAAAAAATTTTTGTTTCTAAAAATGGACACATAATCCAAACGGGGCCTAAATTTGGATATCCGAAATATCGATAATTTAGGAAAAAAAAATATGAGATCTAAAATATTATCGAGAGTTTTACTGATTGGAAAATTACATGGTTCCTCCACTTCCACATTGATGATCTGACAAAGGAAATTCCATTTTATTGGCCATTATCCTTTAAAGTCAATCCCCCTCCTTTTAAGTGTTCCAGATTGTGAAAAGCTTATAATTAACACGTCTCCAAGCACACTTAACAGTCTTTTGTTGATATAAAAAATCGCTTAATCGATATCTTAGAAAAATAAAAAGTAAAAAAACAAACAAAAATCGTAAAAAAAAAAAAATGATATAACCGTAGCTTAGTGGGGGAAAAAAAACCATAAAGTAACGAGTAAAAATAGTATAAAAATAGAGAGCCATTAGTAAAAATTGTATTAGTAGCCAACAGTTATTGTACCTATCAAGTTAGATATGTTGTCCTATTTTTTCATCTCAATGTTTTTCATCCTAGTGTTGTTTTGACATCTCATCAATTTATTTAAATGTTTATAGCGTTTAATATTTTTATATGATTAAATTCTTAAATTTAAATGATCGATATATTGTAAGACTATAGGGGGATAACATATAAAACAGGAAATTCATGAGACTCATGCCTAGCAATACTATCATGTAATAAACTTGCTATTTACTCCAAAAACAAAAAATTTAAAGCCTACTAATTATTTCATTTATTTTCTGTAAATTTTTTTTTCCTCCTCCCAACAAAGCTCCGATCCATAAAAGAAGTTAGTCCAACAAATTTAGCTGTTAAGCCATGCTATCTTTTATTTATTTATTTATTTAATTTTTTAAAGTTTACCAAATTGATTAGAGAGAAAAAAAAAAATTAGACATAGACTTTTAATTGCAACCAAAGGATTAAAGAAAATTAATTGGAAGATAAAAGATCAATCTATTAATAATTTATCCAAATGTCAATAATTTATAAAAAGAATGATGTCAGACCCTATTATTCAATTGGAAAAATTAGATAAATAGATTGTTTTTAAACACATTTAACTAATTGGTCGAATTTTTTTCATTTAAAAAAATGACCATTGTAATCAATGATTGATTATAGTAGTAAATTAATGAAAAATATATATTAATATTAGTCGATATCTAATTAAATATGATCAATCAATTACTAATTGGATTATATTTTAGACTCTTGTTTTTTTTTTTTTTTTTAATTTTACAAAAATTCAATCATTTATTTGAAAAAAAAAATTTCTTAAAAAGAATTTTATAGCAAAAACTGATGAGTAAAATAACGACATCTTCTCGGAAAGTTAAAAGTCAAGTCAATATCGTTTTCTTGAGGAAAAAAGGACAGAAAAAGAGAAACAAGGCAAATCAAAATATCGACATAAAATAATAGGTAGGCTTGTGCTTAAAAATGGGGCCAGTTCACTTCCTGGACAAAAGTTATAACTCATAAACAGGGTTTGAGAGAAGCCAAAAATCGATGTGTTGGGTGAAAATTAAAAATTAAAAAAAAAAGGAAAAATAAACAAAACAAATCGATATATCGATAACCAGAGATGCAGATGAGGACAAGTTTCATTGTATGAAGTCCAAATTTGGTGTGGCGTTGCTTCAGGTCCTCTGACTCGGTAAGCTTTTCATTGTACCCAAATAACATTTTCACATCTGAAGTCTAACGATCCTTTCAAAGAAAAAAAAAAAAAAAAAAAAGGAGACAAATCGATATATCGATGACTTCCGTATCGATATATGGATTTGAGTCCTAAATCATGACTCATATCGATTATCGGCTTCTCCTTAGCAAACATTTGGTTTTATATATTTAGAAAATTCCAAATTGGTGTCTGTTTGCTTGAGGTCCTTTTTACACACACAGCTATCATTTAATAAACTTGCTATTTACTCCAAAAAATAAATTTAAAAACTACTTAATTTGTTTCAATTATTTTCTGTAAAAATATTATTTCGTCGTTCTCCCAACAAAGTATCCGATCCTTAAAAGAAGTTAGTCGAACAAATTCAGTTGTTAAACTATGTTATCTTTTGTTGTTGTTGTTGTTTTGTTTTTGTTTTTGTTTTTGTTTTTTTTTTTTAAGCTTTCCAAATTGATTAGATAGAAACAAATAGATATAGATTTCTAATTGTACCCAAAGGAGGATTATAGAAAACTCATTGGAAGATAGAAGATCAATTTATTAATAATTTTTCCAAATGTCATTAATTTATCAGACCATATACTGCATAAGCAGAATAATGTAAGATCCTATTACTAAATTGGAACAAATAATTAGTCAAAATCTTGTTTATTAGAAAAATAATCATGTGATTGACCATCGTAATAAATCGATGAAAAATAAATATTAACATAAGTTAATAACTGGACTAACAATAATTAATGAACCACTTATTGATTTTATTTTAAACTATTTCCCCTATGTTTGGATGACATATCTAAATTTTCAAAATTGGAAAATTTTTGCAAAAAAGTGTTTTTCTTAACGTTTCCATCATTCTCTCATTATGAAAAAGAAAAACCACCTCGTTTTCACACTTATTTTGTACAGTATACTTTTGAAAAAAAAAATTTTTTTTTGAAATCTTCTCCTAATGTACTATTGCCAACACTATTTTTTTCTCATTCCAAACAACTTTTTGTTTTCAAAAAGAAAATTTTTACGCATTCATGCACCATCTTATTCTCAAAATTAAAGACTTTTTCATTTAAAATAAGAAAATTTTCTTTTTCCAAAATAAATACGCGATCCAAACGAAACTGAATCATTTTTCTAATTTTATAAAGTTTCAATCATTTATTAAAAAAAAAAAAAAATCTTAAAACGAAATATTATAGCAAAAACTGAGAAGCAAAATAATGCCCTCTTTGCAAAAAAGTTTAAAATCAAGTCAATATCGTTTTCTCAAGCTTTGTTTAGTATTTGAGTTTAACTCTAATTAAATTATATTTTTTCATCTGAATTTTTTATATTTTCTAAAAAATTAATAAAAATTTATAATTAATTTTTAAAAAATCACTAATTATAATATAACATTTTCATCTCCAATCAACTAATCAAATGAAAGCTTAAGGAAAAAAGAACAAAAAAGAAAAACAAGAAAAATTGAAATACTGACATAAATTACTCAAAAAAAAAAAAAAAAGAAAAAGAAAAGGAAAAACAAACCGACATAAAATAATAGGTAGGCATCAGCTTAAATCTGGGGCCAGTTCCTTCCCGGACAAAAGTTATAACTCACAGACAGGGCTTGAGAGCAGCCAGCCCAGTGCATTAGGCGACAAATTAATAATAAAAAAGAGAGGAAAAAAATCGATATATCGATGGACGCGTTCCTTGTACGAAGTCTTAGCATTTGTTTGGTATTACGGTTAGAGTCAAAATTTTTCAGTTAAAGTTGATTGACTTTTTAAAAATTAATTATAAATTTTGTTGATTTTTTTAAAAAAAACAAAAAAATTGAGATGAAAAATTTAAATTTGAATTGATTTATCAAATGTAACCTTAATTTGGTGTGGCTTTGCTACAAGTCTCTCTGACTCGTTAAGATTTTAATTCACCCCCAACTAGCACATCTATTTTTCACATTTAAAGTCTCCGTTTTGATGGATTGTTTATTTTCCCAAAAGAAATTTTTTTTTTTTGATTTTAAATGAAGAATCGTCTCAAATTTTTAATTTGAAATAAGATGATGTTTAGATATATAATATATTTTCTTGTTGAAAACAAAAAGTTACTTAGAATGAAAAAAATGATATTGAAAATTATATATTATAGAAAAATTTTAAAAATATTCATTTTTTTTTTCAAAATAAAAATTTTTAAATGAGATTGTTTTTCTTTTTTAAAATAACAAAATGATGATAAAAAATAAAAAAAATTATTTTTTTAATAAAAATTTCTAATTTTAAAAATTAGGCCTCTTGTCCAAACCAAGGTAAAGATTCTTCAAAGAAACTTATTAAGTGGGGCCAGGATATCATCTTCAAAAAAAAAAAAAAAAATCGATAAGTGGGGCCAGTTCCGGGGTGGTCCCAAATCATAGACTTATGAGTTATCTCAGCTTCCACTTTACAAAGTTTGATTTTATATTTAAGAATAGTCAAAATTGGTGTCCGTGTGCTTGAGGGCCTTTTTACACACTCGGCTATGTATTGTCCCAAAATCCAAATTGCACATCTGATGTTCCAGGTACTTAATGTTTTCCGTCCTATTAAAAACTTTTTTTGTTATTAAAAACATTAGAATTTGTACGTACTTTTTTATTTTTGACCTTTAACTTTACATACTATTTTATATTATTTTATTTTATTTGTACTTATTAATGAATGCAATATCATATTGAAATTATAATTAATGTATAATTATTGTGATTTTCTATTTCATTATGGATATAATTTTCATATTTGACAACAAATATATTGTTTTTTTTTTTAAATTAGTTCAAATTAAACAATATTGATTCTTTTAATATTTTATAAAATTTTTAGCAAAGATTATAAGTTTTCTTTAAAGTATATATATATTTTTTTCCAGGATATCATCATTAACATCTCCAGAAATTAAAATCTCGATAACTCCAGTGATATTAACATTTCCATTCTAGATACTAAGTGAAATGTTGATATCCAAGCATTTTAATTGGGAAATTACATGGTTCCACTTCCACTGATGGGGACCTACTTTTTTTCTTTTTGGACATTTTCCTCAAAGCACTCCGAACTTTCTGAAGTCCACTGAATATATCGATATATCGATATAGAAAGGCGTCCACTGAATAAGTGGGGCCAGTATATTATCGATATATCGATATATATACGAATCGATATATCGAGGAAGGCGTTCCACTGAATAAGTGGGGCCAGTTCCACATCTGAAATCTTGACTCATATCGGCTTCCACTTACCACCGAGTTGGATAATATAGTTAGAAAGTCTAGCTTTACTTGAGGTGCTTTTTACCAGACCCAGCTATTTATTGCCCCAAATCGAAATAGCACATCACATCTGAAGTCCAAGATATTAATTCGAAATGCAACCTCCTTTTAAGTTAGTCCCTACCTGAAAACCGATATATTGTTCGTCGCCGGTCTCCGCAAATCGCGGCTTCCTGATCTCCTGTGGCCGTGCAGTAAGCTCCATAATGTCTTCGTCTTCAGGTACATCAGTTTTGCTTTCTTTATTTGGTTAGTGTGATCTATTGATATTTTCCTCTTCTTGCGTTTTCTCAACCTACAAATAATCATCGTCTGATCTTGTAATAGATATATATATTAATATATATATATATTTACCACTATTTTGTCCTCAAATATAATGTCTGTGTCTGTGTCTGTTTAAGTTTTATTTTAATGAAGAGGTCAACTTAATCCTCTGTCATATTATCTGTTTCTGAATTCGTGTAGCAAATCTGCCTGTTTGTGGGAGCTTAGCTTGACTTTCTATTGAGCTCATGTTACTTTGTTGCTTTTGCCTATCAAACTAAATTGTTTAGTATTGTGCAGGACGTTGTGGGTAATAATTTAGTTGTTTGGTGTCTCGTTTATTTTATGGACTCCGAAAATGGTGCTAAATTTGATTTAAATGTGTTTCAAGATGTTCTGATTTTGTCAATCAATGTTGTCTTCAACAAACATACAAACATACTCATGTTGTATTGTCAATCTTGGAGGACGCCTTTCTAATTACGTTGTTTAAAATAGCTTGGCCTTACGTAGATTGTAAAAGGCAGATTGGTCTTTAAAATCGATCGATTTGAAGCATTAATGTTTTGACAATAATTGACATTAATTCTTAGATACAACTGGGACCATATTTGCAGGTTTTCCAGCTTGTTTGAACTCTCTGAGAGCAATGGAATGCCTCGTTTTCAACAGAGCCTATCGGACAAGGACTATCAAGAGTTTGAAGGTGAGATCTCCGGCGTCCTCAATTCTGTCCTCAGAGAACACGGATTGCTCCTGGCACGAGCTTGGGTTCCATGCGTCCTGAATCGTAAATGTGGGGATGGGCGGTTGGGTCTTCATCAAAACTCTGTCTTCATATTGGATGGAAAGGGTGGAAACATAAATATTTTGTCGAACTTGGATATGGGTTTCAGTTTCTTTCCCAAGGAAATGAGTGGAAACGCATCGTTAGGGGAGCATTCATGACTAATCAGGCATTCATCGTACACTATTGCATCCACAGGTGGTTTGACGATGCTGCTATCGCTGTACCACTTCGGAAGCAGCATCCACAATAGTGGAATGTGTCTTTGAGTTTTTCCTTCCTTGGATATACATTGAACAAAAAAAGAAGAAGGTAACCGCATTGTTCTCAACTCCTAAAACAATGTTGTAGGACTTTACGTGTTGTCGCAGATAAGGTACTCGACGAACCAACCAATTCTACATTCCTAGCCTTTCCATCTCTACAACCTTTTGACACGGTCGAACAGAGGTGTTTGCCAAAGACTCGTTAATCCATAAAGAAAATCCGACAGTAGCTGATCATCTGAAGCGTATGATACAACTGTTACGAGAGTCAATTGATCAAAATGAAAGATGTCCAGACCCGACACCAAGAATCGAGCCAGCCGAAACGTGTGATGCTATTGGTCTAGGTAGCTTGGCTGCAAGTGAAACAAGTGAAGCACGGCATGCCACGGGAGAGAAAACTGTCAACGTTCCCAACATTAGCCTAAACGATTCGGCGAAAAGTACTGGAGGTAAAAAACTATTCTAGACCTTTACATTACCATATATGTATGTTTGTGTGTGTGTGTACATAATACATGTCTATGCAACCTTGTAGATTATATATATATATATATAATATGTATATTTACTACTATTTTGTCCTCGAATATAGTGTCTGTGTCTGCATCTGTTTAAGTTTTATTTTTATGAAGAGGTCAACTTAATCGTCTGTCATATTATCTGGTTCTGAATTAACGTAGCAAATCTGCCTGTTTGTGGGAGCTTAAGTTGACTTTTCATTGATCTCATGTTACTACGTTGCTTTTGCCTATCAAACTAAATTGTTTGGTATTGTGCAGCACGTTGGGTAATAATTTAGTTGTTAGGTGTCTCGTTAAGTTTTATGGACTCAGAAAATGGTGCTAAATTTGATTTAAAGTGTTTCAAGATGTTCTGATTTTGTCAATAAATTATCTTCAACCAACGTACTATTGTTGGATTGTCAATCTTAACGATGCCATTCTAATTACATTGTTCAAAATAGCTTGGCCTTACGTAGATTGTGAAAGGCAGATTGGTCTTTTAAATCAATTTTAAGCGTTCTGGTTTGACAATAATTGACATTAATTCATGGATACAATTGGGACCAAATGTTTGCAGGTTTTCCAGGCTTGCTTGAATGCTCTGAGAGAAATGGTATGCCTCGTATTCAACCGCGCCTATCGGACAAGGACAACTATCAAGATTTTGAAGGTGAGATCTCCGACGTCCTCAAGACAGTAACCACATTGTCCTCAAGATTTTAAGTTTTATTTTTATGAAGAGGTCAACTTAATGCTCTGTCATATTATCTGGTTCTGAATTGGTGCAGCAAATCTGAATCCGCGTAGCAGTTCTCTTCTCCTAGACGTTCCAGCTCGACAACATTTTGACACGGTGGAACCGAGTGTCGCCAGTGACTCGTTATTACCAAAGGAAAATCCAAGAGAAGCCGATCCGAAGCATGTGATGCAATTGTTACCAGAATCGAGTGATCAAAATGAAAAATGTCCGGACCCGAGACCAAGACTCGAGCCGGCCGAAATGTTTGATGCAATTAGTCTGGGTAGCTTGGCTGCAAATGAAACAAGTGAAGAAAGGCATGCCACGGGAGAGAAAACGGTCAACGTTCCCAACACTAGCCTAAACAATTCCGCAAAAAGTACCGGGGGTAAAACACTTTTCTAGACTATTATATAAAGCATTTTTATTATTAGTATTCAGTCTTACATAACACCTTATATATATAATACATATATATATATATATATATATATCTGTTTAGGCAACCTTTTAGATTACATACTTGGTGTGGATAAAACCACAGTTGGGAAACACCTCATTAGACTACGCTTCTATGAAAAGGGAGCTAGATATTATATTGACGTAGTTTGAATTTGGTTACGTGCAATTTGATTCTATAAATCAGATATAGAATTATTGTTAGGTTTCTAATTAAATTATTTACCATCAACGATATGTGTAGTATGCATAGCTCCTAATATTTTATCATATATATGCTTGTTTAATTGACATATATGATTTTTTTTTTCCCCTGAACCAATAAAGCGAAATGAATGTCATTTATAGATCTAACTAGATTCATATTATTTTTGGGGCCTATGTAATCCCAGGTAAGAGTACTGGAGGTGCTGGGAGAAAACGGCATTGGGCATGGGGTATTGCACCCCGATACCAGGCAACAGTAATGGCGTGAAATGTTCTTTTTGTGACCTAGAAATCAAGGGTGGAGGGATCACTCGGTTTACATCTCATATATCTGGAAGCGATCCAAGCAAAAATGTAAAGAAGTGCAAAGATGTACCACCCGCAGTAAAAGCCGAGATAGAGCAGAAGGGAAAGAAGAGAAGATAGCAAAAGAATTTGACTAGCAAGAGTAGAATCAGACTCTCTGGCCTAGGAGTTTTAGTGCACACTGCAGTGGATGTTTAATGCACTATAGCCTGCTTCGTGCTTCTTGCTTCTTGATTCCTTTTTTGGTGCATTTTTGCCTATTCTTGCATTTTACCTTCAAAACAACATGAACATAATAAAAAACCACCAATAAAAGTGCTCAAAAACCAACAAAATACCTAAAAATAAAGATTGATAAAATCACAATATCAGCACACTCTCTGATGTCTTTTCTCCACGTTCAATGTGTGTTAGGTTCATTTATTTATTATTACATATATACAAATTCGTGGAGTAAAAATGACGTACAAAAGATTGAAATCTTTGTGCATTTTCCTTTATTAGAATGCTATCCACTAATAAATTGAATAAAAAAACTAGAAAAGTAAAATAACAAGAAGAGAAAAAATTCACTAAGTGAAGACATTTCTTTCTTGTTAAGTGTGATTGGTGGTGGTTCTCGTTGTGTTATTTCTCGTCTTACAAATGAGGGAGCCCACAAACTTGTTTCTCATACTTTAGCTCTTGATAATGAGATTTTAACTAGAAAAGATACCTATTTTCATTTTCAATATTGTATTCAATAATTTAGTAATTCAGTTATAGGATGCAACCAATTCGTTTAAAAAAAAAAAAAAAAAAAAAAAGAGATTCGCTTAATGGCTCGTAAAAGGCAACTAAATTTTACACTGGTGAACGCTCAAAGCCATTTTTTTCATGTTGAAAAAATGGTATAAATTGCACTTAGATCTCTAATTTTTTTTAAAGAAATTGTGATTTAGTCTTAGACTTTTTTTCGTTTTCATACACCGTATACATGATTTATTTCATCCAACTTTTAACGTTCGTTAATTAAAAAAAAAAAATCTTCTATCCTTTAAAAAGTTAGGGACAAAAAAAATATGCGGTCCAATTACTTTGTAGAAATATTGGGAGCTTAATAAGTAATTAAATAACTAACTAAATAATTAAACCTTAAGAGCCTCTTGGAGTAAGATAAAACGTGGGTCCCACACAAATGTTTTTGCCACAATTTGTTTTGGTTGGAAAAAAAAAAAATATTGAATGGATTTCAAAGCTTCTTGGAATTTATGTCACATGGGATTACGCGTGGAATTTTTTTTTTTTTTGGTGGAAGATCTTCGATTTTTTTTTGGTTTTTCATTGATCGAAATATCGATATATCGATACGTAAGGAAGGTGCTCCCTCAATAAATGGAACCAATCCGGTCGTAAAGTCAACACACTTATTACTATTTTATATTTATAAAGTACAAAATTGGTGTTTGGTTTTATTTATAAATGAGCAATCACTCATGAGGCCCCCGTCTTTATCTTAAAAAGCTACTAGAAACATGAAACATCGACATCTATACCAAAGCACAGTAAATTTGGATTAGCCGAAATATCGATAATTTAGGAGAAAATTATGAGAGTTGAAATATTATCGATATTTTAACAAAAGAAAAATGATTTGTTTTCTGATTGGGATATTAAATGGCTCTTCCACTTCCACGCTGATGATCTCACGGAGGAAATTCCATCGTATTGGCCAATTTTTTCAAAGTCAATTCCTCTCCTTTTAAGTGTGCCAGATTGTGTAAAGCTTATAAAATAAAATAAAAACCAAAAAAAAAAAAGAAAAAGAAAAAGAAACCAAAAAAAAAAAACAAAACAAAAATCGTAAAAAAAAAAAAAAAGAAAAGAAAAAAAAGAAGGGATATTTTCACAAGTATTCTTGAATTATACTCACATTCTCCATAATTTCATACTTGACTTTTAATTTTGCAAGTGACATTATCTTGAATTTTTTCATTGTTATGAAAACGACTGATATATCGATATTCTGGAAAAAAAAATTCAAATGGAAATTAAACATGTTTAGATCACGTGAGTTTTAATTAAGACTAAAATCGTTACAAAAATAATAATAGGAAGGAAATGATACCTCCAAAAATAGTGTTATGAGACGGTATTTCTTTAATTAAAGTATAGTTTACTTCCAAATTTCTTTGACTAAGATGCAGTTTTTTTATAAAAAAAAAAAATTATAATTCTATCGATAAACAAAGATCATGTGATCAGAAAATATTCAATTTCTATCTTTTATTTATTTATTTATTTATAGAATGTTAGCTTATAGACCATTGGCGTAATAGTAAAACAAAAATCAGGAGCCTACATGAGACAAAGTATATAATTTGGGGGTTATTTATAAAATTAACCCAAAAAAGAATGATACATCCATTGCTTAGTGAAAAAAAAAAAAAAATGCATAAGCATAAAGTAATGTGGTAAAAATAGTATAAAAAAGGAGAACAATAAATAGCCGACTGTCTGATGTTGTGCTAACAAATATCCTTTTTTTTTTTTTTTCATCTCAACGACTGTCTTCCTAGTATAATTTTGACATCTCATCAATTTGTTTAGTATTTTATGTTCTTACATGATTAAATTCTTAAATCTAAATGATATGTCATAAGACGAATACATGAATAACCAATGAAACTAAAAATTCCATAATAATAAATCTCAACTCGTGCTTACCAATACTTCCAATTATTAAATTTCCATTCATTCCAAAAAAAAATTTAAAACCTATTATTTATTTTAATTATTTTCTATAAAAAAAAAAGCTGATTTTTTCTTTCTCCTCACAAAGTACCCGCAAAAGTAGTTAGTCAGACAAATTAACCTGTTAAACTATGATATGTATTTTTGGTTTGTTTTTTGTTTTTTGTTTTTGTTTTTGTTTTTGTTTTCAAAGTTATCCAAAGTGATTAGATGTAAAAAAGAAAGAAAGAAAGAAATATCGATACGCTAATTCTGCTCAATAATGGGGTTACTTCACTTGCACGTCAAAAGACATACCTCATATCTAAACAGGGTCAAGGATGAAAATATTGACCGTTCGGCTACAGAAATATCAACGGATGATATTGATATATATTGATGTCAATGTCGATAAAAAAGAAAAAAAAAAAGATGAATATTTGTGTTAAAAAATTTAAAAGTTCAAGTAAAATTAAAAGAAATGAGAAAGAACTAAACTACTAATCTATTTTTACAATAAATTCATGTATATAAAAATAATATGAAAAGCACAATGAACATAAAAACGATTCATTATAGAAAAATAATATACAGATAGAATAACTATTTCATTAAGTATATATTTTAGAATCTCGTAATTTTTTTTTTAAAGAGAATCTCATTATATTTTCACATAACAATAAAAGCATATAAGGCTCATAATCAAATATAAATATTTTTTTTCTTTTCTATTAGATTCTTAACATGCCAGCTGTGTAAAATTATTCATGGTTAATGAAGTGTCAATTGCCAAAAACAATGAGTCTCATGAAGGAATGCAAATGTTCATTTAACCTAAGGAATTACTATTATTATTATTATTAACTAGTTATAGACAATGTAATATACAAAGTAGAGGGCATGTGAATTTTTTTTTAAATATACATGGATATTAGTAGATATTTAACGGATATATTTGTGAAAACATCTATATATATTCAAATACTCCGGCAAAATTGTGAAGTAAGAAAACGGATATTGATAGGTTATGGTTATTGTCTGGAAGTATCGATGCTTGATTATGCCTTAATTATGTAATAATAAAATAGTCAGGTACAAGTAGCTGAT